>CM060952.1:64873024-65020524 GCA_030765055.1 Mantis religiosa | reverse complement strand
TTCTAACTCTCAGCAATATAGTTTGACAATATTCTGTTCAATTCTATTTATAACTTGTAAAAATGAACATGACAAGTTATTCTCGCGAAGTTTTTGTGCCACAGAGACAGACTTTTAGGTCGAGTGTGATATCGATGAAAATTCTCTGACACTGAGGGAATTGGCTAGAAATGCTTAAGTTTGCAAAGCCAGGTTTAATCTTTTAATAAATGTTTTATAATATAACTTCTGAACCCAAACGTAATTACTAAAATTATTCACATGTTTATGTACATATATCAACAGAGCACTTTTAGATTTGCGGTATAATGTTATAACTGGTTTCGGGAAACATCGACGATAGACAAAGAGTATATATCATTGAATTAAATCACCCTAAAATTATCGATACTGGTAAGTTAAATATTTCTTAATTTTATGTAACATTAATACAGATATTAGGATGTCTTTATAGTTACTTAATTTGCAATTAAGTAAATTTTTGTAGTGCTAAATATGATTCGCGTTATGTCAATATATATATGTATATATATATATATATATATATATATATATATATATCTTTGCACTTAAAGTTACAATAGCAAAATTACTCTTCCTTGTTATCATTAAACATGCACTGGATATATTTGATATCTGATGATTCTGTTAGTAGGTATTCAGCAGAAACTAATTGTCAAATTTCACTCTTTACGCTTTTAATTTTACTTTAAAATTACAGATGCTATGAACCTTTTTCTAAAAGTTATATTGCATTACGTAGGAGGCTGGCACATTTCACCGCTACTTATATTTTTGAGGTTGGCATTTATACACCGAGTGGCCATTAGGAATAAACATACATAATCTCACATACATCGTTTTGGTGAGTCTAGAAATTCAAAATTTCCGAAATTATTTCCAAATAAATTGTAGTTTGTGGTTAGGTGGCTTCTCGATAATATGCCTGCACATCAGTGGAGGAGTATAAACCTAGCATTATCCGAATTTGCAATTTTCGGCCTACAGATACAAAGACAAATACTATGACAGAAAGCAAACTTTTTTATAAAAATTTCTTTTTTATTCTAGGACATCAAAACTGTGCTTCCAACGAAATTCTTTTTGAGGAATTCAGTACTTCCTCTGCCTACTTTGTACTTGGTAGGTAAAATTTAAGAGAAATCGCATTGCTTTATTTTCGAAACATGCATTTGGTTTAAAATGCAAACCAACAAGAATTAATAGTTTATAAATAATTCAACAATAAACTATCTGACAAGGGTTGTGTGCCTTAGGGAAACCTAAGCTTTTTATATTAAGATTTTCTGTCTACTATTATTTGCCACTTTGTTGAAGTTTTCAGAATGGAGAAGACTGTAGAGGCTATTCTTGAAGAATGCATCATCTTCATTTAATCTCTCACAACAATGTATTATACTTATGGCGACTTAATAGGAACCGCTGAAATAAATTTTGATAAAAAGTTTAACTCTTCAAAAATATTTCAATCTAATGAAAGATTTGGAAATGGGGATGGGACGCCCTCCCACCATTATTTGTGTTGTATTCCTTTTAAATTGTTCAACTATGCTACTAAGATTGGTAATTGATCGAATGTTTCTTTTTCAGTATGTTGCTCACACAGGAAGAGAGAGGGAGGGAGGAAGGGAGGGAAGGAGGGAGACATACAGACACACACACATTCACACAAGCATCACTGAGACTTTTTCTAAAAATACTTTACTTATGAAATTCAACGAGTTTCAAATCATGAAATCGAAATCGAAATTATGGAAGGAACACAGTATTGCAAGTGGTAGCAGAGAAATTAAAGTGAGTATTAGGTAATATTCATGTTTAGGCCATAGCCTGCCCTCGGCCGCACCGTGGCTCAGTGGTTAGACCGCTTGGTTCTCACCAAGGCGGCCCGGGTTCGATCCCAGGTGACCGCAAAGTGAGATTTGTGGTGGACAACACGGCGCTGGGGCGAGTTTTCTCCGGGATATCCGGTTTCCCCGCCATCTCATTCCATCGGTGCTCCATCTTCATCTCATGTATCATCAGTGTCACCGCCTGCGGTGCCATATGTAGTAAAAGCGAGCGTTAAACACTACACACACATAGCCTGCCCTCAGTTATATCAGAGACGCCCGAGCCTAGAGGAAATCAACGTGATTCGTACATTAATCGAAACTCAAAGGCAACTCTTAATCACTGAATTTTCCAAATTAGATTCAACTTCCCAAGATTAGGGCACATCAATGACTGCGTGAAAGAGCCATTATCATAGTTAAGACATCAAGTGAACTTATTCAGACGGTAACAGTTGGGGTCTCATTAATGAACTCCAAGATACTCTTGGCAAATCGGTTTTCTTCATTTTTCTCTGTGACTTTTAATGAACTATTTATGTTAATGTTTTATATTAGCTCGTACCTCTATCATTTCCATTGGCAGTTTCTTTTATTGCACCATCTAATAAAAAAAGTTATTGGTTTTTAAGCCGTTCCGAAGAACTACTTTTGTTCTTTCTATTTGGTTTACGTTGCTGTCTCTTCTCTACTTTAGGCAAAACAACTTGGTTATTTCGGTTTTTCTGCTCATTTAATGTGATTCGTTCTCATCCACTATATATTCCAAATACTTCTTTCGTTTACTCCCTCTCTTCACAATGACGAAATTTCCAAATTATACCAGAGCACTAACAATAATCCCTCCATAAATACCTTGCCTTGTTGTTTGTTTAACCCTACATTAGTGTGGCGTGGTCTCACAGACCGACTCCTAAATTTTCTCATCGATATAATGTGCGGACTGTTCTACGGTCTACCTTCCTCACCCACCTTGAGCTCTATGCCGTGATTTCATTAGTTGAGTAGCGGTCGTCATATAGACTGGACAGCGCGCTTCGGTCCCTTAGACCAAACTAACTTTATAGTGAAAATCTATTGTTAGAACGGTCAAGTTATTTGCACAAAATGCACTATTTTGGAATACTATTCACCGAAAGTTTCTCTCGGAGTTAGCTAGCGGACTTGTGCGAAATTATCTTCTTGCTAGAACAGTTAAGACAAACATCCCATACCTTCTGCGTGAGAAAATCTCTGAGGTGGTCAAACTAGATCAGCGATTCCAACAGCACTGGGCTCCAGTCCGCACAATTGGCAGACGCGGAATATTGGCATCGAAACCAAGTAAGAAGACAACATATCACTGTAATAAATGTTAAAAAATACATGTGTCTCAAACATATTGAAGTTTTGTGCAAGGATTGTGAATAAATGTACGGTAAGGCATTATCAGTAATCATATACTTAACGTTTTCTAGCTTTCCCCAATTTATAACATTCATTATATCATAATTTTGATGTATACTGTGTTCAAATATGCAAAAGTATTACTTGAAGGTATGGCTTTTTGCCTGCATTTGCTACGTATTAATTATTTGAACAAAGAATTTTATAATATATATTTTTAATATTTCCTTACTTTCATGCTTACTTTTAGAAAATCGCCAACATAACTTTAATTAACATTACTGAAGAGCAGCTCAATTCTAATTTGCACTTGACACACTAATATAGACTGTGTTTTATCAATGCTGATTATTTTTATTCAATTGTTTATAATGTTGGTATGGGAGATCGGCCTCACTGAACTTGGATCTTAATTCACCACACTGACGAATGGTTAAATATAAAAGTAAATCAACGAAAAAGAAACAGCTTCTCTTAAAACTCCCTTTATAATATCTTTTAGAACTTCCGTTTATATTTCTAGTACCAAAGTTACAAATATCTTCAGCAGTATCCAGGTTCAAATACTTTAAAGTTCCTTACCAAGGCACCTAGTCGTTTTTATTATACAGATAGAAATGTATGCTTAACTTTTCCATCTTTCCTGTTTTCTTTAAGAAGCTGCTGAAAGCGCACTCGATATATGACTGAAACCTACCTATGCTTGGTTTGCATTGAAGATAGAAAATGTTTTCTCTAATGGCAGGAAGCATCTTGTTGAAAGCGTTTCCTTCGTGCAGTATTAAGCTCTCAAACGTCATATGGACATTGTTTGGGAGTATATCATAACATTCACTGTGGAGAATACATGCTTTTTCTTCAAACGAATAGAGTCTGTTAAACATCTGCGCTCTAGCTGTGCGCATGTGCCAAACGGCGCTAAAGTTAATCGGCGCCTGGACGCCCGCCGAGCCAGTTGCGGTCCATCCGTCGTTTCGTACACAGTGAACAATTGCTACCTACCGTGCAGTTCGCGTCGCGAGGCGGATCGTTCCAATACGAACAATCCCTTGCGGGTTAAAGTGCATTTATTTCGTATTTAATTTGACACTATTGCTCAATAAAATATCTAATATTTGTGAACACTATCTGATGTGACAGAACTATATTTAACCATTTTTATTATTTTCATAATTTTCTTTATTTTATAACAATTTTTACTCCCTTACTATTTTTTTCGTTATGTTTGAATAACTTTTACCATTGATAAATTCTTTTAACAGTTCTCGTTCTATAAAAAGCGTAAGCAGATTTTTCTGTCGTCTTATGTAATTAGTTTCTCTGCAGCCTGTCGTGTGAAATAACAAGTGTGCTGAAACAGGTGATATATTGACATCTGATCAAACAATACCTGTTGGGGTTCAGTGACGTGAAAGTGGGTTTCCTTTGACGATATAGCAGAGAGAACATTGGCCTGTCAAGTAAGTCTAATTTCTACATGTATGCGCTTGTAACTTTAACGGTAGACAATACTATATGCTAAGTAGATATAAAAGTATTTTTAGTTCTCCGTGAAAGGAAAGAAGGCCGTTTACTTCATATTCCAAAAAGTTTATTCTTAAATTTCATCTTTCAAATTATAGAGAATGTACCTTAAGATGAAGTCAATTTAAAGAACTTTAAATAAAATTGGGATAATTACGCTGTTTACTTTATATATAACACTAAATGTGTGCCTCAAAATGCGTAACAGTTTCGGCAGTGCTGAATAGGGATTTGTATCCCATTTTAATATTTGTGAAGAAATGAAACTTATTAGTTAGCATTACAAAATGTCATTCGTTGCCTTTTCATTTCAGAAATATTCATTTCCTACTATAAACGAGTATTTTGTTTTCCCCTAAGGAGAAGGCGTGGTATGCAGAACGGTTTCATTTGCATGGGAAACCGGCTTATAAAATGAATGTAACTATAGTCCATTATCATTCAGTTTATAAGGTAAAATATAGATGAAATTTAACTAAAATTATTCCCATTCATTGTATATTTATTTTGAATTGTGTTCCTAAATATTAGTCACTTAACGCTTATTCAATTTTCATTTTACCAGATATCCATAAAAATATAAACTAGCTTAATAAGTCAGAAATGTCTCTTGTTAAAATAAGTTATTAAAGTTTTATTTTAAACATTTTAAGAAGTGCAGTACTCTTCCTTTACATTTACCCAAAGCATTAAATTGTAATTGTTATATCCTTGGTAAGCTGGTAAGCTTGGTAAGCTGGTGGAGGTATGCCCAGGTTTGCTTTGAGAACGATTTAACTCTTTTGTCCAGTTTTAAAGGTATATATCAAAACGTTATAAATTTAATAAATCAGTTATATACTATATATTCCCGAAGACTTGCTTCTGAAGCAATTAGAAACTAACATCAAAGGCGCTAATATTATCGTGCGAAACTTTAGTGTGAGTTCAACAGATTTTAGTATAACTCAATTCCAAGTGTGAGTCTGGTAGATTTTACTCAGAGTGATATGTCAAAATGGGTTCGCGCTTGAACGATAGACATTTCCCTCACGGCCGTTGTCAACAGAACATAGTCGAATGAAGGTGAGTTACTACTCCTATCGGTCGACTGACGAGATAATATTATTTCCGTTCGCGCACACGAGTATAGAAATTTATCAGTGACGGATTGAAAGACAGTGTCAGCTTATAGTGACAAAGGAAAGCCATCATCATTGTTATTATATTTATATCTAAATATGATTATTTCAACGGGAATTATCAATAATTTTACTGTTATTTCGTTATCGTTTCTTCAATTATCTAAAATACTTCTTGGAATTTAATGAAACACATTAAAGGGGTAGGTTACTTAATATTTCACTTGTTATCCAACGGAAATTCCAGCTCGATGTTCTCTCTTTCTCCCTCCCTCCTCGCGTTTCCCTGTGTACGGCATACAGGCTCATCCAGCGCTTATTAAGTCAAGTAATACGTATTTTACCAAATGCTAGTAAATATGAAATATAGGTAATGTGTGGAAGTCCCATTTGCATTTCGCATCCAAGTAGTGGCGATTTGAAACCTCAGTTCAGGACATACAGGATTATGGTGTTACATATCCGTAGAAGTACAGTATTAGTAAGTCTTAATCATCCAAACCACAGTCTTATTTAGGCATCACTTTACCAATCTCATTCACTGTCCGCTACTAAATTAAAGCTAAAGATTATGTATTACATTCAACTGTTTCCCCAGCCTAAATCCTATCAGTTCTACACAATACACTTACAAAATGTATTTTATCTTCTTCATTTTACTTAATTTGTGCATAATAATTTCATTTAATTTAGTGCTCGAAGTACTCTCTAATCAAATAAATCAGATTTAATTGTTTAAATGAATACTGAGCCTGGAGCAACTCTCGCAGGTTTGTGTTAGCGTTGAAATTCCATACATACCTTATCCACGACTTCGTGGGGAAAAACTGATTGGTGAATGATGAAGAATTGAAAATTTTATGTGCTCTATTTTTGTACTAAAACTTCCACCTCCACCTTTCTTCTATCCGAGATAAACATCCGGGGAAATTATCTTACTGCTGGTTTATTTGTAGATGCAAGAGGAATATGTGAATACAATAGGCCATATCGATAGCTATATAATTTAAGAGCACAACTAGCCGCTAAGTAAGGACTTTGAAATTACGCTCTATTTGCGTGGCGAACAGATACGACAGTGAATAAAAAATGTATTCAGACACATACTAAGAAACATTTTGGAACTCGAAAACTATTCACTCGGCGAAAAAGAAAAACCGCATTCGCTGTCTTACCGAGATGTAAGAACGAAGTGGACTTCAGAAAAGCTACTTCCATAACATTCAAGGTATATATTTTATTTTTCCTTAAAGTATCTTAAGCGTTGCTATTTCAATTAACATCGTCGGAGTTAGTTTAACAAATGTTTTACAAAATAAGTAGCCTGGGATGCGGTGATTTTTCTGAAAATCTTCGGGGACCAAACTTGCATGATGCTGAACTTATGTCCAAGTTAGTGAGGACTGATTTGGATTCCGTGAGACGCCTACCTAATCCATGGTCTTTTCGCGGGTGTTCTCGGATTGCTAGCTGAATGCTCGGTAGGTTAATTACACCCCCCAAACCTGTTCTCCCTCCATTTCATCTCCATTTTCATTTCACATCATCTCTCATGTGGTGGTCTCTCTCAGGGTAGAAGTGCCCTGGGGAGTCTGGGCGCTGTACGGTAGGATGATATGCTCGTGGTAAACATTTGCTGCTTCTGTAGGACGATGTCCGGTCTCCAGGCCGATTTAGTGGGCCGTTTCAGGACAACGGTCAGTGGGTATTGATTTTACTTGCCTACGGGGTAGTTTCCAACTCGCCAATTGTAAGGACCCTGCCCTCTCCACTGTAGTTATTTATAAGACCAGCCTCATTCTGTCTTCTGTCGGCTCATCCTTCCTCCCGGGGATAGGTACAATGGATAAAGCCTGATCGTAGTGCCCAATCCCTCCGTGCGATTCTATCACATCCTATCCCGTCTTTCAACTTCGGTATTTAAAAGGCACATTTAAGGAGTCTCAAAACACCTCTTTTCGGTGTAATCTCAATATAGAAATGTTGAGTTTACTTCCCCTATTTATTATATTGGAGAAAGTGCACATACAAACCCTACTGAGCCTGGCGTAACGGGCTAAGGCAGCACGCCTTGGTCCCTGGCCATGAAAAGCGGCCCGGGTTCGATCTCACCCATGTGGTAGGGATTTTAAGGTCCCGGGTATAGGACCAGTGCCCACTCAGCATCGTGAGGAAATTGAGGAGCTTACGATTAGTAAGCGGCCCTGGTAACGAAAACCAATATTCCAGCTGGGGTATGCCTTGATCTCGGCATTCGGGTTTTAGGCTTTGAGCCTATTGGGACTGCTGCGCCAGAGTTTATTATTATTTTTATTTATTAAAGATAAAAACCACCAATAAGGATTATCTTGCAAATGACGCATGCACAAGAAAGGTACTTTGGACGGATTTGTATGTTCAATTTTCGTCTTTGTTTAGTGATTTGTCATATATCATACGGAGGTGTGTATATATAATTATATGTAACATATATCATATATGTATATTATATATATGTATATATACATATATATAATTCAGAGCAATTAAAATATTCATCAAAGAATTCAAAATATATATCTATTTTATTAGAAACTTTAAACATACAGCATGTTAATGAAAGTTGTTAGTGCTATCTTTTGAAAAGTGAAAATAAACAATCATTTTCGATTATGAGGGTAGATTCAGTTGCGAGGATTGTTGTGGAAAAATATACATTAAATCCACAGATAACATTGAACTTAATTGTTGGTACGTATCGCATTTTTCGAATTTGAATTATGTTGTTTCATGGCACGGAAGAATTCCGTCACAATTTTTTGTTTTCCATTTCTTCATCTTTTTTTCTTTTACTTCAGAGTTTTTGGTAGCTTGTCGCTGCAAATATGTATTACCAGTGGCTGTTCAAATGAGTTTTTGGATGGAATTTTAATACTCCGTCACTTTTTGTAACCATTCTTATATGTAGATCTTTTCAAGAAGTAGCCGAAACAACACAACTTTCAAATTGCTGACTATCAAAGAAGCATTGTTTTATAAATGAAAGTGGAATACTGGTAAATGTAATTCCTAAAGAAAAAAACTTAAATATGCTCAAGAATAAATTTCCCACGTAAACCTTATCGCATACATACAGTTGAGTAAACACAGATAGTGATTTTTCATTCAAAAATCGTATACAGAGTTTTAGTGGACACATAGCCTTCCCATCCCCTAAAAAAGCAGCAACAACAACAACTACATGTTTGTTTTTGTGAATGTTTCTGTGTATTTGTGTGTAATACTCAGCTAATAATCGTCTTTCCCTTATAAGATGCTAAAATTGTCAAGAAAATATCCCTCTCTAGCCATACCTTTACTTCAGAAAGTTTCGAAAAGTTTCATTTGGCAAGCAATATTTTAAAGGAATTTAAATACACAAACATCTTGCTTTCTCCACTTCTTGTAGCAAATAGGAGAAATTTCTCATCCGCAAATTTTACCATAAATACGTGAGATCAGAGGATCCGAATAAAATACAAATCATACTGAAAATCTTTTGTACATTCTTCTCAATTACTTAGCTCCAAAATATCTAAGTTATCATGTTCCCTGGATACCATTAAGAAGATTTGAAAAAATATATCCCACGCCAGACTAATATATAGTGCAGTATATTTCAAAATATTTCACTTTTTCTCAAATTTCTAGAATGTTTTTGCTTAAAATGTTAAATTTTCTGAATGTTTTAATAATAAATTAAATGGGTGTGTTGAATTTTCTTGACCCGATTCAGAATTCTTCTTATTTCTAGGTAACGTTTTGCATATTAATGAGTAAGAAATAGGATGCTAATGCTAAACGTAAGGAACCGGAGGTGTTATTACGCAAACATGTCAATCTCTTTAAAACGTGCAATTTATGTGAACTGCAACTTTTTGGAATAAAGTATTTGTGAAATATCCCTTCTTAAATGAATTTGCTTCATATTCGTCATTTCATCGTCATTCGTCTGTTTTTGTGTTCTGGGCATACAGAAAGATTAAAATGTTTTAACCTTCATATAGCAAACATATCTTTGAAGATTTTTGTATCACTTATCGTTCTTATTTCCATGTTCTTATTGTGCTTACAAGGACTTATATAACTAAACAATTGCTGAAATATGTATCGCTCTTAAGAAAAAATAGAAAGTAGAATTAGGTTTCTAGAGTAGTGTTTACAAGGGAATGGAGAAAACGTCGCGAAAGCACAAATCAGATTTCACTAAATATGTTTTAAACTATATGTCTATCTTTAACTGTCTGAAAATAGACTCTGAGATGCTTATCAATATCAATTAGTTTTGCGTAACGGGCACACTCTGTAGACCTAACCTTACTGCAGCATAAATGCAAACCTGATTAAGCTACAAATTTTAAGTCAAATAAATTTGAGTATTTAAGTGTTTCCAATCCATTCCTCATTATTGATTTGTATTTTCCGATACTTTTAATTTTCTCAAAAGGGAAGTACTTTTCGTTTATCTTTTGTCTCGCTTCTGCAGTTTCGAAGACAGCATGTTGCCGCCAGCTTTTAAAAGAGTTCATCATGGCTTAAATCTACTGTATATCTCGATTACTATTTAAAAAAAATAAAATAAATTTCTACAAGTGCTTAACTCGATTTAACACGAAACGCAGGAAATAGCTTTTCTAACAACGCGCCTTAGAATTGTTGAAAAAATAATTTGAGTGCGCAGCATAAGATTTTAATACTGTTTTGATGAAAAATTGTTTCAAAAAGCCATACGAAAGTATCACATTGCTTTTTTTCTAGCTGGCAAATCAAATAGGGTGTAAACTCAAAGCTAGTTGTTAAAAATTCGACTGCCTTACGAATTCCCTATTCCTGTTTTTTTCCTCTCTGTTCTTCTATTCCCATTACACGTACAAGGAAATTTGAAATAAAATCACATATAAAACATTAATTTAATTTTATATAATGAAGTATAAACTAAGAAAAGACTACAGTGTGCTTAAAATGGTTAAAATATTTGTATGAAAAGAAAAGCTAAACTCTCATGGAAAGTGTATTGTGCGTCTTTTTTTTACTGTCGTATAATATTCTTGGAAAATGCTGAACAACATATACCAAATTTAATATTCAACTCACATTTTGTTTTTGACTTCTTCTCTTCTCGGTACCACCACCTACCACACACGGCATAATGAATCTGACGCTGAAATTGCTGTCTGATGTACCCATGGCCTTACTGTGGAATATAAGTTCGAATATTTGGTTGGTGTATAAAGCTTCCTTCTTTTACAATAGAAATGAAGCAAATAAAGAAATAATTGTATATTATAATTTCATTGGAAATATATATATTTTACAATTCCAGAAATTTCCTATCTAAGTCACACTATCTAAGGTGCAAGATGTAAATATCTAATAAATTTTCATCCTAAAAGCCTCTATTTGAGAAGCAATTCGTTCTTTGCGTAAAGATAGTTAATGAAGTCTGTTTGATACCTTTTATTCTTACTCAGCTTTCTACTTTTCAGAAACCATAGGAGAGAATAAAGCGTACTATAGAAGAAATGTGGAGCTGATTAAATTGTAGAAGTTACATAAATTTAAACCGTTTTGGGATACTTCAAGTTTTGAGTAATAAGAGTATTCAGATGGGATCTTTCAAAGAGACTCCCTCAGTAAACCAAGCATATATAATGGACCTTTAAACACGTTACTGTCATCCAAGTATCCTGTACGACATATATAGCTACAATAAATTATGCATTTGACCTTTTTTCATCTTTTATTATATTTGGGATGGGGAGATGAGAAAAACATGCTCATTTAATATTAATTTAGAGAAAAATTACGCAATATTAATTAATATTAGTTGAGACTGTAGTATGACTGTAATGTATTTCTAGCATTTTAAAAATGTTTGTTAAGAGAAGTGTATCTTATGTAGCTTCTTATTTAATTAAAACATACGAGGGCTGTTCAATAAAGAATGATCACAACCTTTTTTTTTACAACAAACGTTTACTCATCCTCATAATTTTGATGGTTTTTCTCAAAATAGTCTCCCCTGAATGCAATGCTCTTGTCTCAACGTTTCTGCCAGTCTTCAAAGACATGCTGACAACCATTTTTACAGATCCTTCAATATCGCATCCGCAGCCTTCACCACTGCTTCTGATGATGGATAATGCCTCCCACGAAGGCCTTTCCTCAAGTTATAGAATAGAAGAGGTCACATGGGGCTAAATCCGGACAAAAGGCGGGGTGAGAGATGCACTTCACGTTGATTTTTGCAAGATATTCAGCAACAACATTAGCAATATGCGGCCACGCATTAATCGTGGTGCAACATCTAGCCAGCTTCATGGAAGCTGGACATCCCTGTAGTATTGTCCAGTTACTGATGTGTGTGCAGTTACAACATGCTGATAAACTATTTCATGAATATCAAAGAATGAGATGGCCATAACTTTCCCAGCAGAATCAATGGCATTTGCTTTCTTGGGGGTTGGTGATGGAGATGTTCACACCGAGCTTTGCTGTTTGATCTCAGCATCAAAATTATGTAGCCAAGTTTCATCAGCAGTGATTTCAGTTTGAAAGAAACTCCGGATCTTCCTCTAACATCAACTTCAACTGCATATTACCTCCATTGCAGCGGTAGGCGATACTGAATATGTCTGAACTTACCTGGTTCTCACAGGCGGAAACCAAGAGTACCAACAATGAAACTACCACGGCGTGTTTGTTTCATACTAAGCTAACAGAATATAATAAGACTGAAATTTAGTGCGAAAAGTTATGACCGTAAAAATATTATGCTCGTTCTTAATAAAGAATAAACAGCCTTCGTATGAATGAAGTTCCTGTAACTCTTTAAGTGGAACATAGGGCCTTTTGAACAGCGCAACCTCGAGGCCTGTAGGCAACAGGTTGAGAATCAGAAGTATCTTTATCAGAGATATTCCGGAATGAGGGATCAGCCCAACCATGGAAGTGAAAGTACGAGAGATGAGATAGGAAAAATGATGATGGAGAAAACGGTGGAATGCCGGCGGAGGAAACCGGAGGATCCGGAGAAAACCCTCCCAAGCACCATGTTGTCTACCACAAATCTCACTTTGCGGTCGCCTGGGGTTGAATCCGGACCGCCTTGGTGAGAGCCAAGCGGTCTAACCACTCAGCCATGAGTCGGCCAACTAAAACATATGTCAAACATATATTATAGGTTTTATTCAATTACCTGTTACTTTGACGTGGATAAGTGATACATGCGTGCATATGGAGTAACTTTAAATGCTTTTGTGTGTGCGTGCGTGTGTTTCAGTGCAAGTCATAAACCTTAGTTGTTTATTTTATTACAAAGTTCCAAAGTTATCTACATATATATTGGAAGGAAAATATTGAAACTAGTGTCCTGATGGCAGAATTCGGAGGTACTATGTGTTATACTTGATCAGCTGGTTGCTTCTCAACACATTACGAGAATGTCGTCTAACTTTTCGTTTAAATTACGAATGGTTCTATGTCACTATATGTTTATGCGTAATGGGAATATTTTGTCAGAGGTAAATTTGGAAACAAATTAAAATTATATATAACGATTAATAACTTTGTTTAATGAGTACTCCTGTACTAATTAATTACTGTGCCGTTGCGAATTTTGTAAAGGGATTAAACGCTTTGTGGGCTTAATTGGCCATTTTGGCTAATGTATTGATCAGTAAACGATAGACTGTATGCAACAGTGTATTACATAACTATTAATATATTTACACTTACATGTTACTGTAGTGTGATATATTATTATTTGATTACGCCGGCTTCTCATTTCCATTCTTTGTGGGTAACTCTGGTAATGCAATGTTCGAATTACTTGATCTAATGAATATTGAGAACAGAGAAAAAAACTACAAACATCTTGAAAACCAGCCTTCACTAATTAAAAGTTCATTTAAGGTGCTGTGGATTATTAAGGTTCTGATTTTATCAATGTTTATCACTTTATGATCATGAGATTAGAATATCGGTACTCAGTTTGAAAATTAAACGTTTTTCAACTGACAGAATTTAATTGTTCTTTCACACTGGCCATACGTAGGCTAAAATATGGAAAGGTAGAGTCAGACTGAAAAATTCAATGCTATAGCCGGGATTTGAACCACGGATCTTCTGGTTGCCGTCTAGCCCCTCTAACCCTTGAGCTACTATGGCCATCGTGCCATTAGGATATTGAATTCTCCAACTGACTAGTAGTTTTCAACTGTTTTGTTGGATAGCAGCTCAATTATTAGGGGAGAAACTGCTGTAAAGTTTTATTATGTTTAAACAGATGCAATCCACTTGAACAAAGTTATATCGATGTGTTTTGGTAAAATGTATGCGCTAGTAACACTCCATTAGCGAATTGTACAAGTTTTAAATAACTAGAAATATAACTGCACGCATTTCAGGAGTTCCTGAGAAATATTAATAATTTGTGATTAACAGCTTTCCACAAAAATATATTGCAAAATTTTCACCATTTTCATACCTCCATTTTTATTGTACGTCTTGCGGTTTATCACATCGGTCGTGAAGGTGTGTTATTATCACTAGTGCACTGATGACCAAGTAATGAACGCAATTAAACACACACACACACACACACACACACACCATCATCATCATCATCATCGTCGTCATCAGCATCATCTCCATTGATCAAATTTTGTCGTAGTAAACCAAGTCCTAACCGGTGATCAATGAATACGTATTCGACGTGGATGATAAAGCGCGTCACTAAACCAAATAGGTAGGTGTTATTGTATGCTTGCCTTCGCAGCATAAAATAACATTGCATCGAGTTTATCTAGGATTATACTGTTAACCCGTGGAATATTAAACAGAGAAACTATCCACACACTAAAGAGGTTTGTACTATTTGTAGTGGCCTATACTTTGGTTATTCGTCAGAAATATGGCACATATACTGAATGCTTGGAAATGGTTGATTGTGCAGAAATAACAATAAAATTACGAAGAAGTTTCTTTATTCATTTAACTCATCCAATGTTATACCGTACGATGAATGAAACAGGTGAAATATTCAAATGATCCCAGGGTCCATAGACTTAGATTAGGATATATTGATTTCAAATACTATTACAACATAACCTTCTCTTTGGTAAGTTTAAGTAGGGTTGATTAGTTCATAGAGAATGCTGTATGAAAATAAACAAAATACGCGCGGCTGCAAAATCCGCAGCTGTTATTATTCCTTTTAAGATGTAAGGGAATTCCTCAAGTTTCACCAGTATTCAAAACTACCCTTAGTAGGTAACTTTAGGAGTCACTGGAACTGTAATGTAGATAAAATAACGATAAAATTCAAATACTAAAAATTCCTATCATCGCCATCATCATCACCACCACCATGAATATCATCATTATCATCATCACCGCCATGATTATCATCATCACCACCACCATGATTATCATCATCACCACCGTGATTATCATCATCACCACCATAATTATCAGCATCATTATCATTATCACCACCATCATCATCATTATCATCACCACCATGATTATCATCATCACCACCACCATGATTATCATCATCATCACCACCATGGTTATCATCATCGGCACCTTGATTATCATCATTATCATCACTACCACCATGGCTATCCGCATCATCATTACCACCATCATCATCATCACCATGATTTTCATCATTATAATCACCACCATGTTTATCGGCATCATTACCATCACCACCATGATTATCAGCATCATTATCATCATCACCACCATGATTATCATCTTCATCACCACCATGATTATCATCATCATCATCATCACCACCATCATTATCATCTTCATTATCATCACCACCATGATTATCATCATCATCATCACCACCATCATTATCATCTTCATTATCATCACCACCATGATTATCATCATCACCACCACCATGATTATCAGCATCTTTATCATCATCACCACCACCATCATCATCACCACAATCATTATCATCATCATCATCACCACCATCATCATCATCATCATCATTATCATCACCACCATGATTATCACCATCACCACCACCATGATTATCATCATTATCATCACCACCATGACTATCAGCATAATTATCATTATCACATGCACCATCATCATCATCATTAGCATCACCACCATGATTATCATCATCAACAGCACCATGATTATTATCATCATCACCACCACTATGATTACCATTATCATCAACACCACCATGACTATCAGCATCATTATCATTATCACCACCACCATCATCATCGTCATCATCATTACCACCATGATTATCATCATTATCATCCGCAGATTTGCATTCCAATTAGTTCAAGAATTATACTAATATATTCTTGTCAGACAGGTACAGGTACAAAAAGTTGTTTATCCCCGAGATTATATAAATCTCGTCATATGTATTTTCTTTTTAATTTTCGTCCTCCAAAGTCATGTCGGACAATGAATGAAATGGGTAAAGTGATGCTCAAATGAGTCCGGGGTCCATGGAGCTTAGAGTTATCCGATATTCGTCTATCAGGATAAGGGAAACCTCTGGAAAAGCCGTATCCAGGTAACTCAACCTAACCGAGGTTCAAACTAGGGACCTCTTGAACGCGAGACAGACACGCTACCATCTACGCTACGAGGCGGGCTTCATATGTAAATGTCGTGTACCTAATACTTTTATATGCTCAAATCCAGTTTTATTTAATTTAAATATTAAATGAAACTTTACATATAAGCTCAGTGATGTCAAACGTGCGTCTCCAGCTTACATTGATACTACGATGAACTGGAACAAACGCATTAAGCCTTTGAGGAATGAATTATTGAACCTACACTTACATTCCATTACATGTAATGGCGATTTTGCAGAATAGTTACATGGCCTTTACAACAAATCTTCAAAGGAAATTCTAACACATTAATAAAGCAAGAGCATCATAAGAATATGGAGTATATGTATTTCCACATCGAAAATGCACCCATTTTCCCCAACAAATGTGGAAATACACATACGCCAGGTTGCATTTTCAATACAAATAAGAAAACCTTTATTATATCTATAATGGCCTAATGCTGTTTGCCACAATGTGGAACTATACAAATTGTATTAAAAATTGAAACCTGTTACACACTGTAAGTGTGTAGCCGGACTTTCCAAGATCATCATCATCATCATCATCATCATCATCATCATCATCATCATCATCCTCATCCTCCATCATCCTCCTCCATCATCCTCCTCCATCATCCTCCTCCATCATCCTCCTCCATCATCCTCATCATCATCCTCATCCTCCTCATCATCATCGTCATCATCCTCATCCTCCTCATCATCCTCCTCGTCATCCTTCATCATCCTCCTTATCATCTTCCTCCTCATCATCCATCATCATCATCCTCCATTATCCTCCATCCTCCTCCATCCTCCTCCATCCTCATCCATCCTCCTCCTCCATCCTCGTCCTCCTCCTCCTCCTCCTCCTCCTCCTCCTCCTCCTCCACATCCTCCTCCACAACCTCCTCCTCCACATCCTCCTCCACATCCTCCTCCTCATCCTCCTCCTCCTCATCCTCCTCCTCCTCATCCTCTCTATCATCCTCATCCTCCATCATCCTCATCCTCATCCTCATTCTCATCATCATCATCACCATCATCATCATTATATAAATTGTTGTATTCTATACAGAAATTGTGTAGCAAATTTCCTCAGAAATTCATGTTTTGAATTTCGTGAAGCCCTCCATAAAATGCTTTGAAAGTGCTTATGTATGTGTTTGGAGACGGGTATCCCAAGGTTGTGGTACGAAGTTTTTCAAAAGAATCTCCCTGTCCCAGTTGAAACTCTATGTATAAAAATTTTGGAAATTTGGTGTTTCGAAAAACAAAATTTCATTAAAATACTGTACGATGACGATTTTTCCTGATTTTTTATTTTATATTTTTTTATTTTTTATTTTTCGGGAATATCCTGTGAAGAGCACCTCGTCCTCAACTGAATCCGTGTAACCAATGAAGTGTAAAATACTATAAATAAAATATAAATTGAAAAAAAACACAGTCTATGCCTAATATACTTTGGATAATACTCTATACTAATATAGAACAGATTGGTCATGGCCACTTACATTGTGATAACAATTATAAATTATCTTACATTGTTGCTATAAGGTAACGGATATGTCAAACTTCTTCAGAGTTATTTTTGTTTCGTATTCCACCGTTTTTTTGTTTAATGTGTTACTGAAACCTAAAAGCCGCGTTAATTCCTGAAATTTCATTTTGGAGAAAATGTTTAAGCAATGTGTTTCTTAATTCAGTAATCGGAGAATCTAATATATACACTATGGTAGTATTTAAAATATTGAAGTTTATCTTCCTCATCGTACTTGGAGTCCACTTAAGGTGCTGCTTCTCTCGTGGAGGACGATTACTTTCCATGAGAATAAAAAGGTAACACTTAATTTTAGTGATCTATTTTGAGGTTATGGCCAATATTCTATACTTTATAGTAACATGAAGTAATATTATATTAGGTACTAAGGAGTTAAATCTTTCTCACGATATGAGTAAAGTGTATGGAATTTCATAGCCATCATATTATTATTTTTCTTTTACAATTCGAATCGATTCGGTTGTTACCTGAATGACACAAGTATTTAAAAGAGTTGTGTAAATAAACCTTTTCTACAAAGTTTTATCTGGATCGATGAAAAGTGAATGGAAAACCAAACCTTTGTAAGAGTGACATGTGAAAGCGGTACAGAAAATAAAGAATAAATTGCGTAGAACGCGGCATGAATAGCTTTTTAATTAATTGACGTACAAACAAAGGATATTTCATTTTTACCTCTTGTGTCTCAACTAACAATTCTTGTTCAGTGCTTAGTTGATTTACAAATTGTTTCATATGCACTGGTTATTGTATAGTTTACTCTACCTAACCCAGAATGATGGTTCATGATTTTGGATAAGTAACTGATTACTGTGTAACCATGCTTTTCTACCATATACTCTATATTTGTGTATCACTGAGGCATTCTGACAAATTTCGAGATATACAGAGGTGTTAATCAGTTAAAAGTGAGACTGAGCTGAGCTTAGATGTTGTTCTATTAATTACCTATTGCATGACATGAAATTCAGTTCTTCTATCCTTCTCTTTCTTCCGAGAGATAATTAAAACGCTATATTATCACTACTTCATTCTTGTAGTAACCATGAAGTTTCCGTTTACACCCAATTCGTCCACTCCCCCATCTCTCTCTCTCTCTCTCTCTCTCTCTCTCTCTCTCTCTCTCTCTCTCTCTCTCTCTCTCTCTCTCGCTCTCTTTCACATCTGTAACGGTTATTGTAATCCAGCCTCTTGTAACAGTTAAATGAATCCAGCTTCTGAAAGGAACATAATTAATAATCTTAACTTATTTTATGAAGCTGAAATTTATAATTAATGTTGTTTAAGTGTTATTTTGTTTAAATTAAATTTATAAAAAGAAATTATACAATCAAAAAAGTAATAGAACTAGTGTATTGGTTACTACGTATGACGTAGTTAACACGAAATGTGCAGTTGCCATAGTGAAGAAAAATTTAATAATCTTCCTCTAAGAAGGAATGCGTCAATCCAAGAGTGAACGCTGCAGAACATGGACGTAGAGGAACATGAATGCCAGTTTGTGTAGAGAGATATAAAAGCTTTTAGTTTGTAAAAAAGGACGCTTCAAAAGTTATTCATTTAGTTATGATACATACTATTTTCTTCATTTTAAAGATGAATTATTAATTCGAAAAGGAATTGAATAATTATTTCATCTTAGATAAACCATTTCCGAAGGATATCCGTCCGATACCATGCCATAAGATATATCTTCTTTGTGCGTCGGCTGTTGCAGAAAAGTGTAGCAGAATAAGAAATAGTTTGAAAAGTGGTTGAACAACGTAGGACATAAAACAAATAGCATAAAGAATTATGTTAAAAATTGTCACAAATTGGAGCTGAATATCGCACCTGAAGAGCACGTTCGAAATTGCATTACACACCTTTTTCTCAATCTTTGTCTCTCTACCCACAACACAGTTGCCTTCACTCCCCACTTTTCACCATTCATATACATTTATGTATTGATGAATCAAACTTGATAAGAGGCACACTTGCCGAAATAGAAAGCAAACCAATGTATTTGCTATTGAGGTACCATGGCGACACATCCATACCTTCATTTGGTTCTATCATCTTATTTAATCACCCTAGTAAACCTTCAAAGTAGTGTATAAGACTCGAGGTAATACTTACAGGCGACCTACAAATTGACAAGTGGTTTTTGTTTGTTGGATCTGTAAGTACAATTATAGTTAACCTCTTCTTTCACTCTAGTTGAATGTAGGCATAGTCGGAATTGAATTCTATATTTATGTATTTCAGCTTCTTTAAAACAATACGATTGTTATTCATCAGTTTTATTAGGTTTATATCTTCGTGCTGCAAAGCTAGCTCTTTGACAAGCAACCTGTGTTACAATAATTTAAACATCATCTTCCAAACCATTCTGTTTCTACACTTCACTCTTGAATTGAAGGCAGTTGATATTTTGCAACCAAAGACAGCTGTACTTTATTTAGTCGTTTTATTTCTATTTGGACTTTATTATTTATGTTTTAGTCTTGTCTTAATATTAATAATTTTTGTATTAAGCTTAAATTGTAAACTTTTCGTGAGTAACAGCGACAATATTTTGAAGTATTTGTCCATTTTCCTCTGATCGATGCATTTGGATATGGTTATTGTGGGTTACATGTTTGAAAATATAAGTGAAATCATAGGATTATTAAATGTTTATGTAATACTAAATTAAACCTTCCAAAAGTGTTGTTTTTTTAAACGCCCAGATGGAACGTGAACTCTTAAAAGCTTAGATTAGGAATATCGATGTAATATTGACCTTTACTCTCCTTTAAAAGCATTCCTCATATATCTTGCAGGTTTATAAATATTTTTAGTGGAATCTGTGTTGCTTCTCGCTCCTTAAGAACATGGAAGCTTAGAAGTAATCATTCTTAATCTTGTAACCAATAGTTGTCTTCTGCTTCTGCTTTTAGTGTTTATAACTTCATCTTCTTATTTGCTTGAGAGATTACAACTTATCATTCCGCAGATACACACATTTCTTTCCACATTTTCCTTGCATCAATCTGTAATGCTTTCATCAAATGAGATTGAATTTTTCATTCAAATAAGAAATCACTTTTATCGTATAAAAATATGCAGAGGCTCTATTCAGTACTAAGATTTGATGCTGAGGAGAATCTTTTGCAAATTTCGATCGTGTATTACAGTACGGAAGGCGGAGTTGTAAAACACAATCAACCTGCTAGTGAAGACAATGTGCGATATTTCACGTATCCCGCCTTTCTCGAACAGAAGTTTTTGTTGACAGGAAAGCGTTTGAAGTTTGCAACGTTCTGTGTTCATACTTGGGGTGAGTTGTTCTTTCGCGCATGGTGCTTGCAGATCTCAGACCAGCTGTGCCGCAGGCTTTGATACTTTGTCGCAACTATGTCTACGTTTTTGTAGCCAGTCACAATATTTTATCCTTTGAAGCAAGATATTCCCTTATTACCTAAGAGAGCATAGAAACCTCTACAGCTCCAACAATTGTTCTTCTACCTCTACTACTTCTTTTTCTGACACTACTTCTTTCTTTTTCTTGTCTATACTTCTTTTAAAGTCAAACATTCGGTTATTGCTGACCGGTTGTAAGTTTCCTTGTTTCTCTCTATATGGTTAACAAAGTACAGGATGTTCATAAATTATATCAAATTATTTTCAGAGCAAGTGGAGGTATCTTAAAGAAGTAATTTGAAATAGTATACTTATGGCCTGTTAGTGTGGAAGGCTGTAAGTTCATTAAATGCCAGTACGCCAATGCTAATGATACCACTTGACTGCACAACACACGAAAACGGAGTGTCGTAGCACTATCCATAGCACAATGGTTATAACATTAGCTATCAAATGAAAAGTAAACGAGTTCGATCCTCCTTCATTTTGTGTCCGTTTTTTTTTTTTTGTTTTTCATATTTTGTCTAAGCTTGTATAAACGAAAGAATTTCACTTATTGCAGTTTTTTTGCAAATCTTTCTACCAACGGTTAAGTCCTTCTTAACACTTTCAAATTCTTTATTTCTAAATGGCAGGAGGTTTTCAAGGTTCAACCAACTTACATGAAATAAAAAGTAAATGCAACTCATTACGTGAGGTTTATAGGAACTGCTCGAAATGTCGACCTGGTTTTCAATACTGAGTTGACCGTGGTGAAGGAAAGACGGTCGTACTCTGTACAAAATTCCTTGTGTGTATTTCGAATAAGTTCGCATGCTGCTATTATTTGGGCAGTTAGGTCCCCTTCCGTCGTAATACGTGTTTCATCGTATAAGAATTTACGTATCACAAAGACAAGAAAAAATTAGCTACATGACAGGAACCAAAGCAATGACCTTTGGAACAGAAGTTTTCGGCGTTACGGATTGGGCTACCAAAACAGTTGCAAAGACAGTAGTAGAGGAAGGTACATTATGCAAGAAGACAGTTAATTGCTGTTCAGTGTCTCACTGGCAGTTGATTTGCTCGAGATTTGAGAAATATTTGAGGCATTAAATCCCGAGAACGCCAAAACGAGTTACTAGGACTGCATAGTTCTGTACTTCGGAAGCAATTTCAAAGAACTTCTAATGCAATTATTTCACCCACCTTGTTTAAATACTAACACATATCTGAGTGTCATCAGAAGCTGTTAACACAGTTAACTGAGTTATGTTTAGCCGCAGACCACGCATTGCCTATCTCAACTTACTTCACGTCTACCATCAGTGAAATTATTTCGGCGCAGTTCATTAACACTCTGTATAAAGCAGCAAGACTTTGGGGTGTTTAATAATTTTCTTTACATTCTGTGGCAGTGAATGCAAATAAAAAGTTAATAAAATAGTGTGGGACAGAGTGAATAGAGCTATTCATTAATAATATGACTATAAAACACACATATTGGATAAGATTTCTATATTTATAATAAAACTACACAGCCTTATATGCTTCTCTCTCTCTCTCTCTCTCTCTCTCTCTCTCTCTCTCTCTCTCTCTCTCTCTCTCTCTCTCTCTCTCTCTCTCGTTTTAATTTTCCCCAGCTCATTTCTAGCGTATAGGTAGAGAAAGTATGTTGTCCCATCCAAAAGTTGATACCGAGGTTTAAAATATATAAAAGTTTACTATTCAACACTAAGCCTACGAATAGATATCCTGCATGTTTACAATAGTTTATAAAATGCTGTCCTGTATATACAAGGGAACTTCGCTCTCAGCCTTCGCCGAATGAACATGACAGGGAAGAAAAAGAAGACTACCAACGCAGCTGAGCCTGTTAAAGCAACGGAAGAAAAGGACGCAGCCCCTGCTTCGCCTCCAGCACCACTGCCAGGCTCGCCGCAATCTCTCGAAGCTCCCGAGAGATCACCGCCGTCTCCAACGCCGACCACCAGTACTGATGAGGCAGAAACTGTACCGCTGACCACACATTGCCAGCCTAAAGAAGACTCGCCGCCAAATGCACCGGAGTTGTCGCTGCCTCCCCGAGCCGCCACACTGCCTACCTACAGCGCAGTCATTCGGAGAGTGTACAGGCATCTCACTGATGCGTTTATTCTGTAGGCAGCCCGACACCGATGGCCTTCTCTAAGGAGGGCCATGCGCATCAACACCTACAGGAGACCCTCACCTCTAGTTCGTCTAGAGTTCACAGAAGAGAGCGACTACCAGGCTGCGCTGAAAGATGGACTCCCAGCCTTCAGCCAGATACTCCTGATTGAGGCCAGCCGGGGTAGCCGTCACGTCCCTGCCGCCACTGCTGCCAGTATGGGCACACCGCCAACAACCCACGCTGTCACTACTGTGGCGCCGCATGCCTCACTGCTGCCTGCACCGGACATGATCTGACGCGTCGCCCGCTGTACTGTGCCACCTGTAACCAGGCAGGGCACTTCACCGGACAAGCGGCGTCCCGAGAAACCCGAGGAGAAGCCACACACAGCAGCAGCCACACCAACTTTATCTCACACATCAACATCCTCACCAATCACATCCTCCAAGCCAATACTCTCTCAGTCAGACCCGAACCCGCCATACACTACAACATCTCACCTACGCCAAAGCCCTCACACATCAACCAGACTCACAGCTACTCCAACATATTAAAACCTCACACGCCAGCACAGAGAAAGCCACGGAACTACTCCAGAACTTCAGCACCACGGTCCAGGACATGCAGACAGCTGACATAGCTGACATAGCAATCACATAGCTGACTGCGCGGGTAGCAGCTTGGGAGATAGCCCTACTTCGCATTTTGGACGAGGTAAAGGAGGCCACCCAGGCTTCGCAGCGCGGTACCCTGGAAACTGCCGGCAGTTCAGAAGCCTGGACTGCTGCAAGTCCAAGTTGGGGAAAATAGTAAGCTACATCAACGACACACGCCTCTTCACGCCAGCTAAGCTCGAGGGAGCTCTCAGGATGCATCAGAACTCCATCACTGACAACATCAGAGACCTCGCAAGGGCACTAGCACCCATGTAAGGGGCCCCTCCGCTCCGCAGAGACAACCGCACCCGAGGGACGCCACTACCGGACCTGCCACGCCGATACCCTCCGTTAGATACAGGTCCTCTCGAGACCTATATCCATCACCATGGAGCAATATAGGAAGAACGCCACCATTTGAAAGGAACGGAGGGCGTCAGGGCCTTGTGGTCATTACGTCTATCCCCCTCAACATTCCATGCGGCTCGCCGCAGCCATCAACTCTGCTTCCGAATCTGGGTGCCACGAGCCCACCGGAGCGGCAACTCTTATGTCACCAGCCCAATGGGCTAGTGTGGGTAAATCCATTTTTTCCTTCCACGTAAAACATATAAAAAATTAAGAGGCTACACGCTGTTTTCAGTTGTTAAAATACGTGAATTGGGTGTTCTTTCAGAAAACTAGAAATCCTATGTGATGGATTTGTTTCAATTTATGGTTGGTTCTTAGTAGACTCATATATGAAAATTTCAAAAGTATTTGAGTCAGAGATTTAGAAAAAAATGCAGTAATAATGTTCAGCTACATTATAACAATAGTCACATTTATAGTATAAATGGTTGCTGGATAAAACAAATATGAACTCTGAAAACTATAATTTACGGAAGCATTCAAATGCAAACAATACTTAATGCAACGATCGTAAATAAACAAAACCAAAATAAAGCTCTTGGGTTAATAACTTTAGTACAATTTATTATATAACAAAATGTGAGATGAAAATGCTGTTGACTCTTCGGTTCAATTACATGATTATAATAATTTATGAAATGAGAAATTTTAATTTATAGTTTAGTACTGAGGAAAAATCTTAACGTCCGAATCCTGCTAACAGTTATCAGAAAATTTAAATAAGCACAGTGTCGTATTTAGTGCCCAGCTATCATTTAGGTAGCTGCATCCAGCCTAGAAATAAACAAAGTGTTCCCCAATTTTAACACAGAAACGCGATCATTCAAGTAACCTTAGTGTTCTTAAAATGTCCACTTCACCTAACACTCGAACATTCCAGAATTATGTGTGTACATTTTCAGCAGCTATAAAAGTAAATGTATTCGGAAGTGAGACAACTAGGGCCTTCGTGAGAGCGTCTCTGACGAGATAATGAGGGTAGCTCTACGAGTGCGTTTCTGACGACAGTCATGACGTACAGGAAGTGCTTGCTACTGCTAGGAATTGGAGACAACTTGTTTCTCTCCCCGAGTGAAACGTCACAAGGAGGTACTTTGTGCGTGCTTCATTACGACGCTACGACGCCAAGCAGAGCAGAGAGGTAAAACTGAACTAGATCTCATTAATGCACTGACATTGATAACTAATGAATGAACAGAAAAATTAAACAGGATCAGTGACATTCAGAACTTACAGAAGTCTCAATGAAAACTGAAGAAAGTCTATATTTTATTCTCGTGTAGCAGACAATGTGTTATTCGCTAATACGGTTTATATAAGGGTAGTTACTTTAACTGAAAATCTGGATTATCCGTTCTGGATGGTAATGTGGAGGCACTTATGCAAGGGTTGTCTTATAAATAGCATATAACAACATAGGTAAATAAGACGAAATGAATGGCAGATATTATACTCGTACATAGAAATGTGTTTGAAAAAGGGATAAATACTTATTCGTCAAGAAGTATCGTATGCTGAGTTTGTTCAAGTGTATACTGAAGACAGTTAAAAAACTGTTTCTATAAAAGGAGTTCAAATTAATTAAATAATTATAAACCAGTTAATGAAATAAAAAATCGCAGTGAAGAATTAAAAAACTCACCATTGTGATTAAAACTCATATTTAGTTTCATATATAAGTATGAGTAGCTGGCATGCTTAATTTATAAGAAAACTCACTCAACAGCTTGACATTCACCTTTCCTCCAAAAGCTTTTCAACACTAAATTCGGGTCATCTTCAGTAAAGTCTGCTCCAACTACTGCTTGAAGACGATCTTCTTCTCCAAGAAAGTTAAGGCTCCGCCTAAAGAAGGTCTCAAGATTTCTGATGCCAACCTCTGGAAATGGAGCATTGGTGCCCATTTGTACTCTTATAAATTAAGCATGTCAGCTACTCATATTTATATATGAAATATATCTCACTTTTAGTACTTTGACTATTCTTCTTAATATTATTTAGTTTGCTGGCAGACACAAGCAGTTAAAAAGCAATGGGATACAGGTACATTCACATAGCTTTCTCTACCGCCGGTTGTTTATGCTACGGTCTCTGAAAAGAACGGTCCTGCTCTAAGGTTTAAGGCGGAGCGACTCACATCACCACATGGGTGCATATAAATTTCACAACACTAAATACAGCAGTGCTAAACTCTTGAAAATAAATGGAGCAAGCGTTAGTCTGCAACTTATCGGCCTTATATACTACAGAAATTATAAACTATTAAAACAGGCAAGTAGCTAAAATTATATTTATCTATATTTCTTTAAACATCACGAGAAAAAGCAGCATTACTTTCCCTTCACTTCTTCTTAATATTTATTTATGTTAGGTTTTATTTCGGTAAAAACAGATACCCGCTCTGAAGTAAGCTGACTATTGTATGTTTCAAATGGCATGATGTTTGTCTTTGAGCGCTACTAATCTCTGTTTGATATAACCTTGTCCCGCTGACATGTATCACTCCGCGTGCTACTACGTTCCTCCTCATCCTAATTGGCTAATGCTTTCGCGCCATAGGCCATAAGCAGTGCCTTCCCGTCACATTTAAACCTGTAGTATACGACATAATAATTGCCAGGAAGATAGATAAAATCATACAAATACATACATATGAAGGCATGCAAAAGTAATGAAGTTTATAATGGAACTGAGCAAGTTGAAACTGAATGAATGAGCAATGAAACTGGAACAAGTTTATAATGAAGGGCCTTTGGCCTTTTCCACTAGGATTGTTTAAACCAGCACACATATCTTGCAACAATGCTTGTCTTTCAGTCTTAAAAGTCCAGTCACGCCATACTTGTCGTGTTCGTCATTCACCCAAGTCTCGTCAAGGTAGTATATTTTGCGATTTGTATCCCGGTACACTCTGATTGTACTTAAATAACATCTTCGCCACACAGCAATATCGCCTCTGGCGTAGTAAGTTTCCTGTTGTCTCAATTTCATGTCGCGATGTTCCTACGCATCTAACACTCACACCTGTAAGTTCTGGGCACAGCTGTTCGACTTCTCTCAGTGACAAAGACGGATTCTTTTCTGTAAGTGCATTAAACACATGCACCGCAATTCTTTTTTCGCAGATTTGTAAAGGTTTTTCCTTGTGATGCTTCAGCGAAAAACTAGCGCTAGACTCTGCCGTTATACATATAATAAGTACACGCGCAATAAACGATCAATAAAATAATTTAGCTCTCGCTCTCCGAATAGCACACCGTCGAATGGCAATATGACTAATCAAGTTCAAAACAAGGTCAATGATAAGTCATATAAACAAATATGTCATCACTACCGCTAAATCACGTGCTTTCGTGCCATGTGCTTGAGAGCAAAGGACCCTCCTCTATACTTCGTTTAAGAATTAACATGCATTTCAGATAAATCATCTCTGCGCGTAATATACTTAATTAAAACGCTTACGAAAATATAAATTTGACAATTCTCTTCCAACATATAAAGACATATCACCATGTTAAACAACGAACTAATTTTTACCGCATAACAGTTTGCACTACAACAGCAGCCAATGAGATGTGATAAGGTCTCGTGACCGTTAAGAGTTACGAGGCACGCTTATGTGAAACAAGGTTATTAGATGAGTAACCTATCGGAGTCATGCGGTGTAGTCGTATTGCATTCCCCCTAAGTGGTGCGAGACGAGCGTCGAACTAATCAATCTCTAATAAATACTATTCGCGCTAAGACAAAAATTCAGATTTTGCAAGAACTGAAGCACGATGAAGGAGAGAGTAATGTATTTAACATAACCGTAAAACCCCATATTTTAGCTCAAATAGTTTTCTTAGTACAAATAAATAATATGGATACCACTATATGATAACAAGGCATTACGACGTAAGCACTGTAATGAATAGCATTATTGGTTGGCATATATGCGTCAATATATAATTGAAATTACTCAGAACTGAAACGTAAATATTTGACATGACGTGATTAAAAAAAATATGTTCTTTGCTTAAGTCAAGGTGTTTGTTAAATTCGATGAGTGGAAATGATCCACTACCTGCTGGTCTTGCAGAACGTGGCTGGTTACATTATATCTTTGTTTATTCGTAATCTATATTTACTGTAGAGTTCAAAGCAGTATTTATTCAGTTACTCTTCCGTGAGAAAGTGTATCAGCTGGATCAATGAGACACGATTCACTTTCCCCTTTATTACTGCCAGAACAATTCAATAGAGTTAATGTGAGCTCAAATTTTGCTGCAAACAGAAATAATACTTTTAGGCTGACTGACGCTGAACGACTAATTCACAAAGGAATTGACAAGAAACACAATGAGACCTCGTCTCGGTAACGTGGTGGTAGCTTGTCTGCCTCACGTTCAAGAGGTCCCAAGTTCGAATCTTGGTCAGGGTGAGTTACCTGGATAAGGTTTTTTCCGGGGTTATCCATTATCCTGTAAGACGAATGTCAGGTAACTCTAAGCTCCATGGACCCCGGACTCATTTGAGCATCAATTCACACATTCCATTCATCGTCCGATATTACTTAACGTTGGAGGACGTAAATTACACACACAAAAAAATGTGCAGTTCTCTCCCCAAAATTAATTCTCACTGTGCAGTGACTATAAAGCTTTAGTTCATAGAAAAGATTATAGTTCATAAACCTTATACAACCTCTTAAGCACGGTGATGGCACTGTTACCCACCAAGCCAGAGAACCTGGTTCGATTGCCGATTCCCGCTTGCGGATACTCTTCCACTGGAAGATCTGGTCCGAGAAACACTGTTCGGTTTGGTCCCTGAGGGACAATTAAGACGGTATCTGATTGAGAAATAGTGGCTCCTGAATGAGAAGAGCGCATATACGGTCCAGGAACTGATCATTGGACTCTGATCATAACGCCTGTGGTGGGTAGAGGTGGGAGGGTTAGGTCTTTGATTTATAAAGGAACTGTTGCATGCTGGGATTACATAAACACAAAGGAATTGAGGTGGCGTCGCTGTATGGTTTTTAACTTAATTCGGGAAGTTGTGGATACGACTCTTCACGCACACGTGTTTGGGTTTCTCATCGTTTCACCAGTCACTTTGGGAAATACTGGGTGCTTACTTTCACTTCACATTTCCTTTCCATTTCCGTTCATACCGTTTCTTTATGGCCTTTCAGTTATACCCGTTCATTCCATTTCTTTATGGCCTCTCAGTTGTACTTTCAGGTTAATGCCGTGGAAAGATGGCGCGGATGCTTACGCATTTTAAATGGTCTTCAGGGAATTGAGCACAATTTTGTGGTCGCTGTCCTCTCGTGTACGGTCAACGCTTGTGGTCACCTGACCCAGAGTCCTGACAGCAACTTCTGGCGCCGGATGAAAACCTCCAAGTGTTTTTTTAAGGACTTCTACGCATCTCTGTAGCCTGTTTACCATTCTGACTAACGTATACTCCCTTTATATTTTCCTTCAGTTGTATATTAGCTACACCAGATCTCAATGTAGAGTCTAATGCGCGACAAGGCCTTATAATATCTAACCCTCCCTTTTCCCATATAAATATGGACTTCCCGCACCTAAAAGTGTTCCCCCCAGGGGCCTACTTCGGTAGGTATGGGTTTGGCGCACCCGGGGTCCTAAGCCAACAGTCTCCCTCGTGTGGGCTCCTCATCGTGGCTGAGGGAGACGGTCAAAAGGCCCATCCATGTGTAGGCCGTGCGTGGAGACGATTAGATTCTTTGTAGATTCTTTTCTAGTTTACAGTTTAGGATATAGTGGACGAAATTTTTAGTAGAGTTTGATTGATTTTGTTTATGTACGTGTATTTTTAATAGGTTTTGTTACACTTGTATACTTTTTAGAAAGTTTTATATCTGGCTCTTGCCATGACTAGTGTTTTTAAAGGGCGCTGATGACCGCCGTAGTTGAGCGCCCTTAAATATATCATCATCATCATCATCATCATCATCATCATCATCATCATCATCATCATCATCATCATCATCATCACATAAAAGTGTTGCCAGTGTTGCCTGGGATAAGGTTATGACCAGGTAGAGCGATAAATTCTCTTGTATTTGCTGATGATTTAGTTTAAATTTTTGACAAGGGAGATAAATGAGAGAAGGCAACATATCAATTAAACCAAATTGGTAAGAAATATGATACGGTGATATCAAAGACAAAAACAAAGTAAATGGCATTCTAGGGATGATTATTTCTAATTTACGTACTCCAATATCAAGGCATATCCGAAGGTGAATGAAATGGTTGAAATAATGCTCACATGAGCCCAGGGTCCATAGACCTTAGTTACCCGACATTCATCTTTGAGCTTAAGGGAAAACCCCGGAAAAAGCATTTCCCAGGTAATTCACCGTGTCTGAGATTCGATGGAAGTTATTCAACAAAAATATAAATTGTAATAGGGAATAATACAATAGAGCAGAAATCATATTGTCACTATTTTGACTGCGACGTAACCTACGAATTAGAGCAATACATAAGAAATAAGGTACATAAATTAGAAGCGATTAATGGAACAGTTAAGAAAACTCTTAACAATAAAGTAACAAAAGAAGTACAAATAAGATAAAAGTAGGATAAAGATTTTGACATAAGACACTTAAGATCGAATTAGAGAATAATTGGAGGACAGCCATTAATAGAGGAATGTAAACAAATGGTTCGAATATCTCCATCGCATGACAGAAGAACGAATACCAAAACAATCTGTTAATTATAGCCCTAGAGGAAGACGATTAATAGTACGTCCCCAGAAAAAAAGGCTCCAGAAAAATGAGACCGGAAAAGGTAATGCCTAATCCGTGAGGGAAGAAGTTGGTTCTCCAATATATTGTTTCTATTCGTTCTTCTCCTCCATATCCTTACAACTGAATCATTTTATATGAGACAATGTTCATATTATTCTTGCTAATGCTGTTCTACTAATTTTGTGTCTTTTTCGCTGAAATCACGATACACTTTTGCATAAACTCCTACATTACACATCTGGTTTGCACTGCGTTCTACCAGGCTTCCCTGCGTTTTGTGTCGTAATTAAGCTGGGGATTAGAATATACACCCAGAGGCTGTCACAAAACTAACAGTGAACAACGCAAGTAAATGAACCCAGGCTTACTAATCCCTTCTTGAGGCTACTTTCTAAACATGCAATTTGAACTTTGTAATATTTTATATGGCTTTGCGTATGGCTGTAATTCTATGTATAGGTAGGAGTACGTAACATTACCACATTTCGTAGGCATTATTATGAAACGCCACCTTCCAAACAATTTGACCCAAAAACTCATTACCAGTTATAATTCAAAATGGCATACAACGCAGCCACATAATAGAAACCCATGGGTAAGGCAACATGCAACCAAGCACTAAACAAATGCTCCGAAAAATGTGAAAGCCAAATGAGGTGGCAGCACGTCAATTTGTTCAACTAGTGCTCGAGAGGTGCCAGTTTCAATCAACGCCTATTGCACACTCTTAATTTTGGAATTTCCTTGGTTTCTTCGGGTTGGCAGACGAATGCTGACTGGTTCTTCTTTGACCACGACTTGCCTGTCCCTCATTTTACGTAACAAAATTTCCTTTTTTGTAATTGGTTTCATGTTTATGGGATCCAAGTTTTTAACTTATGTCCTCCAATGTTAATTCATATAGGACGTAGAATGAAATGGGTAAAATGATGCTCAAATAGGCCCAGGGTACATCGAATTAGAGTTTTCCGACTTAGAGTAAGGGAAAACGCACACAAAAACCCTATCCAGATAACTCACCCTGACCGAGATTCGAAAATAGGACCTCTTGAACGTGATGCAGACACGCTATCGAGGTGTGCGTTTGGCGGTTTGTGGCAGGCGGTGGGCGTTTATTCCATGGCATCGTATTGGACTGACTAGGTTCATCAATCTGTAAGCCCCAACAGAGGAAATTTTGGTTGGGCTCCAGTAATGCCAGATGGTTTTGTAGGGTTCCATCTGACATCCGTTATCATCCGGATAGCTTGACCTACAGGTTTCTTCTTGTATCCCTCCCCACCAACGACACCTGCAGAAGCACAAAGGGTCCTGCTCCTGTTGCGGGAACCCCTGTATAGTATGCAACTTTACATTTAGGTGCAAATTATTGACAGACTTTCTCAAGGAAACCTAATCAATTCTGAGAGTATTAGAACCGGTCCCATGGAGGCCGGTCCTTTCTAGCCAGGCCCGGCTGACGCCAGGGATGAAACATTTACAGGCCTCATTTTCTCAGTCTAACTGGAACACACAAAACTATACCCTGGTCATATAATCCTAAAAAAAGTAGTGAAGTATATAAAGGATAGGAAGAAATCCGAAGAGAGCTAAAATAACATCGGGATTGCACAGTATCGAACCTGGAAATACTGAACGTAACTCGCGCACGTCACACCTGCACTAACTCGATATAAACAAAATAGATAATAAATTGCTCATATTTCTTAACCGAATTCCTTAGTTGAGCCTAATAGTATCAGAAATAAAATTAAAAGCAACAGCCCTAGGTCAACCTATGTTGACTATGTAAACCTACTGCTACGGTTCGAAAGAAATAAGTATTTTACTTAATACATTATTAAGGCAAATTGAATATGAATACAAGAAACGATATTCAGTTGAAATAGTGTATTGCATAAACTATAAACGTAACACTTGTCAGGTAGCGCATATAAAACACCCGTGTGGTTATTGATTGTGATTTAAGGGGCAAGAATCTCTTTACCACCTGTAGCATAATCAGAATGGGCCTTTTAAAATTTGAAGCGTTCCCTATCTTATTTTGCCCACTCATTGGAGTATTCACTCCTAGGAGATGATAAAAAGGCAAAGTTGTATCCAGGAAGGCGCCCTGTGCTTTTAAGTCTGGCGTCAGACCGAGCGTCTCGGAAGTGTCACTGCGACAAGTGAAATAGATTGATGATGTAAATAATCTAGAGTCCATTATGTCTAACGCATCTTGCACACCTGAACATGTTGCCGGTGAATGGGTAGTACGTGAATTTACTGACCTTCGTTAGCGGAGGAAACCAATATGAATTTAGATCTGTTTTTATAATGTGCAACATCTTCAGAGGCAGTCGCTTATCCTCAGTTCCGTGCGAGATTCCTAAAATCGTCTGAATTCGTTGCGGCTACCCGCTACTTGTCCGCTTTTATTTGCAGTCTATTAGCGTTACCCAGGGGGCACCCGAGGACGTTGGCTGCTTAGCCTGCTATTTATTAGATGTATATTGTACATAAATGTGTATATATAGCCTTTTATTCATGATCTTTATTCAGTTGCTTGCCATTTCAAAGAATTTGAAATATTCTGCCTATTTAAAGTGTTCCCAATTTTGTTTTCCGTGATTATGCAATATCATTCATTCAATTGTCCAACACAACAGGTGATAGTTTGATATGGGATTTACAGTTTTTTTAACGCAAGGCCACTGTTGAATTTTATCCTTAAGCTTCTTTTGGAAATAAAATTTATTGTCGTCTGATATGCAAATCAGATTCTTTTTTCGCCATATATCAGTACCATTCCGTTCTCTGAGTAACCCTTAAAGCTGCTCGACTTAGATGCTGATTCACATGTCATTAAAATAACTCCACATATTGTACTGAATTAGCCCAGCCAATTAGCAGAGAAACAAGTTTCCACTCAGGTAACAACTTCACGGAATTCAGGTCTTTAAAAGGGTTAAACAATCAGTTCGCACGGAATTCATGACGAGCCGAGACTATTAGCACCTCACATATTTGGTATAATTTAGAAATTATACAAGTTTTCTTTTGTCGCTTTTTAATGCTGTTCGCGTGGTACTTTTGAGTTCAGGATTTTATGTTTTTTAAACTCGAATTTTGCGCCCAGAATGCTATCGAAAGGAGTAGGATAATTGAAATATTTCACAAAATCGCATCGTAGCTAAACGACTTTTAAAGTTAAAACTGTGCATAAAGAGCCCAAACGTTTTTGAAATACTTAATATCGTGACATCTCTGGAGAATATCACAAGAACGAGTGCAACATTTTTAGAAGCTTGACATCGATATGCTGGCCACTTAACATTTGCGACACCTTTGAAGCCGTCTCCGATATCCCAGTCTTCCATGCCGTCTGCTACAGCTGTGAAATATATTTCGTTCTCAGCGTAAGCGTGGATGGATATGAGGAGACACAACACAGATCAACTAGCTGATAAACGTAATGGAGCCAAGAAATGAGCTGTCTGAATTGCCGAGTGACGATCTGAATACTAGCACAGAAACTGTAAATTTTGAAGTACTATATCTGCTACCTTCGGATGATTTAATAAATTTACAGTTTAAAAGAAATGTTTCCAATATAATAACGCTAGGTCATCTGCCGTTAAGTGCCCAAATCCTAGCGTAGCAACATCTACTGCAGTCAATAGATGCTAGGGACCTGTAATCATCGATCACATCAACACACCTTTAAGGTTGCAAAACACCAAAAAAGACAAAATTTTACAAAGTACTCTCTTTTATCATGACAACATTCCTATACTTCATGCCTAATGGTAAAAGGTTGCATTACGTTGGAAAATTTGAAATACGTGAATCGCCTGTAAAATACTTTACACTCTTGATTTGTTACTTTTTAGTTCATATTTTCCCTTTTAACTTTGAGAACCTTTTCTATATGAATTTCTGCAGGCTAAATTGACTGCTCCTGTTTCATACTAACAGATATTGGCCTCCGTTACATTGGTTTATACTATTTGATTTTGCTTAACGCGGAAATTTTTTCCCAATAATTTTTATAACACTTTAACTGATCTTTCTTGTTTCATGTCTTAAAACACACACACACACACACACACACACACACACACACACACACACACACACACACACACACACACACACACACACACACACACACACACACACACAATACATTTTTATTTATATATGCCTCTCTCATTTAATAATACATGTATTAATACTAATAGCCAGAGTTCCATCTGTAAATATTTTATTTAATACTGTGCTGTCGCGTGGTAACGATACCATGGGCAGCAGAAGAATCAGGTTTCAACAAAATATCCTGAATTTTCATGATTTATTATAATGCGATTTCAGGGCTTCTCATCTGGTAAGGGCATAGAACAAGTGGTCTGTATTAAGTATACATAAATTGGTTGACTTCTATGACGTTTAATAATAATAATAATAATAATAATAATAATAATAATAATAATAATAATAATAATAATAATAATAATAATAATAATAATAATAATAATAATAATAATAATAATAATAATAATAATAATAATAATAATAATAATAATAATAATAATAATAATAATAATAATAATAATAATAATAATAATAATAATAATAATAATAATAATAATAATAATAATAATAATAATAATAATAATAATAATAATAATAATAATAATAATAATAATAATAATAATAATAATAATAATAATAATAACAATAATAATAACAATAATAACAATAATAATAACAATAATAATAACAATAATAATAACAATAATAATAACAATAATAATAACAATAATAATAACAATAATAATAACAATAATAATAACAATAATAATAACAATAATAATAACAATAATAATAATAATAATAATAATAATAATAATAATAATAATAATAATAATAATAATAATAATAATAATAATAATAATAATAATAATAATAATAATAATAATAATAATAATAATAATAATAATAATAATAATAATAATAATAATAATAATAATAATAATAATAATAATAATAATAATAATAATAATAATAATAATAATAATAATAATAATAATAATAATAATAATAATAATAATAATAATAATAATAATAATAATAATAATAATAATAATAATAATAATAATAATAATAATAATAATAATAATAATAATAATAATAATAATAATAATAATAATAATAATAATAATAATAATAATAATAATAATAATAATAATAATAATAATAATAATAATAATAATAATAATAATAATAATAATAATAATAATAATAATAATAATAATAATAATAATAATAATAATAATAATAATAATAATAATAATAATAATAATAATAATAATAATAATAATAATAATAATAATAATAATAATAACAGCAAGAGCAACAGCAACAGCAGATGATGATCACTCTTTTGGGAAAAGCGAAATGTATCATTATAGATTTTTAAATTCATTATATGTGCGTTTATTCACCATGCTCTGCTATGGAGCCATTTATAATTTGAAGCGTTACATTACAGTTCTAGCGTCAAGAGCATGTTACATTTTCTAGGCGTGTATAAGCGCAGTCAGTATGCACTGCAACGGCAAACGGATGCATGTTTCATGCCAGCAACAATCATTCCGCTGTATTTCCACTAAAGCGGATATCCATATAGCTTTCTCGACAACATAGGCATAAAGTTGTTCTTTCCGTTACATCAGCTTTTCCAAATATTCATTATTGTTACTGGAAGTATCTCCACTTTAATATGTCATTGTGATATTTACAAAGTACTATATATTTGAATCAGTTTATTTATATGTAGGGACGCTCCTCACCTGTTGTGGCTCTTAGCGTCTAATTCAACTGTTCCATCTTTCAGTTGAGCAGGTATCCCTTCAGTTGCAGAACGCAACGGGGTAAATCCAATTAAAATGAACGAATTTTGTCCTGCTGCGACTTTCGAGCGTTAGTTCCCAGACTTGAACTAGTGTGTGTTGTTCGTTATATAGGTATGAGCAGTGTAAACAACCGAGAAGATTAAGAAATTGTTCTAATTATCTTACAAAATCTTTATTTTCGAGATATTAAACCTGCTCCTTGAATTGACAATTTAATGAGGATTTTTTTTTTTTTTTTTTTTTTTTCATAAAGAACCATACTTTAGGTAAGTGAATTCTTGCATTCCACCGAAACCTTCTGAGATTTCAGTGGTATTGCATTAGGAAAATATATCTACTCTTCGTCTGATGTACTTAATTTCAATCACTAGGATTGTATAAGCAGTAAATGAGCGGATCATTTGCCTCGTTTAACTGGATTTACCCTGTTCCGTTCTCTAACTGACCTAACGCACCGAATGGAGAACTGGTCACCCAGTATAAGTATACTGATCGTGAACGATCGCTTAATTTTGATCAGAGTCCCCTTATCATACTAGAATTATCTGCCATAGGTATAGAACATGGGACGAAAAGTTTACTTCCTTCCCGAAGGAAGCCATCCTCCCACTTTCCGCGGGATAGTTTCTGATTCATTGTTCCTTCTTTTCTGTAAGAGTTGTGTGATTGGCACTAAACCTAGCTTAATATTGTCACGGCAACAGGCATAAAATTTTCGGCACATATAAGAAAACAGTCGACGGATCAAGTTTCATGGTAATAATGAGCCTTGCTAAGCAGTTAATGATAGCGCGGCTATTGTAAGCAAGCGCCGGCAAGCAAGATAACTGACGTAAAGGCCTCGCCGGCATAGATTAAGTTACGCTTCCAGAATGTGATAGAACATTCAGATTACGTCATTAAATGCCTTGTTTTCCAGAAACATCTAGTGATTGACGGAACAGTTTAGTAATCATGAATGGGTGTATAAAAAGAAGCCATGGCTAGTGATGAGTTAGTTGTAAAACAGCGAGTTAATTGTGAAACAGTGTTGTGAAATGAGACAGCCATCTGTGTTGTTGTAACTAGAGCTAAGGATGTAATCTGCTATCACTGTTTGTTATTGTGATCGACCTTGGTAGACTGATGTTGTATGTAACGTAATGCTGCTGTAATCTATAAGAGTATTTCTACGAAAATAAAGGAGATTTTTAGTTTCTGCAACTCGGTATTTTAATTCTACAGAACCCACAAAGTCACAATATATGCAGACAAGTGAGTTTGTTTTTCGTATTCCGGATGTAACGATTAATTTAATATTATTTCTGATTAATAAACCAACGGCTCCTATTTTCACAGATAAGCCTTTAACTATACCTAACGAATATCTAATTTAGATGGAAGTATCTTTTGAATTTCACACAAGAAGCCAACTATTAATATTTCACCGGCAATACATGATTTTAGTTTTCCCGGAATTTAAATTCCAGAAAAACATTTCTTTTTATTTGGTAGCCGTCTTTGTCCATGCGTTGGTCTGTAGGCTGGTATTTTAAACATAAAAGTGATTTGAAAAATCAGTGACGCAGTTTATTTCCAATTACGTTTAAACGTTTGCATATTTTTTCTCTTTAAAATCATTGTTTGGATAAAATCTGCACTGAAATAGCCTCTTCATATGTTATTTTGATAAGAAGTCGGTTTATTTAAGATTTCTCAGGAAGTTAATGCTGTTTTTATGTGTGATCCTCTCGTCGAGAACTTTGATCTCACCTGCATCAGCTTTTATTCCCAGGCTTGCTCGGCAGAGCTTATGGAATTTCAACCTTCAGGATACGGGCAGGTGGTTTGCAGAAAGAGGCAGAACTTTGTGTCTTCAATAATATTTTAATACTTAAAACCCTCTTGCTAATATTTTAGACATGCCCATCACACTTATACTGTTAGTATACTCACTTTAAATTAAATACTTCCCAAAATTTCATAATTATCAGAAGATTCTCAACACGCAACGTTACACTGGTCTGAGCTCCATGCATACCAGTCGCAAAGTAACAGAGCGTGACGCTAACTAGGGCGTCTGACGCTACCTTTAAAATGTGTCTGTTGGCCTACCACTGATTTCAAAACAATCTTTATTATTTTCCTATATTTCTAATCCTTCTTTATTATTTTAGCTGTCGTTGACTATTCCTATCTCTTGTTATTTATTTCTCTTATTTTTGCTAATTAATTATAAGTTTATAAATGTTTATTTTAAAATGAATATAAACTGTATCTCATCTATCCAACGTAGCGTCAGACTGATGAAGTCAAATGAAGTTCTCTGACTAATGACATCAAATGAAGTTCCATATCAAGGTACAGGATACACACTAAACTTCGCATTCAAGTCAATCATTCAATAATACAATAGAAATTTTCTTACACGTGAAAATAAAAACTGACCTTTTTATTTCCTTAAATGTGATTATAATTTGAGCTAAACCAGTAAAATGCTTTGGGATATTTAAATTATTAGTGAAAGTTAAATCTTACAGTTTCTCTGAACTCCTCCTGTTAGAAATCAGTTTAAAATAAGTGATAAACCTTAAGGGACATGACAAACGTAGCACTCTTAATACATGAGATAAAATATTAAAGGAATCCTGTCTTTTAATGACATTAAAATGGCAGGGTTAACCTTTTCTGTTACACCATCCACTTCCAAAATATTTTGTATGGCTTGCATTCATTTTAATCTCTATGGTTAATTCCCTCTGCACACTAGAAAATATTCATCGTCAGCAGATGGGTGGTCAACTTTCTCCTGCCTTCGCGGAGCCAGATGTTTGTCTTGACCTGGTGGCGATGCATAACCGAGCCAACTGAGACTGAGGCTCAGTTTCACAATTTTATAGCCCATTAATTGTAAACTTTGCTTTTATGTATAGGTATGTACATTTTGTTGGTGTTTCTGAATAAAAGCAGACCATGCAACTCGAAAAATGGAGCCTTAATCTGGAAAAGAAAAGATTTTGCTTTTTCCGGGATATTAATGGGAAGAGTTCGTTGCTCTGAATTGCAGAATCGCTGAATTTCTTTCACTGAAGGTGACTACTAAAGCTGTTACTCATCGCTAGCGCGATTATCACTAAGGCTGCTCTTCCATTTCTGTAAACATTTAAAGGATCCAAAGATAAATATGACAATTTAGAAAGATATCCCCTTTTATTAATCCCACTTGCTGCCAAAGCCGATTATGTCAATGGTGCCCTCTTGGTGTTTAAATGCTATATATGGTAATGTTAGCTGTTAGGGATAAAAATTATAAATGAAATTTTAAAGCAAAATTAAAAAATATAGAAAAAGTGAATTTTGCCAATTAATTTTTGTTGAATATTCTATTAAGTAACAAAATCATCAGGTAGGGAATATATATCAATCGCATGCTTAATTATAACAACAAAGAGTAGTAACTTTTTATTGTAATTTGAAATGAAATGTTACATACTTCTTTTGAAATAACGCGAACGATATTTTTGAACACAAAAATTTAGTCAGTTAAAAATAAAATAATTATAAACACATCTTATTAGCTGTGTTGTATTAGATAAAAAATACCGAGAACTTAACTCACCAATATCGATTATTTTGGGGATTTTGCATATATTTGCATACGTTTGCATATATATACCGCAAATCTAAGAATCCTCTGTTTACACACATATGCATTGAAATAGTTATAATAAATGCGTATGGGTTCATAAACTGAAGTATAAAACATTAATTAAAAAGTTAAAATTTTCTTCACAAGGTAAAGCATTTCTACCCGTTTTCCTCATCCGTTATCCCACTCATCCTAATGTAAAATAACTGTCATCATCTCTCCCTTGCACAACAGTATGACAAGAATAACTTTCTATGTTCATTTCTACAAGTTATAAACAGAACAGTAGAGGATATGGCCCTATGTTGGTGAGAGTTAGAAATACCGTCCTTTGAATAACAAAAGATTTCTTTCGATGATCAAGAAACGCGCCGTTAGAAAGAAAATGTGTTGCTCTTTTCATTGTCACAAAAGGCTTTCCTATAAGAAGTTTCAAAATTAGGTTTAAAGCCTCACAAACATTGTGTCGATTAGATCAACTCTGGCAGTCTATGCTCGATATAGCACAGTCGATTACATCGACGGTCGGAGAATTAGAGCAGAAATCTCTTTTGGGTCGCGGCAGTAAGAGGATTAATGTGAGTCTTGGCTAGGAACGTCACTTCCAACAACGTACTTACACACAAAGTAGAGGTTCCAATTCGCATAAGAAGCGTACTGGGTGTGACTCTGTTCAGTTTTAGATAGGTACACTGTTTCCATTCTAATTTTCAGAATATTCTTGGCTACTCGAGTCTCTTTGAGTTCCTAAACTTTCGATAATCGATTTCCTGGTGTCTGAACTTAAGCTAATAGTTTTCTAATTAAATAATACGTTGGAACTGCACCAACCTATAGTAATTGCCTTTGCCTTAACCCTTATATGGTCTTAGGCAATCACTCTTTCCCATTACAGACCTTCATAATATTTTAGACACTTCTGTACAAAGCATTATTTTTACTGAAATTATTTGTTACAATTATATCTATATCTATTGCGCTATCATTTGCCTAAAGCACAACATCATAATTTCTAGATTTTGGCATGTGTGCATGCTCCTGACATTTGCTAACCTTGTGGTCAACCAACTGTAGCTGTGCCTTAGGCCCTATTTGATTTAATGAAACATTCAAAATAAAATCTCTCGCTAGTTTTTATGATATTCAGTTACATAAGGCCCCAAGGCATGATTTATCATTTTGTTTGCTCTGCGCTGTTCAACTTTTTTAAGTATTGCCAACATAGTTTACTCTTTACATCACATTAGTAACTAGTACTTCATGACAGAAATTCTTATTTTAAAAAATATCAATTTTTTCTTAAAACTATACTTCTATGCTTTGGGCGCTTAGGGTTCTCAACATCTCATTTCCTTATGAAGGTGTAAATCTCCTCGTCAACATTTCCGGTAACAAAGGTTACCTGTATTTGTGTAGTTCTCTACAAATAAACGGACTTTTACTGTGAAACAGATATCCATCTATACAAATATCTATAGCATTTTTCCATTTGAAAACTCGGAGTGTGCTAAATGCAAATGTCATGGAACTGAGTTTATATCTCTAATATTTTCTTTCATATTTGTAAATCTTTGGATGTGTAAATTGTGAATATTGTGAAACAAGACCCATAACGTCCACGCAATCTTTCAACTAATATGTATAAATGGTGATAGGTCATTCCGGTAACATATGATACTCAAATGGCTAAATGGATAGAAATTTAGCACCCTATATTAATTTTAATTTGTTACATTATCAATGTTGGTGCCATATTTTAAAAAACAATTGGTTGAAACAGAAGTTCCTCATAATGAAAAAAGAAAACGAATATAATGTATGTGTAGAGGTGTTTATTTAGAATGTGATTTCGTCTCCAGTAGTTAGATCCTATAAATTGACGACCGATATTTTTAGTTCTGCGAGTAATCTATAAATGAAACGTTCTAGGTATTTTTATACGCCTGTAATGTACATTTATAAGCATCTCTCTCTCTCTCTCTCTCTCTCTCTCTCTCTCTCTCTCTCTCTCTCTCTCTCTCTCTCTCTCTCTCTCTCTCTCTCTCTCTCTCTCTCTCTCTCTCTCTCTCTCTCTTATAAGCTTATGAATTTGTAACATATCACATACTTTAATTTGATACTCCCTATTAGTTTTATATTTTCAAAACGTTTAAATAATTTAGTCATATATACTGATGCCCGTGGTATACATCTTCATATTCCTTGGAATTACACTTAATAACCTTGTCCAATAACCTTGCCCAACAGCTTTAGGTTTATCCGTGCTAGTGTTGGGACATATGTAGTAGGTGCCGAAAGCAATTGCCCAATGGGGGCATGTTACATTATAAGTCGTGCAATTGTTCTTGGACACAGACCTTCACTCATAAAACAAGTCAGTGAGTTCTACCCTAACCTTCTTCTGTCTCCTTCCAACTCCTATACTCGGCGAACTTATCTATAGTTCCTCTTACCCCCCTCCCAAAAAAGCGATGGTGTTACAGTCCATGTAGGGCTAAGACCTACCAACCCGACTGCCGACCTCATGAGCACATATGCAAGGTGGAGTTGGGCGATCATCCAACCAACACGGGGAGGAGATGTGGTCAGCATCTTGGCATCCACGAGCCGGAATGTTGGTTTCTATGACCAGGGCCGCTTACCTATCTCCTCAATTTCCTCACGATGTACCTGGGAATTAAAATCCTCACCCCCAGGGGTGGGATCGATCCCAGACCGCTTTCCGTTTCAGGAAGCCAAGGCATTTCTCTTACTCGATATATGTCATGTACCTAAATCGTCTGGTACACTCCCTCCCGCCGCCGAGAACAGTTGAGTGTAAAGTACTGGATAATCATATGCATATTAAGTGTTCATAAAGAAATGATTATTAAAATTATGTTAAATGGATATGCACAATTTTAATTCCAAATTTGCCCCTCAACTCGGTGCTAGTAATAGATAGTGCCTCTTAGTATAATACACATGCAAATAAGCCTCCAACGTCAAGATCTTTACGAATATGTAACATCCGTAACAGATTCCAAACATTGGGCTACTTGCAGAAAATATCTCTAAAATGAAAGACGAAATGTAGTGACGCCAATGATTTCCGAAATTGGACAAATGGAATGGAAGAAGGTGTGCCATTATGTGAACAAAGTAAAATAGGAGTATTAGGAAATAGATGCGCTAACGTAAGAAAAAATTGAAAGAACTGTAATTGAATGTACATGTTAGGCTTCCAAGGCCAGTATTAAGAACGCAAGCAACGTTCTACGGGATTATAACTGAAGACTATGGAATGGAAGGAATGACGAGGATGGCAGTGATAATGAGTCAAACAAACGAAAATATGTCTTGCGCAAAAGAATTAAAGTATTACAGACAAAATTCTTTAACTAAGTTTTAAGTTGTGTATAAATAAAAACCCGTTTTATACTAAATTTTGGGGTCTGTATGACTCTCCTGAATAGAGATACATGAAAAACAAAACACAGTGATACTTGAGAGGGTGAAGTCATCGCAATGAGGTATAACTACCATTGAAGCCAAGGGTAAAAGGTAGCTGACTGGCATAGCTTTCATTTAAATATTTCGGTTTTCAGGAACCATTGCGCGGCCTATAAGAGCATTCGCCATGATGAACCAACAACAGAATAGTCATATGAAGAGAAAAAGGTCCTAAATACGCTCACTGTGCTGCTATTTCTCGATATACCGTGAAAACGGTCTCGAATTTCTTAAATTTGTTTATTGTTCGTTGTCTTTATGCCATTGTAATGAATATTAAAATAATATAAATTGCATACACAAAATGACGTTTTCCAAAAATAATTTATACATGGCGCCATAGTGCTACATAAATACAGAGGATAGCATCTAGGAAAGTAATGTGAGTGAAACACATAGATACATACTGCAATATCATCGATCGCTTTAAGCTCATTTATGTATACCAGGTTCGCATACACTGTAGTGACCTAGAAATCATCCTAATAGTTTACCTGCGGTGTATAACCAAACTTATCGATTGTGAATGTCAACTGCCAGTTAATGTCTTCTGTTTATGCTGCAAGGATGAGTTGTCTTATTTGGCATCCTGAAGTGTATTTAAATATTCAAACATCTGTGATGTGTGTGAATTGCTTTAGGCAAATTACTATTATTATTATTATTATTATTATTATTATTATTATTATTATTATTATTATTATTATTATTATTATTATTATTATTATTATTATTATTATTATTATTATTATTATTATTATTATTATTATTATTATTATTATTATTATTATTATTATTATTATTATTATTATTATTATTATTATTATTATTATTATTATTATTATTATTATTATTATTATTATTATTATTATTATTATTATTATTATTATTATTATTATTATTATTATTATTATTATTATTATTATTATTATTATTATTATTATTATTATTATTATTATTATTATTATTATTATTATTATTATTATTATTATTATTATTATTATTATTATTATTATTATTATTATTATTATTATTATTATTATTATTATTATTATTATTATTATTATTATTATTATTATTATTATTATTATTATTATTATTATTATTATTATTATTATTATTATTATTATTATTATTATTATTATTATTATTATTATTATTATTATTATTATTATTATTATTATTATTATTATTATTATTATTATTATTATTATTATTATTATTATTATTATTATTATTATTATTATTATTATTATTATTATTATTATTATTATTATTATTATTATTATTATTATTGTTATTGTTATTGTTATTGTTATTGTTACTGTTACTGTTACTGTTACTGTTACTGTTACTGTTACTGTTACTGTTACTGTTACTGTTACTGTTACTGTTACTGTTACTGTTACTGTTACTGTTACTGTTACTGTTACTGTTACTGTTACTGTTACTGTTACTGTTACTGTTACTGTTACTGTTACTGTTACTGTTACTGTTACTGTTACTGTTACTGTTACTGTTACTGTTACTGTTACTGTTACTGTTACTGTTACTGTTACTGTTACTGTTACTGTTACTGTTACTATTACTATTACTATTACTATTACTATTACTATTATTATTATTATTATTATTATTATTATTATTATTATTATTATTATTATTATTATTATTATTATTATTATTATTATTATTATTATTATTATTATTATTATTATTATTATTATTATTATTATTATTATTATTATTATTATTATTATTATTATTATTATTATTATTATTATTATTATTATTATTATTATTATTATTATTATTATTATTATTATTATTATTATTATTATTATTATTATTATTATTATTATTATTATTATTATTATTATTATTATTATTATTATTATTATTATTATTATTATTATTATTATTATTATTATTATTATTATTATTATTATTATTATTATTATTATTATTATTATTATTATTATTATTATTATTATTATTATTATTATTATTATTATTATTATTATTATTATTATTATTATTATTATTATTATTATTATTATTATTATTATTATTATTATTATTATTATTATTATTATTATTATTATTATTATTATTATTATTGTTATTGTTACTGTTACTGTTACTGTTACTGTTACTGTTACTGTTACTGTTACTGTTACTGTTACTGTTACTGTTACTGTTACTGTTACTGTTACTGTTACTGTTACTGTTACTGTTACTGTTACTGTTACTGTTACTGTTACTGTTACTGTTACTGTTACTGTTACTGTTACTGTTACTGTTACTGTTACTGTTACTGTTACTGTTACTGTTACTGTTACTGTTACTGTTACTGTTACTGTTACTGTTACTGTTACTGTTGTTATTATTATTATTATTATTATTATTATTATTATTATTATTATTATTATTATTATTATTATTATTATTATTATTATTATTATTATTATTATTATTATTATTATTATTATTATTATTATTATTATTATTATTATTATTATCGTTATCGTTATCGTTATCGTTATCGTTATCGTTATCGTTATCGTTATCGTTATCGTTATCGTTATCGTTATCGCTATCGCTATCGCTATCGCTATCGCTATCGCTATCGCTATCGCTATCGCTATCGCTATCGCTATCGCTATCGCTATCGCTATCGCTATCGCTATCGCTATCGCTATCGCTATCGCTATCGCTATCGCTATCGCTATCGCTATCGCTATCGCTATCGCTATCGCTATCGCTATCGCTATCGCTATCGCTATCGCTATCGCTATCGTTATCGTTATCGTTATCGTTATCGTTATCGTTATCGTTATCGTTATCGTTATCGTTATCGTTATCGTTATCGTTATCGTTATCATTGTGATTGTGATTGTGATTGTGATTGTGATTGTCGTTGTCGTGGTGGTCTTCGTGGTGGTCTTCGTGGTGGTCTTCGTGGTGGTCGTCGTGGTGGTCGTCGTGGTGGTCGTCGTGGTGGTCGTCGTGGTGGTCGTCGTGGTGGTCGTCGTGGTGGTCGTCGTCGTGGTCGTCGTCGTGGTCGTCGTCGTGGTCGTCGTCGTGGTCGTCGTCGTGGTCGTCGTCGTCGTGGCATTCGTCGTCGTGGCATTCGTCGTCGTGGCCGTCGTCGTCATGGCCGTCGTCGTCGTGGTGGTCGTCGTGGTCGTCGTCGTGGTGGTCGTCGTGGTCGTCGTCGTGGTCGTCGTCGTGGTCGTCGTCGTGGTCGTCGTCGTGGTCGTCGTCGTGGTCGTCGTCGTCGTGGTCGTCGTCGTGGTCGTCGTCGTGGTGGTCGTCGTGGTGGTCGTCGTGGTCGTCGTCGTGGTGGTCGTCGTGGTGGTCGTCGTGGTGGTCGTCGTGGTCGTCGTCGTGGTGGTCGTCGTGGCCGTCGTCGTCGTGGTCGTCGTCGTGGTCGTCGTCGTCGTGGTCGTCGTCGTGGTCGTCGTCGTCATGGCCGTCGTCGTGGTCGTCGTCGTGGCCGTCGTCGTGGTCGTCGTCGTCGTGGCCGTCGTCGTCGTGGTCGTCGTCGTGGTCGTCGACGTGGTCGTGGTCGTGGTCGTGGTCGTGGTCGTCGTCGTGGTCGTGGTCGTGGTCGTGGTCGTCGTCGTGGCCGTCGTCGTCGTGGTCGTCGTCGTGGTCGTGGTCGTGGTCGTGGTCGTGGTCGTCGTCGTGGTCGTGGTCGTGGTCGTGGTCGTGGTCGTCGTCGTCGTCGTGGTCGTCGTCATCATCGTTATTCTTATCATCATCATTATCATCGTTATTCTTATCATCATCATTATCATCATTATCATCGTTATTCTTATCATGATCATCGTCGTCGTTATCGTCATCGTTATCGTTATTATTAATATTAATATTATTATTACGTTTCCTTCTAAATTAAGTATGTTATATTTGTGAAATTTTGACATTTTATGACTACGGAAGCCTAAGAAGGTGCATTTGGAAGTACGTATATCTATGCAAGTTGCTCTTACGTGTTTATTCTTGCAAATTTGACTCTCAAGTGCTTACTTTTACATACTTAGTACTGTTTTCATTCTTATTTATTTACATTTACGAAGCAGATGTCCTCACGTGAGGCGATTAAAAATCTTTGCTGCATTTTGCGTATACAGTGTGTTGGTGACGTAATGCGCATCTTGCCACTGCGGAACCAATGCTTAAATTAGTCGGCGTATATGGGTTGAAGAGCAACATGGTTTCCTGTCACCTCAGCATTTAATTTCAACTTAAATATTATCCTAAAAAGCCGAAGGAGAAAACTTCACTGTGTGTTAAGTTAGGCAGAGGAGTTTGATAAATTTTGCAGAGTTGCAAAGGTAATTTTTGCCAGGTTTGTGAATTGTACTTCGAAAACTACATTTTAAGTCCTTTGTTTCTCATTGAACCTATAGCTCAATAACATTCAGGACTTCAGAATTCTGTGTAATGATATAATTGTTTGCTCATATTTTTATCTGGAAATTTGAAAAATATATCCAGTACATGTTGGGCTACTTGAGAAATACATAAATAAAACTGTGCTACATCAATGCACACTCAAATGAGCTATTTATAGTTTACAATACGGAAAAAAATCATTTCTTCTTGAAATTACCAGTGGTCTCACTTGATCTCAGACAGTTGACGTTCAAAGAACATATATTGGAAATGTGATAATGGGTATGTTCAAAGATGTTAAAACAGGAGCTTTGTATCCTAAAATGTTAAATTTCACATAATTTGTGAATGCGTCCTCTCAGACAGCAGAAGTAATTCGATTTATATTTTCTAATGTTAACACTCCGATTTTGGATAGAAAGAAAGTTAAAGGCTTATTACAGAGTTAGTGAACTAGGAAACTGTTTCCTGATCATCCCCTCCTTTCTCAGTCAATTTTAACAAGGTGAAGCTGTATATTAAAGATTTGGGCTACTTTTGGAAGCATTTTTATTCAGCTAAACAAGATCCTCAGCATTTGAATCTTAAAATATAATTTCAATAATAAAGCAAAGCAGTCATTTAATTACATATTACAGTAACTACGTCTAGTGCAACTTTTCACATGTACGTGTTGCCAAATCTTTGCAGTCATCTTAGAAACTCTGACAGTCTAGTTGTTCTTCATTCTGTAATCGCTTATCTGGAAAATCTGTAAGGGCCAATGTTAGCTCCAGTGAAGGACAAAGTTCCAGTATTCAAGAAAATAGTGTTACTAACAGACTGCTAAATGAAGTGTCTTAGAAGTTTAGTACACCAGAGATTTGTGCAGGATAATACACGCACACATTACTTCATGTGAAGTTTAATTGATTTAGTAAATTCTGAAGCATCTTAAGTGATAGCTAGAGAAGTTTCTTATTTTTAGTCCAATAAATACTTAAAGTAATGTATTCAATCTTAAAAAAGGAGAACTAGAATTTTTAAAGTCTTAGGCTATGGAATTTTTTAAACAATTAATATTATTCTAGAGTATATAATATTATTTTGTGGCATATCTATATTTTTGTAGTTGTAAAATTTGATAATTATTCCGGTTTCCAATTATGGGTTTGAATACAATTTTTATCCTTTGTTAAGCACTTTTGTATGCGTTAGAACTGTGCAATTTAACATCCTTGGATCATTTTAACAACCATGTAAATGACAAGTAAAACACAAACTAAATATATTTTCTATTTAGAAGAGCCATCCTTAAAACACTCCTTGCCTCAGTTTTCCCATAAATTACTTTGCCTTCACTTGAAGAATATGGTACATTCTAATACTTTAGCTGTCTCTTGGATGTCTCAACCTATTGTAATATGTGTATAATTTAACACAACTTTTTGTTTTAGTTTTGTGTAATAACAGATAAGTTTATTATATTTAAATAAATGCGTGAATCTATTACGCAATTAATATCTTACTATAAACGCATTTAAAAACACACGTTTGTTGAAACTGAGCAAGGAAAATAACTGTCAGATATCTTGCAGATATATATTCCAAACTTCTTGTAAATGTAAAATTGCGGTGTGTAGTTTATAACGCTTAGTTTAAACTAATGCGTTTGTTACCGCTGTCTATATGATCTGTAATAAATAAAAGTGTATTACTCGTGGTCTCTAAGTACGTTACATTTATCATGTTGTTTATATGGTCCAATTTTGTACCACATCGGTATAATGCGTAAAAAAATTAAAACGACGAAAGCTTAAGATACATAAAGTTCATTGGATGACCTGTTATAATATTGATGCCTGGTTTTACAACAACCCGGTCTTTTTCTCATTGCCACATTTTCTTATGCAATTAAAGCTACGAGTTTGCCCTCTAGGTTTCCATACATCTCTTGTGCTAGACTCTTCATTCATCGCATTTAATGGCCTGGGGGTGACTAACGCCTGGTAATTTTTGCAAATACATTTTGCATGAAATTTATGCCGTACATTAAACCCTTCCCTCGCTGTCCCAGTGGTATAAGTAACTTTTTCTGAAGTTTACGACGACCTGCTGAATTAAATTACCTCTCAGGTACGCCCAAAGGTATAAAGGCTCGTAATGTTAAAACTAAAAGAAACTCTGTCATAATTATGAGTGTATGAATAATGCTCTCTGGGGTAATAATCCTTTAATAATTAGGTCACAAGAACAATTATAATGGTTATGTTTCCAAGTAAAACAAGGCGATAAAAGTATTCTACATGTTTTAAATAGGTATATTAATCTATAAAAACAGACTTAGCGAAATGTTTTAAACATATTAATATGTAATGGGAATTAATTCGATATTATTCTACCAGAGTAATGCAGAAGATATAACAAAATATTATTCAATAACCGGATATAAATGTTTGTTACCTCTCGTGTATAACAATCCTGAAAAATCCAGCTTTCGATTTCAACAATTTAGATTACTTTGAAGTGACATGCACCTCCTTGAACTAGCCACATGGTTTTTAAAGATACATTCTAGTGGAAAATATGTATGGTAATCAAATAATGGGCAGTATTGCACTCTGTAGCTCTATGTTGTTCATGTTCGTATGTATAACTAAAAGCAGCTGACTTTTTGTCTTGAAACCAGAGTCGAATGCAAGCAATGACTTTGTGTGCCAGGGTATTCGGTATTTCCGTTTCATGTGGTCACTTCGTTTAGGAGTATCGCTTTAGCGTTTGTCTGTGTGGATTCGAGAATCGCGCATTGAGTTTGGAGGAGCAGGAGAGGGGAGGGAGAACATAATGAAACACGATGAGTTAGAGAAAGATTAAGTAAAACTAGAAAGAGAGTTAAGCATTATGAATTCACATTGATGTGGTCAGTACAAAATAACGTAGAGATACAGTAAATGCTCATTCGGAAGTTTAAAAATAGTACAAACTAGCTGGAACAAAGAAAAGAGGTACCGTTTTGAAAAATGACCAGAAGAAACTGAAAAATTCCAGTTTCAAAAAAAGAATTTTGACAGGCACAAAGGCATTTACTACAATAATTTCTTTCTGTGGAAGGGAACCTTAGTTCTAACCTACTAATTCTAGAAATTCGTCTTCATCTAAGAAAATCTTTCTACAGGATGACCACTTACCGCCAACTCGTCCGTTTTGGAATTACTGCTGGATAAATATTTACATGGTCAAATACACTGATCAAGGCATGTAGCATATTATATAGTAATTAATAATAATATTTCTACGTCTATATTTTCATATGTACCGCAAAAGTAACCAATAAAATAAAATATGTACGACAGTTTTATAACTTAGGAGTATATATGACTTTGCACAGACACTGTCAAAACTTGTAGATAACCAGTTGATATTTATTTTAAGAAATGCAGGTAATACTAAATAGTGTTATGTATTACCTCCTACCTTGCTTCCCTGATTCAAATACTGTTTAGAACTTAGACTGTGATTTTTCACTTCCTGTCTTCAAAGGAACATTCACTAGCTTAATCGTTTATGGGGGAGAGTAAGAGAAGGGAGAACGAGGGGTTTTGTGAGAGAGGGACTGAGAGTGAGGGTGTTAGTGAGAGGTAGCTCATGGTAAGTTAGGAAAGTGTGTACGTGCATGCATGTTCTTAAATAACGCATGAAAATAGAAAATATTAGGAAATGAAAACTCTTAAAATGATCAGTTTGGAAAAGCTATCACTTACGAAATGTTTAGAATGTCGTGCATACTCACTAAATTACAAGTTCGTTTTAGTTTCACCACATTTCAAGCAGAAAGAAAGAGAAGGATTAAGGAAAGACTAGAAGAAAAAAGAGAGGACAAATTCTCATAAAAGGATAGGTTTGTATTATGATATATACCAATATAACAATTTGTAACTTAGAGCTTCACTTATCTTATAAGAAATGATGATGATTTTCTTATACATTTTCCGGGATAACGATTTCATGCAAACTTTTACACATCCTCAGTCGGAAACAAAGCAGTTGTCATCGTTACGAACACTGGATGTTAATATGTTCTTGTTAGTACTACCAAAATCTGAAAATGAAAAAAAATTAAAAAACAGAATCGACTGCCGGTATTTCAAAATTCATTACACGATGATCGTTTTTTTAAATAAATATCTTTTCCCAAACCATTAAATCTATCAGTCCATTTAATTGCTCCAATAATTTAACTTTTGGGTTTATTTCATGGTTAAATGACCAAAAATGATCTGCCACGGCCGATATATCAGTCTGTTTATACTTAATGTTACGAAAATGTCCTTTCGTTCTGGTTTTCAAATTACGTTTTGTTCTTCCAATATAAAATTTATCACAATAGAAACAATTAAACTCATTAATACTAGATTTTTTATTATTAGGAATTTTATCTTTTTTAGAGAAATGCAATACATTTGATACACTATATTTATTTTGAGGGATTAAAGTTATACCAAATTCTTTATTTTTTAATGTTTATTAACTCAAGGATGGTAAGTAATTTTTTTAAAATTATATTTGCCTTCTATTTTGAAGGGTAAAATATAATTAACTGTTTTTTGATATTTGACAAAGTATAACTAGACAAAATATTAATAGATATAAGATATAGCTAGATTTCGACCAATCAACCTCAAATAGTTCAGTGGAAATAGTCACTCTCAAAATATATGTTTAAGATATCAATTTTTCTTACATTTTCAGTGCAATTTCATGCAAATGGACTTCCCTCCAATCGTCTTATGGCATGGAATTTATATATTCCATTCAAAAATTTGATATTAGTATTTCATGCGAAATAAGTATTTTGAAGTCCACTGAATCCAGGAAAGTGTCTTACATAAACATCGTTGTACAGGTTTGTGTACTTCTGGTACGGGTAATAGGAAGGAAGGAAGGGAGATGTATTACACAAAAAGCTAAGGTCGATAAGCACCAATATTTAGTTTCGTAAAAGGGTGCAACGCGAAGGTCTTATAGAAAGCAGTCCCCCCCCCCCGACTTCTGTTTATACGATCAGTCATGTAAAACTGACAAGTGTCTTTGTTTAAAATGTCACAAGCTTAAGTGCATTCATTGATAATATTCTGCGAATATTATAACCTTATTCTGCACTATTGGCAAATCCTAAAAAATAAAAAATTTGCTCCAAGAAGAATGTAGAAACTGTTAAAAATATGCAATTTATATAAAAAAATTATATTGAACGCTTCATTCCTAAAAGGTTGCATTTTTTGTAAATTTTTTGATAGATTTTTTGAAACACTTATTAAATATTATTTTATTTCTTGTGATGCAAGAAAAGTGTAGAAGTACAAAATTCGTATATATGCTTCCGTGTTTTAAGTATTTAAACGTTGGATTAGCTTTATCTTAGATCCATTGTACCTATAACAGAAGACACATTGCATTCTGACATCGCCGATCTGAAATACCTTCTTCTTCTTCTTCTTCTTCTTCTTCTTCTTCTTCTTCTTCTTCTTCTTCTTCTTCTTCTTCTTCTTCTTCTTCTTCTTCTTCTTCTTCTTCTTCTTCTTCTTCTTCTTCTTCTTCTTCTTCTTCTTCTTCTTCTTCTTCTTCTTCTTCTTCTTCTTCTTCTACTTCTTCTTCTTCTTCTTCTTCTTCTTCTTCTTCTTCTTCTTCTTTGTCTTACTGTTTTGTGCTGTTAAGCGTGGAGTACAAGCCTCTTCTACCCATTTCCTCCACTTTTCTCGGTCCATTATCATTCTCTTCATTTATGTCATGGTTTTCCCTTTATCTTTCCCCAACATGAAATATCTTTGGAGTGCTATTTGTGCAAGTAAGAATAAAGCAGATTATACATTTTTGTTTTGCAATGTTAATATAAAAAGCAAGTTCAACAACAGCAAGCATACATTGTGTTAATATATTTTAAACGGTTCCTGTAGTGTTGTCAAAGGCATGTTATAGACAGTTACAGAAGGTTGTTATTAAAATTATGAAAGTAAAAGAAAATGTAAAGGTGCTTGAGGATTGTCACAAAAGCGGAAGTAAAAGTGCAAATGAAGGCTTAAGATAATTATATCCGATATCACCCAATTTTTTAAAATGTACTTTTATGATACTATCCATAAGGGGAAGCACAAGTTTAGGAAATGTATTATAAATTGAACAGATGGCGTATAATAAAGTGGTATTATATGTTGACAGTCTAATGATTCAAAAAACTGGAAATGCAGTAGAATTCTGTATAAATGGTTTTGATGCAATTTGTCTAATATATACTTTAAAATTTCAAAATAAAAACACTAAAGCAATGCCCTTTTGGCTAAAGTTCCTGGTTGTTCAAAAATTGCTCTAGAGAAGGCCTTTAAAAGAAAATGTTTCAGTATTGTGACTTTGTGGGTTCGTGAAATAAAAAGTCCAATTACACCACTCAACAATGTGTTTTATTTCCACCGACTTACAGTTAAACACTTGCCAATTACACAGAATTACTTGCTGCACACAGTTACAATTCACCAGTCCGTCCGTTACAATTTCCTTGTACTCGCGATTACATCAACTCCGATACTCATACACGGTTACGTACAGTCTTCCGTTGCACAATCCTTTCGTTCATTAACACGTCACTGACTAACTCTTACACCAAGAACTGCGACTGTCTCCTCACTCACTGACAAAACCAACTCACTGACTGACTAAACCAAAACCAACTCAACTCACTAACTCCGTCTGTCTGTCTGTAGCTCTCTTTATATAGGAATATCGCCGGTTTCTCGTGTTTACAGGATTGTTCTAGTAACAGAAAGATCGAGAAACAGGTGTAGAGAAAACCGGCGACACAGTCATGTTTTTTCCCTGACCACAGTCTGTCACCACCACAAGACAAACGAGGAGGAGGTGTGGCTAACCGAACCTCCCCTACCTTCCGCTGCCAGCTGCTTTACAGGGTGCTCCAGCGCCCGCGTTACAGTATATAATTATATGGGATATGAAATGAGTAAAGAATAGTGTCAAAATATATACAACTAATTAGCCAGGTTTGATACACTAACACCTAACACCGTAAATAGCGAACACACTTGAAACAGCATGGAATTTTAGAAATCATGACAACAACCAAAACAACAACAACTGGCAGAATTTTGGTAAAAATAATGAAACTCTAATCAAAATTCAAAGTTCGGAAATGAACGATAAAAGTTTCACTAAAGATTGGTATAGGTGTTTGGCCAAAGAAGAAGGGGAAATTATGAAATTATGCATGAGACAGCAAAAAAAGATTATAGAACTCAAATAGTTGGTGGACAGAGATAAGAGGAATTATGGAAAGAAATAGGAATGAGAGATATGTGGAGATTAGAGGAAAGGAATACATGCGATGTGGATAAATTAGTAAAATGCAGAATAGAAAATATAGAAAGACAGGAAATATGGGAAAGTCAGGAAAATATGAAATCTTTACAATTTTACAAGCAAATAAAAAGAAACTGGGGACGAGAAGCATATGATGATTACTGTAATAGGCAAGAAAGAGAAGGATTAGCACGGATGAGAACAGGAATAATATTTCTAAGAGGGATAAGAGCTAGGGAAATGGGAATTTATGAATTGTGTGTGGAAAAAAGCATAGAACACTATGTAACAGAATGCGAGGAGATTGCAATGTGTAGGAAAAGGTTTGGGAAGAAAAATGGGAGAAAGTAGGGAAGAGGACAGTAGCTATAAAAGGGTTACTAGGCAGGGAGGAAAAGAAGGAAAGAAGTATTGGTGAGTTTTTGCAGAAAGTAAAGGTAAAATGGACCAGAAATATAAGGAATATGAGAAAGGAAGATGAGGGGGAAGAAAGGGACTAATTAAGTAATCAAGGAGGTATGGAGGTTAAGAGCTACCTGGCAGAGCAGAAGACCATGCCAGCAACAAGGTCAAGACAAATAAATGTAGCCAAAAGTTGCAAATTGTAAAATTGTGGAACATACACAATAAATATATCATATTCAGTGACACCATACACAGCAACTTAATGAGAAAGAGATAATATCTAGGGTTGATGAATATCGTAACAAAGAACTGGAACATATAAATAGAATGGCACATGGGAAACTTTTCTAATTATGCTGTTATATGTAATTAAAGAAAGAATATACGTAAAGTCAATAGAGAATAAAAACACAGAATGCGGTGCTCTGAAATGAAACAGGTGAAAGTCCAGCAGAAGAAGAAATAGTAACAAAAATAAGAGAAGAGCCCTTTCATAGTTGTAAGTTAGGACTATTTTATATGTTCCCGTGATCTCAATCACTGAATATGGAATTTCAAAAGAACTATAAAGAGTAACCCGCTTTAGCATCCTGATCTTTCTTGTCCTAGAGATAGAATTACAAAACATGGTCACTCGGACCCATACCTTTCATAGTCAGGGCATTCCGCCCTGTCAGGTCAAAGACCTGCACACACAGAGGAAGAGATTCACACTTCACATTTAATTATGCCAGGAGTGGGGGAGTGACGTACACACCACTGAAGTCAGATAAACTATTATTCGTATTAATTGAAACATCTTGTTAAAATATTATTTAAAACATATTAATTAAAACCTGTGACATCTCTCCCTCGCTTGCTCGAAGGTCAATGTTTACATTGAAGCAATATTCAAGTAATTTAAGTACAAGGCAATCTATTAGCATTGTCTTTGCGTGGGCATGCACAATATAAGTGAATAAGTAGGTAATTCTAATGTATCACATTCACATGGCTTTAAGTACTATTGTAAAACACTTAGTTGGGTTAAACGTTGTAGATATGCTTTAATTGCATATTTCGTGTAGGAATAGAAAAATGCAGTTGAGTTGAGAAAAGTTGAACTTCCTAAGAGCTTATCACTCTGTTAGGACTTGAAATCCGCTTTTCCTTTACATGGTGGGCCATAAAATGTAGGTATAAAAATTTGTTCTTGGGAAAAATATAAATATATACATGTTCAAAGGAATAACATGGAGCGTTTCCAAAATGGATAGTTAAACATACAAAAAGAATGTACGGCATTAATTGAGATGCTTTCATAGGAAAGTGCCAGGCTTTTTCACTGAGAATGAGTGGTTATATCAGTGCCACAGATCAGAGAGTACATCTGTATATCTGAAGCAAATCGAAGTTGAATGTGCCACTGAGATTGTGTTGTTAAGAAACAGTTCATTATCTTCTTTTTTGTTACTCCCAAAACATTCTTTCGTTGGCACTTAGTACCTACCACTCCCATGTAAATGTCTCAATAGCTTACGAGCTCTACATATTTCATGGAGTAGGATTGCGTTTAAATATTTTGGTATATAACACATGTATTTACACTTTGAAGAACTTCTGAGTCTACACTCAAAGAATTCAAGATATTCATTTGCGTAAGAATTTTTAAAGTATATTATATTGTTTAATAAAAATCGTCAGAGCCCTCTTTATTGAAACAGATTTTTGCCCAAAATGTTTACTTGTAAGCATAATTTGGCATAACATTTTTGTTTCATATCCTTGACGATATTAAAGTCCAATTAAACAATTATACATGAACAAAATCGGACGTAGCGCGCACATGCACATCACAAACAGGAATATTTAACTAAACTGCGGTTATGGATTTAGAGGACTTCAAAGCGTGTATTTCCTGTGAATTTTCAGTGGATAGTTTTGGGTGAAATGCAACAATTTCTTTAACAAGTGCATATGTGCCAGAGAAGGTAAAACCGAATAACGGCTTACTGCTTGACAAACGTTAAGGATGGGAAATTTCATATAGGAAGAAGATCTCGGAAACAATTGTATATACATATGGCTCATTTGACATGAGCTGTGTTCTTTAATGACATTTAATTTTTGACCTATAATTATGTGCAATACCTTCAGCTTTTAAGGTTAATGAATTATGCTCTTTATTTGCATATGGATATGTAAATAAATAATTATATAATAACCCATAGCGCGACAGTCCTTAGAGGGCCAAGGCCTACCAACCCGACTGCCCGCCTCACGCCCACTTACGCACGGCGGAGGCGGACGATCATCCAACCGATACGGGGAGGAGATGTGGTCAGCATCTCGGCATCCTCCAGCCAGAATGTTGAATTTCGTGACCAGGGCCGCTTTCCTCACGTTGCTGAGTGGCACCGGTCATATACCCGGGACCTAAAATCGCCACCACATGGATGGAAACGAACCCGGGCCGCTTTCCGTGGCTAGGGACCAAGGCATGCTGCCTTAGCCCCCTAGGCCACGGCGCAGGACACATGGCTATGTGAATATTGAGTTTAAATCATTTCATGTTAATCTCTAATGTTATAGTCTGTCCATTTCGCTTCTCCAATTTGTTGATACTGAAATATGTATAGTGTATTGGGTGAGTAGGGAAATGAGACATTAATTATCTAAGTTACATGAACTAACAGCAACGAATATTCTAATTTGTAAATTTTGCGAGTAACAGTTACTATTGGTGCTGTTTTAAGTATGGTATCTAGCTTTGGCGCAAGCCACGTAAGCAGATTATCAAAGCAATCCTAGTTAACATTTTAAGCCTCGGAACTAACTCTCGATGAGGCCTCCCAGAGGGAACTGCGTTGCTAGATAATGCTCTTATGTACAGTACATCAATATTTTCGTATAAGGTTTAATTTAAAAGGGACTACTAATATATCGCGTTTGCTTATACGGATGCTAATAATGCATGTAAAACCATTTAAAATATACTTCTAATGAATTATTGAACAGTTAGATTAAGTGGAGTAAAGCTCAAACATTCAGCAGTTTAATTCTTGATGAAATAACATTTCCTTAATTGTAGCAAACGGAGTGCTATCAGCACATTCTTTTCAAAATTGCTGTGTTTATAGTCTTTTATTTTTAACTCCATTTCTTAATCCACAACAATAATGTAGAATTTTAATTTCAAGAATCTCATGTATTGTACCCGCATCACTTCTACAACTAGTAAAATAAATATCCCTTCATTTACTTCGTGTTAACCGGATAAACGTTTGAAGATTATACCTTAGTATAACTTTATTGTCGTAGAAGGGAAATCTCACTTTAAGCAATAGTCCAAACTTTTAGTAGCTTTTCGTGATTACATGCTTTTGAAATCACGTTTTCTTTGGATGGACAATAACTTATTTCCATTTTAAGAAATCGTAAATATTGGAAAAATGAGAAAGGAATATAACGAAAATAGTTTCAATAAAAGTGTTTCTATTATATATATATAATAGAAACACTTATATATATACTACTGAGAAACAGTTTGACGTTTTACTTTTGAGAAAACTGTATATTAAGGATTTCAATAATATGCTATAAATTCAACAGATTGACATGCTAAATTAAATTTAGGAGGGCTGTTCAATAAAGAATGATCATAATTTTTACGATCATAATTTTTCGCAATAAAATTCAATCTTATTATATTCTGTTGGCTTAATGTGAAACAAACACGCCGTAGTAGTTTCATTGTTGGTACCCCTGGTTCCCGCCTGTGAGAACCAGGAAAGTTCAGACAGGTTCAGTGTCCCCCACCCTGCAATGGAGGTAACACGCGAGGAACAATATGCTGCTTTGAAATTCGGCTTTCGTCTCAACAAATCTTCACTTGAGGCCTATAAAATGTTACAAGAGGCCTATGGATTGTCTGTTCTTCCCCACAGTACAGCTCGTAGGTGGTTTAAAAAGTTTAAAGAGGGGAGACAATCAATTTCAAAGGAAGGTGTACACAGTGCCCCAGTTACTGCTCTTACGGAAGGAAACATCAACACTGCTGCTGCCATTGTCAGAGAGGATCGACAAAATACCTTAAGATCACTTTCTGAAATACTGAACATTTCATTGGGTGCCACCCACCCGTTGGTGACAGAGACATTACACATGAGACGTGTTTGTGCGCGATGGGTTCGAAGACTTTTGATTCCCGAACAGAAGGACATTCGCATGCATTTAAAGTTGATGTTAGAGGAAGATCTGGAGTTTCCTTCAAAGGTAATCACTGCTGATGAAATTTGGCTACATCATTTTGATCCCGAGAACAAACAGCAACGCTCAGTGTGGTAATCTCCTTCGTCACCAGCCCCCCAAAAAGCAGCAGTGGTTGCTTCTGCTGGGAAAGTTATGGTTATCCCATTCTCTGATATTCATGTAATGGTTTATCAGCATGTTGTACCTGCACACATATCAATAACTGGACAATACTGCAGCGATGTCCAGAAAACTTTGCAAGTCCATATGAGGCACTTAATACCACATTTCCGTGAATGTAGCTGGATGCTGCACCACGATAATGCGCGGCCACATATTGCCAAAGTTGTTGCTGAATATCTTGCAAAAATCAACGTGAAGAGCATTCCTCACCCTCTCTATAGTTCGGGTTTAGCCCCATGTGACCTTTTGCTATTCCCTAACTTGAAGAAACGCCTTCGTGGTAGGCATTATCCATCATCAGAAGCAGTGGTGAAGGCTGCGGAGGTGATTTTGAAGGATCTCTCAAAAATGGTTTCCCGCATGTCTTTGACGACTGACAGAAACGCTGAGACAGGTGCATCGCATTCAGGGGAGACTATTTTAAGAAGTACCATAAAAAAATCATGAGGATGAGCAAAGGTGCGTTGTCAAAACAAAATTGTGATCATATATCGTATATCGTATATTTTGATCTCGGAATATCCCCAGAATGGCTCCTAATTCTGAACTATTGCTGCGTAACTTGAAAACCGTAAGGGATAGACAAAATCGTACTATCAAAATAATGTAGTTTACATAAAATAAAAAGTGTATATCAGATGCATCCTTTTTAGAATAATATTTCCTAGTATTTGCGCACACATACACCCAGAACACTTTTGCTTTAAATGTTTAATTTTGAATTCAGGAAGCTTCAGGCGTTTATTTCCAGTGAAATTCGGCTATGAATTGTTGAGGTATTAAAAATGTCTTAGAGCACAAATAAGGGCTTACTTAAAACAAAAGTTAAAAAGAACCTAATGGGAACCTTTTATTCTGTCAGAAACGTAGTGCCTTGAGCAATTTTTCTGATTAATTTTCGTAATTCATTAATTGTATTTAGAACTTAATTTCCAGGCCAAGCAGATTAGAAGACATCCCTTAGCTCTATTGTGTTTATTGCTTCATTACTTTAGCACGTCCAACGAACAGTAGGAAGTCAGGAATTACGCGTGGATTGTATAGCTTTTCACGTTTTCTTTTGATGATTATTTTTATTAATCGTACTTGTAAAATATTCAATTTTCTAATGGTCTAAAGTTGTTTACACAAAGTAAAGGCCCTTTTCTACTAGTCTTAAAACAATTGATGATTATGACCTATTGATTATTAATAGCTACATTACTTACGGGCTCCCACATTCACCATGCTTCAAGAATGAAAATTAGATATAAAACTTATTTGATGCAGTTATACCTTTTTTTTTTAATGTAGTACCCTGAATTTAAACTTCATAAAAATATCTTGACTAAATAAGTTGCTCTGGAAAATCCGTAAATTCCTGGATTCTCCTTAACTGGTTTCTACTATGGAACCACGGAAATATTTCGACTCCTTCAAAATAGTCTTAATAGTACTAAGAAACTGTTATTTTATCTTTGATTTTCCTTAAAACAGAGTTCTGGACTTTCAGAAATACATCAGCATTGTGTTTAAAATCCTAAGTCGTAGCAAATTCTTTCGGCGTTGGTATTTTTTGCAAGAGTTTACTCCACAAGCGGATAATATTGGGTTTTTTCTACCAGAAACTGCAATATCGATGCAGTAAAAGTAATTTTTGTTTCAGCTGGGTGAGTAAGTTACATGCAAGGTGAATGTTAATTATACATTGCTACTAGTTATACACTAAAAGTCATTCCTTATTAAAGCAGAATGCCAGGAACATCAAAGATTAATATATAGGTTATTTATTTTCCTTGTCCCAGGGTGAAAATTAATTCCAGAATAGCTTGAATAATCAGCAGTCAGAGGCGTTTGCTACTAACGTTTAGCATATATTTATTCTAGGTGAAGCCAGATCACAAAAATTAGAAGAAATGAAAGAACCTGTTAAATATGAGTCTAATTATGAAAATTTGGTACAGCTATCCTATCACCTGACGGAATTTACTGGAAAAAGTGTGAAACCAGTTAATGAAGGCAAATTCATTAAGCAAAGCTTTCTATTTGCTTCGAAGGAATTTTGTCCATATTTAGTTGATTTATTTCCATCAGTCAGTCTCTTTCGAAGTACAGTAACGAGACGCATAGAACAATTGTGTTGTGATTCGCAAAGGTAATTAATGGAGAAAATAAGGTCACTATCATATTTTTCTCTAGCCCTGCACGAATCGGTTGACAGATCGGAATAGTAAAATTGCTCATTAATTAATTATTAATTACTAATAATCTTATTTATGGCACAATTGCGACTGTGGGAAGGACAACTGATAGTTGCAGATTTGTATCATTTCTCTAGCTTGCGCTCCATGTTCACAACAAACGTCATACTTCTGCAAAAGTATGCAGAACTTCTAAAGCATACCACATGTCACATTCCCTTCGCAATTTGAAGATATTAAAAATAGAGACAAATATCCAATTATTTTGCACTCATTTGAAGTTTCCATGTAGTGAGGCACCACACGAGCTGCAAATGGAAGTACCTTTACTACAAAATTCCACGACAGTAAAATGTTATAAGAAAGGGGGATGGGAATTATTTAAATCTTTGCCCTACAGTGATTATCAGAGATTACGTTTGTTTGAATCCAATTAGTGGAAGTCTTTGGCTCTACATATGTATGCAAACAAACCTTTTCAAAGATAATCTATATAAAAGTGAGTATCTCAGCAAGATCAGAGATCACCTTGCTCATATTTTGAGACTGTGCACATCGTCTTTTGCACCACATATTACAGACTTTGTAAAACATAACTTGTGCCACAGATGTCATCCTAAGAAACAGTAGTTAGTAAGGCGTAAACTATGAGTGCGAACGCTTATGATTTCCTATACGTCAGAATTATAGTGATGTTCCACCACTGGAACTCGGTAACCGCAGGTAAACGCGCGATTCTATCGTAGTGGGTGGAAAGATGTGACTTCAACCTCCCTTTTCCTGCTTTAATTGAACACCCCAGATTTTATCCCTCACCGAAATACGAAGGAATTTCTTTCCAAATGTTGCAAACATCCTCCCATCTGGCTTACAAAGGCAGTTTTTAAAGAGATCTTAAACTTCAGGACCAGGAACGTTTTCACATAGACTATAATATTCTTACATATAAACTTTGCAATTTTGGGCTTTATAGTATTCCAATTTTAGATAATTATAGGTGATATGGCCTTTATGATTAGATATACCTTACAAAATTATTGTCTACCTGAAATACATCCTAGAACCACAGATTTTCTCCGTAAGATATTCTATTTAAATGTTTGTTCTGCTCATTCACTAATAATTTCAACAGGTACATTTTAAATTATCCTGCGTTTCATTAACTGTTGCTATAAACATAATGTATTAGGTTAGTTTTACATTAAGAGACTTTGGATTAATGTTTAGTTCTGTATAGCAGAGCTAGCTGTAGAACTGGCAGAACTGCTTTTGTTGACAAACACTGTATAATCTGTGGAGGTTTGTCAATTTCAAGGGATCTTTATTTGCTAAAAGTGCTGTTGGATGTGTGGCTTCCTTCTTTCATTACTTCGCAACTCTCCAGCTCTTGCTGGAAGCTATCCATCACAAGTATCAGTCTGTCCTGTGCAGGACTGCAATTTCAGCACGGATGACGGCTTACAGTGTCCCAGCGAATGGAACACATTCTCTCTTTGAGAGGTTTGCGGATTACTGGACGTCAGCAAAGTGCAAAATTAATCGCTCTGGAAAGAAGCGCGCGCATGCTTTCAGTGTTGATTTGCAATGCCGAGGAATAAATATTTATTGTTAAAACATTTAATTTAAATATATATTATCGTTTCATCTATAACTTTTGAACATAAGGAGCAAAACGTTTTTGATATCATAAGTATAAATGTCGATATTTTAATTCGTTCGTTCAGTTTCTACTCCTATTGCTGCGTTTTTAATAGGCATTTTCTATTCTAGGTAATTTTAATAGGATAAAATTTTTACGTAAACTTTTTTCAATTAAGCTGTTTCATTATCTATGAGTTTAGTGCAGATAGAAGTGATTTAACTTTTTTAAAAACTAGTTCTCTCTGTTACAATTGTCCTGTAATATCATTATTTGAGATATTATGGAATTTAAAATTAGGGAAGACAAAAACATTTTGCTTGAAAATGAAAAAGGTAAACAACAACATTTCACGTCAAACAATATTTCATTCAAAGTTATTATTTGTTATTTATTTAAATAATGGTTTGTTAATTATTTAAATACGGTTAACGGCTACAAAACGAAATAAAATATAAAGGAGCAGAGGTCTTTCCATTCGAATGTTAGTTTCAAAGTAGGAGTTGTCTCTGTCTTTGAAGAATACACAATTTGATTGAATACCTTCATTTTCCTAATTTAAATGATCTATTTCTTTCCTGACACGCATAAGGTCATCCGTGGGCGCACGCACGCGCGCACTCCCGTTAACACACACACACACACACACACACACACACACACACACACACACACACACACACACACACACACACACACACACACACACACACAGTTAGTGCAGAGGATCTACTCCCATTAGTCCTGGACCCGTAGGACCAAGGACCCGGGCCTCTTTCTACCCGGGAGCAATATATACTCCGGGGGTCTTTCCATAGGGCAATACCTGATTTCTTAAAAAGCCCCCCCGCTTGTACTCAAGACGGGATGGAAGTGGATACGCCACTTACGCGCGCCAACCCCGCAGGGAAGACTACCGATAAACTCGGTGGGGCCGCCTGATGATCTAGCACACCTTCTACTAGCTATGCAGGCTAGTACCCGGGATACTTAATGGCTTCCCGCAACCCCCTCCGGTCGGCCCTGGCGACCTGGCCGGAGGTACACATTTTCCCGTGGGCTAACGGGAACACACTGCCACCCCGAGACCTACCCATCCGAACAACTCCCTAAGGAGGGGCTCAGCTGTTCGGCCCGAGGTTCCTCTAGTAACGTCAGAGGTACCACGAGTGCTAAGGGTCCGCAGCGCCCGCACCTTGGCAGCTGAAGGGGACGGATCCCCTCCCCTACGGAAACACACACACACACACACACACACACACACACACACACACACACAAACACACACTTAGACATACATACAAGACCGTAAGTGAGCTTGCCACATGAATCCAGTGTGAAGATCAGTGACAAAAAATCACGGATTCAAAAAGGATGCGATAGCTACAAACAGTAAGAGAGTTTCTTTACGGAAAGGTGCTTTTATAGTCCGTTACATAGTTTATGGCCACTGGCGTGTGAAATTCTGTATGTATTTATGATGTAGCATATATTACATGCATTAAATAACTGTGTATTTTATTAAATAGACAAAACGTGCAAGTAAAGCTGCATTCCAAGTCATATAGTAGACAGCTGAAGAACACTTCAGAAACCCTTCTAGTTAAACATTTGAAATTCAGACCTGAATATTCGTTCACTATCCCGAAGTTGCAGTATGTGTTAGAATCGACAGCAACTTTTCATACTTTACTCAATTTCTATCTTTCTTGCTTTCGAATTAGAATTTAATATTTGCATATATCCTATGTTATTAAAGCTTCTTATATTTCCATGTGCAATGGAGAGAATTTTAAGTTTATGCCGCTCTCCTTACTCACATATCTTAGGAAGAGCTAATATTAATAAAAGAAGTACTACTCTATAGCGCCTACTGCTCGCCGTTCCCTATGCAGGTTGCACCGACCTTCTCCCAGCATCCAAACAAGTCAGAGATAAGCATCGCACAGCGGAGAGGAATTGAAACCAGTTGCCCAGAGGAAAAAAATGACATGGGACATTCGTAAATGCATATTTATTTAGATCATTATGTCTAACATACAAATTATTATATAGTACACACGGGTTTGTCTCTGGCTATCGCGTTATTTAAATAGGCACATTGTGGCAAAACCCACGCATTTACGAGGCGTGTCCATAAAAGAAGGTCTCCAATTTTATTTAATACAGAAAACATTTTTATTGTCAATAAATGTTACATTGATGGAAAAGCGTAGCTTACAGCTACTTTTCAACGTAATCACCATTGCGATCGATGCACTTTTGCATGCGCTGTCTCAATTTTTGTATCCCCTTGTCATAGCACTCTCCCGCCAAGCTGCGAAGGTAGCACTCAACCTCATTTTACAAATCATCGTCGGTCTGGAAATGTCTTCCACCCAGATGTGACTTCAACTCAGGAAACAGATAATAATCACCAGGTGCTAAGTTTGGACTGTAGGGGAGATGGGTGAGTATGTCCCATCCAAACTGGGCCAGGAGATCAGCCGTTGCATGTGCAATATGGGGACGAGTGTTGTCGTGATGAAAAATCACTCAGCAATCAGCATTCCCCTCCTTCGATTTTGAATGGCACGTCGCAATTTTTTTAAAGTCTCACAGTAGCTTGCGGCGTTTATTGTTGTGCCGGTGCATAAACTCGCACAACAATACACCTGTTCTGTCTCAGAACACACTGGCCATCAATTTGCGGGCAGAAAACATCTGTTTGAACTTTCGCGGCTACGGCGAATTCGAATGGCACCACTGACGAGAACGTTCTTTAGTTTCTGGTGTTATGTAGTGCACCCAGTGACAACTGAATCCAACAATTCCTCGCCCTGTCCGGCATAGTGCTCCAGGAATCGTTGGGCCGCTTCAACACGTTGCCGTTTATGGTCTTCGGTGAGCATTTCGGGGAGCCTTGCGATAGTGCAAATGTTTGGCCAAAACCTTGTCAATCGTAGACTTACTGACTTCAGGAATAACTTCGCACAGCTCGCGAAATGTCATAAGCCGATCTTTAAGCATTTTTTACTCCACTCTTGCAGCTTTTTCGGCTAAAACCGAAGGCCGTCCAGAACGCTCTTCGTCATGGACGTCTGTACCTGCGTCTATGAATTCTCTGACCCAGTTTCGCACGATTTTGACGTCTATATACTGTGGCCTATAGACTTGGCACTCAAAAAACTGATCACTGCACGCAAGTCGCACTTGGCGCGGAAGTGATAGGAAGCTGCTTCGCAAACGGCTGCCTAGCCAAGACTAATGGTTGCAACGGTTTCTTTGTGGTGGGGACTTGAAGGGGTGAAACTAAGCTACCCGCCAGTGTTGCCAGATCTCTCGTAATAGTGTTCCTCACGGCTCCAGCACCTTGGTGACCTTATTTTACGGACAAGTCTCGCATAACACGGATTGTAACATTTCCTGATCGAGTGTAAAATAATATCCAAATAATAAAATCAATTTCTTAAATATCTGAGGGCTCTTAGTAGACAAATTGCCAAAGCAGGAATTTTACCATATATTTAGTCATCTGCGGCGTATTAGTAAAAACAATATTGCATCGCTGAAGCCTTTCAAATGAAAAACTCATTCTCTCTCCCGTAAAACAAGTTTTAGTTGATTGGTAATATGTTGAATATACGTTAATGATTTCAGCTAATTTAGTTTCTCGATCAGGCTACTCTTTTTTCCATGTTTGTTGAGGTATACCACTGAAATATTAATGTAAATAATGAAATAAATAAGGACATAAATACCATTGATGTACAGCAAATTCAGTTGCTCATCTTTGAAGTACAACGAAGATAATATTCGAATTTCTTCCTGCCTACCAACCTGCTCTGTGCCATGCAGTTACATCTGTTTTGCAGTAATGAGTTAGAGTTGCATTCTACGATGAACCTTACTTGCTAGTAGCGCTGCGTTGTATTGCCATGCGTGGACTTTTTCACACTGCTCAAGGAAGTCGGTACGAACTTCCTAGCTCAGCTCATATGATAGATCCATTTTTACGACGTGTTTACTGAATTTCTTTTATTACTTTTTTGTAATTAAAAGTCTGTAAAATCGCCTGGAAAACGGTTCGTTTTCAGTAAAGGGGTCGTGTGTTTCTGAGGTGTACTTTAGCGAGCAGTATGTTTTGTCCCTTAAACCGCTATTAATCTGAATTTTGCGCACTCCTATTTCTAAAAACCTCAAGCAATACAAATTAGTAAGTGCAAAAGTGAACTAACACTCACATAAGGCTCCTGGGTGAATATAATCACTAATATCAATAGTTAGAGCGATATAGCGAATAGTTTATTAGCATAACAGTGGATAAGAAATCCATTACACAAGATATACCCGTAAGAGAATGTCCCTGTTCAGTAATATATTTGTAACATTTATTTTGCCCACTTACGTAGCTTAGACAGTAGAGCGTCTGCCTCAGGTTCAAGAGGTTTGTAATTCGACTCTTAGGATGAGTTAATTTGATAAAGTATCTTCCGGTGATTTCCTTTACCTGAAAGATTAATGGCAGGTGATACTAAGCTCTATGGATTCTGGGATTATTTGAACATCATTTCACCCATTTCATTCATCGTCCAATATTACTTAACATTGGAGAACATTAATTCAAAAGTAGGAAAACAATTTAGTAAAAGTATTAACGAAACTGAAAATAATTATTCTTTTTGAGAGACTCTCAAGAGGCGACCAGGGTACGATCCCAGGCGACGGCAAAGTGGGATTTGTTGTGGACACAGTGTTGAGCAGGTTTCTCCGGTTTCCTCCGCCATCTCATTCCACTGGTGCTCCAATTTCATTTCATAGACCATCAGTGTCACCACCTGTGGTGCCACACGCAGTAAAAGCGGCCTTTAAGTACTACACCATTCGTTCCTTCCTCCCTTCCTCCCTCCCACCCACCCTCCATCATCCCTCCCTTCCTCCCTACCTCCATTCCTCCCTTCCTCCCTTCCTACCTTCCTTGTTCCTCCCTAACTTCCTCCCTTCTTCCTTTTCTCCCTTCCTCCATCTCTTCCTCCCTCTCTCCCACCCTTCCTCCCTTCCAACCTCCCTCCCTTCCTCCATTCCTCCCTTCCTCACTCCCTGCCTTCCTTGCTTCCTTCCTTGCTTCCCTGCTCCCTTGCCCCTTGGTTCCTTGCTTGCTTGCTTCCTTCCTTCCTTCCTTCCTTGCTTTTGATAAATGCCGTTTACGTCCTTAAAATGCACGTAACACCCTTTCTATATAAATGTATGTTAATATTTTCAATCTATATACGCCGCGTCTAAAAGTATAAGAGCGAGGAACATAGCCGGGCACTGCCACGTTAGCTAAAATCATATTCAAGAGAGTTTTGTACACGTGATTGCCGAAAAGCAGTGTTCTGATACATAAGAATAGGATTTCCTCTACATGAATGGGACTTTTTTTTTTGCCTACACTGATTTCAGTACAATGTCAAAATGTTAAGATATACTTGATTATAAATATCTAAAATACGTTGGAGATATGCTGCTACTGCCATTAAGGGAAATCCCTCATTAGTAATTTACTTAACTTGCAAAATATCATATTCGCGCATTTTCTTTCCCTTGGTAATAATCAGCGTAATTTTGTACGATGTATTTACTCTCTTTCATTCCAATACTTTAATGTAAATAATTTACATGTTTGGGATTGACTTTATATATGAAGAAATTAATAGGTTTCAAATTAAGTGAATGAAGTACTTCTATTATCATTCAAGCTTTTAATAAGGGTGCTAATTAGTATATTTCATCTACTGAAGTTGACTTTGTCTAATAGGAATGGCGAGAAAACTGCGATTCGAGCGTATTTAGATCTAAGAGAAAATAAATAAATGTTTAATATAATTTACTTTGTGACTAATTAAGTTGTGTAACGACGGTGTTGGGAACTGACTTACGCTGAGTCAGTGTAATCCTGCTGAGAAGCCGAAATGCGCGCACTCCTCCAGGAAGAGAACTTTTCGTCATAAATCTAAGCACAGCTTGTGGCCCACAGTTGCACGAAAGAACACAGGAGGTGCATTTATTTCGCTTCAGAACTAATGACATTTTTTATTTCTCTACCACTGCTGGCTGACGTAAAAACTTCTTTATCTAGATTTCACTGAAAATGCAAACTTTTAAAGTCAGTGAAATTTTTTTAACGTGCTCCAACGTTATGTCGGGCTTTGAATGAAATGAATGAAATGGTGCTCAAATGAGGTCGGTCCACAGTCCGTGGAGGATTCATTCTTCAGGATAAGGAGAATTCCAGAGAAAAACCTTACAAAGATCACTCACTCTACCCGAGGTTCGAAATCGGGACCCCATGAACGCGAGGCAGGCACGCTACCACGTATGCTACAGTGGCGGGCACCTTGAAAATGATACGTATGGATATAGAGAAAGACAGAAACAGATAGAAAGAGAGAGAGAGCGGAAATGAATGTGCGAGTGAGTGTGGAAAAGGTGATTAGGTGTAAATAGAGGCGCTCTTTTTTCGCATAAACGAAAAGATATTGCCGCGAACCCGACCGCGATAGTGCGGCTTGTGCACACAAAGGAAGTGATAGGCAACACGGAGATAAAGAGTATGCCGGAACAAATAAAGATAGCGCGAGATATAGGACTTGCCGGCACAGATGAAGTTTCCCGTCTAGAAAATTCGAGTTTCGTGTGGTGACAGAACGTTATATTTCTTGATTGTTACAGAACAGTCTCGAATTATCAATGAGGTATTTAAGGGAGCGAAGACTCGCCAAGAGTCAGTCGTATACAGGAGGAGTAAACAGTTGTGAAGTGTTGTAACCAGAGTTGATGTTGTAAACAGATGTAATTAGAACGATGTTTGTTTTGGTCATCGACCTTGGTAGATTGTGATTGTGTATGTGACGTAATTCTGTTACGTAAGGAGTGAACAGTGTATTTCTACGGAAATAAGGAACATTTAGAATTTCTGCAAATTGCACTTTTAATTCTACGAACCCACAAAGTCACAGTATTAAAGTTACCTGAGTATATCATTCTGAATTATATGATACCGGTCAATAATTATATATTATTATTTTAGCGATTTTTCGCTACAAAAACAATTTGAAGCGCAATACTCTTATTTTGCTAAATTCCAACGATCTTAAGTATAAAATTTATTTTTCACCTTGTTTTAAATTTATTCCTGTGCACTATTAAACATTACAATTAATAATCAAATAATATTATCAGTTACAAAACTTGTGAACTGATTGATAAGGATAGTTTTCTGCAGCATTTTTATTTTCATTCTGTAATGCCCGATTTCTCCAACAGATGTTAAAATCGACGTTAACAAATGTAACGTAACAATTGTCACAGTGCTAACAAAGCTGTTAAATTTCCTGCATTTCATCAAACTGTTTTCTGAAAATGTTAACAAACTCGTGTTAATGCCAAGGGACTTGTAAATACTACAACTATAGAAGGGTATGGATGAGCCGTATTATTTTGTGAAGTACTCGAGTGCTTTTGTTTTCATTTTCATATACACACAGCTGAAAAAACGGCGTGTAAACAAAATCGTTAACAAAAGCCGTGAGACAAATTTCTCATCCATGGAGAACGAATTGTTAATTGAATTGGTGACGTAGGATAAGGTTATCGTGGAAGAAAGGGAACTGATGCGGTGAATGTAAAAGAGAAAGATGTAAGGTGCGAAAAAAATGGAAACGAATTTAATTTAAATTCATGAACGTAACAACTTCGTCAGTATTACGTAAATTTAAAAGGAGGTGCGACGTTGGACAAGTGACGAGTGACTTGAACGTTTCAAGACGGAAGGTGGAGAGTGTATTATCCATATAATTGAGTGAATTATAAAATTGCAAAGTTATTGCGTGATTGGCATATTCCTTTCGATGCATGTTCTAACTCGGGTTTACGTATATTAGTCAAAACTCAAGACGCAGTATTTCAACAGGAAATTTTATTGTTAGATTGTGTGTTTTAGACTGTGCAAACAGAAAGATGTAATCTCAAGCAACCCCGCGTGCTTTGAATGCATTTGAAATTGATCGTGTACATGTGAAGTATGCTGTCACTGATTCTGCTGCACATATGATAAAATGTAAATTATTGCAGGGTTGTTATCCGAGAACATTTGATTCTCATCACTTCCTGGGCCAATAAATTTAGTTTGTTTGGTAAGGTCTTGCGAAATAATTTGAGAGAACTTAATAGCGTTGTGTTTTCACATATCCAGGAAAATCAGACACGAGTATCATTTATATGTAGATGAAAATCATTTAGATAAGGCGAATACTTTGTAACCTGAGCCTGTGTTGTCTATATGTGGAAGTTGGTTCAAAGCAGCTAAATATGTATACATGCATTTAGATATTCTGAGCATTTTCTTTACAAGCTATCAAAAAGTATGCTCCCTTAGCACATAGGTTGAAAGAAATGGGGCATTTAATATTTTCTAACTTAGTAAAATCGTAGACTTCATTCTTTGGAAAAATTTTGACTTTATTATTGATGTAGTGTTGCAGTTAGAAGTGAGTAAAGAGCCGTACTCACATCTGCTGATTTCGAAAATCAATGAATTGAAGAGTAAGATGGAAATAATAGCTTCTAGTCGCACTTGGGAATTAGTTGAAAAAAATATTATTGAATGGTTAGATGAGTTATTTCACAAGGATGTCATACAGCTTCTAAGAGACATAGGTTGCATTGTTTTACAGAAACTTGCAAAACCACTTAGCCAAACAATGACTATAGTTTACTTTTGCTGTTGAATGTTTATTTCATTCAAGTAATGTTGTGCAAGTAAACACTTCAAACATTTCAGACGTTAGTTATAAAGTGCAGCAACTACCTCACTTCAAACTGCTTAAAGAATGTGACATTAATCCTAATTAATTAATGTATCAGTAATTCTAAAGCAGTTTAATCAAAATGATAGTAAGCAACTTGATATTACGCAGACATTGTTGGCTCTGAAATTAATGTATTTAGACTTTTCAAATGCAGCATTAAAATCTTTTTGGATTATTTGTTCATCAGTTGACGCATACAGATTTTTCTCCAAGTATAATTTAATTGTTAAAGATCGGAGGCGATTGATGAAAGAAAGTACTATTGTAACATGAGCTATGTTATATTTCACAAAGTAAATAAGTAGGAATTTGTAATGTCAACATGGTATAACTAACAAAGTTAAAATTGAAGTAGTACTTTACAAAGTTGTGCTTAGTGTAATTTATAGAAGACATTCATCCTTCATTATTACATTGAACATATTTGACCCATATTTAATAATTTTAATGCAAACAACAGAAAATAAACATAGCGAAATTAAATCGATAACACCAGTCATATAATGCGAAAAAACCAACGAAAATTTAAACTAAATTCACGAAATTATAAAATAAATAACGCGAAAAATGAATGCCTCTAGGTATAAGCTGGGTATGAAAATATTTAGAAATTGTGCAACTACAAACTCTACTATTTACAGGTAGACATATGGCAAACATTTACACTAAAAACTTTCTTTAGCAAATGGGGTACAATCTCCTATGCCTGAGCTATTAGTATGTGAAAGTAAACTAACGTATAGGCGAACCAAACATAAATTTTTTGTTGCGTAAGTTTTTTTTTATTACTGTACTGTTTCCTCAAAGTGTTCTTTATTTTTAATTTTCCAATATTAAACATTATATATGCTCTCAAATATTGCTTTTTAGTTTTTCTTGAATTAATGCGAACCAAAGGAGTGCATTATCAGCTTCCTATATGCATACTTGCTAATTAAAGATTCGAATTGAACTCTTATATTGTCAACAGCTATTCGCAGAGTGTGTTTAGAGAATAGAGAATAGAGAATAGACTTAAATACGATATAAAATAGATATCGGTGGCCAAATTGCATTATACATGTAGAAATTTTTTATATTTCCATTTGCCGTTTGGGAAATAGCTTTTATTCACCAAGGATCATAACAAGACCATGCGTTCCTTGCCTGAATTTTAGGGCTGGCATATTGAACATCGGTTTAGAGTGTGCCGCATATGTTCTATGGCTAAGCCGTCTCCCGGTGGACCAATTGGTGCCACCTTGTTTCACAGGTGGCGCTGAGGCTCTTGAAGAAGTTTTATGGATTATGGATCCGTTTCCTGGATCGATCCTAGTGATGAACGCTAAGAATGTTTGGCTTTTGGTTGCTGCTCCTGCTATGGTTTATGCCACCATTGAAGTTATTAATTACATCTTTAAGTCCTCTGGCGAGCATCGTTATCATGTACGATAACGTCCGCAATTCACTATTAATGTTTTCAACTTTTCAATTCTTTCAAGCTGTAAGAAGAGTTAAAGACTTTACAGCCACCCCTTACTACCCCAATCCCCATGCTAAGGGTGAAATAGAAGCCTTAAGCCACCCTCATTGCAGGTGTGTGTGTGTGTGTGTGTGTGTGTGTGTGTGTGTGTGTGTGTGTGTGTGTGTAGTGTTTAACGCCCGCTTTTACTACATACGGCACCGTAGGCAGTGACACTGATGGCATATGAGATGAAGATGGAGCACCGGTGGAATGAGATGGCGGGGGAAACCGGAGATCCCGGAGAAAACCCGCCCCAGCGCCGTGTTGTCCCCCAAAAATCTCACTTTGCGGTCGCCTGGGATCGAACCCGGGCCGCCTTGGTGAGAGCCAAGCGATCTAACCACTGAGCTTGGGCGCGGCCACCCTTATTGCAGTCCGGCACCGGTACGTCTATTCCATTTGCTTGCTCCTACTTTTTCTTTGGGCCATATGTTGTGTTTAAATAAAGTACTTTTACTGAGCTTTTTGCCAAAATTATACGCTAATATTTCACAAAAATCTCTTAATAATTTAATGATGTCCACCAGCTCAACAGGCAGGATAACAGCATGTGAGTTTCTTGTTATCCAGTGAGACAGCTTGTCGTCGTCTGAACGATAGTAAATTCCTGTAAGCTTGTGCAAAGGTGTGTTTGACTCAAACTGGCATCCCTTTTCTGGGCCACATAACAAGGATAAATTCTTTTGTCTTAACACTCGAAAATAAAGCGAGTTCACATCATACAACTAAACCTTTGCCCTATCCATGTTAGTTTTGATACTGAATGTGTGTTACTATTTATGGCGTCCGTTATAGTTGCAAAGCTCGTTTTCCTTTTCGTATTCTGTTGTGTTGCTGGATCTTGACCTCTGCGTCTATTGGATTTTCAGGGCAAGTTCTCTGTGTGGTATTACCATCATCACAAATTCTCTTTGCCTTCCATCTCTTGCAGATCCTCTCTTTCCTTTTGTTGTCTATGTGAACAGAACTCGTAGGGATAGTAACAAAAATGATAGATATTGGGTAGCTAAGTTTGCTTAATTTAAATGCACTTATTTGTAAATATCAGTACAGTTTAGGCCATCTTAACTTATACAATGGAACTCTTCATGCCATTTTTATTGTTGGCAAACTTGGTCCTCGCCGCACTAAGTGATGTCTGGATCCATTTCTCGGGCGGAGGCACCCAGAGGGCGGAAAAATTACCTCCAATGATAGAGTGATAGTGACGACGACGGTGAGGTGAGAGGACCTACAGCTTATACCGTGGACTCCGAACCACGTTGGGCATAGAGGGCACTTCACATGTGCTAGAGAGGTGAAGGCGTGGATAGGGCCGACTTAAAATCGCCAACAAACCATTTTTGTTGTTATTTCAGTTATATTCAGTAGTTTTTGTTATTGTAAACACTGAAGCCACTGACATTAAGCAATACAGATATTTCAGTCGGTAGAGTACCTACCTGCCGTGCTAGGGGTCCCGGGTTCGATTCCCGGCAGTGGGGGTGGGGATTTTTCTCGGACCAAGATAATTCCCTATCTTCCCCGGAGTCTGGGAGTATGAATGAGAGTGTGAATGTGCGCGTGATCTAATGATTAAAAACTAAATATAACAAGTTAACACCTTCGGTATGTTCCAATGGAGAACGGCCGCCGATATGACCATAGCAGTTAAAGGCGGGGTATAAATGGAACAAAAAAAAAAAAATACAGATATTATAAATAATTGTGACAACTTGTGACAAACTTCATATAACTTCCAATTCAGAAATCCTCCAGGACTAGTTTCCAGGTGTTTACATCACATCGTCAGCTGGTAACTGATAGATCTGTTGATGAAGGTCAAAATTCATCACACGATTCCTATTTTTTAACATAAATATTTTCTCCCCAACCATTAACTCTATCGGTACATTTAATCATTTTAATAATTGTAGCAGAAATTTCATATCTTTTGAGGTAGAAATCATGTTCTCGAAGCACCACGTTTGTAAGCCATATGTAGCGGATGTTCCTCGCGAATCTCTTCCCGCGAAGTGATGTTACCTATCAGCTTTTATGAAGTTGGATGTCGTATCTCCTCCGCGTAGTGATGAGTTAAACATATATTTTAATTTTCCGGTGAAATTCTTTTTGAAGTTGATGAATTGTTCAAAATACTATTGCTGCTCCGGTTGCGTGAGACATAATTTCGGCAAGAGTATCAGATATATTAAGTATGGGAACTCAAGATGAAGCAAATCGAAAGTTTGAAAGCTTTTTTTAATTTAAACTCGAAACTCAATTCAAATAAGGTTTGTATTTTCAATCAATATATTCACAGAATTTACAATAATACTTTTCCTACGTTAAGGAATAATTCGAACACAGTTCCAAGTCTCTGGTTTGCAACCAGACTCTTGCAAAGGTCCAGCACTTGCACACACCTCTACTCACGAGTGCAGATGCAAGACTCTATCTTCTCCTTTTCAATTATTGATATTTAACTTATCCCCAAACACTTCTAGTCCACCTTACTTTTCCCTGTAGCCAATATATTAATTTTGAATTCAAAACTTTTCTAGCTTTTTAAATATAAAATCCTAAAAAAATTATATTATATTATCTACCATTTATTTAGATTAAAACAATAACATTTATCATCACCTGTCTGTGACCTACTCTATTTAGCCATGGCCATCTATAACACATATTAATTCACAACACAACTTTTAAAGATACGTGACATAAATTAATAGATTAAACAAAGCTCTGGCACTTGGTACATTAACAGCTGTTTCGTAATTTAACTTCAGAATTTATTCCACGCTTATCATCTGCACATATTTAATATTCCTAAGGTATGTGAAGTGAAGTTTGTCACAAATTGGTACAGTTATTTATAATATACTTATTTATTTTACAATAGTTTTTATTGTGTTTGTTGATGTGTAATCTGTAATTTTTACCCCTCCTCGAACTTTATGTTTAGGCTGTCCTTTATGTGTCAAACAGTTTTTCTCCCTATTTATCCTTACCTGATTCCTGTACTTACTTAGGGACACTCGGTAAAGATAGTAAGTTTTAGCAAATGCTTTGCATGTACTTCGTCGTCACATTAGGAGGGGCACAGTGCAGGAGGAAGACACCTTAATTATCGTCGACGTCATCCACGTCATTGACTCCGTCCTGGCTTCTGGACAGTTTTGGCTAACTTCGCCTAATAGCCTCAGACACGCTTGATTTGTGTTTATGAGCGCTGTCGTATGGTGACGTGCTTGCCTCTCTCATGTACCTCCTTCATGGTTTCTCCCGTAGAACCTGGTGCTGTAGAGTTTTCTTTTCCTTTGCATCATCGCTTCCCTTTCCTTTAGTTTCCCCTACATTTCCTGGTTCAGTGTCTCCGGTGGTAAAGAAGCGATTATGCACTTTTGCTCCAAGACTTTTATTGTCTAGTTTCTAGTGGTTTTTCTGTTTTTCTGTAGCTACTTCAACACATAAATTTTGGGGCATGCATTTAGGTCTCTACTACTGAAATTCTGAACGCTTGAATCTCTTCCTGGACTGCCAGGTGCTTGGTCCAGCCCGTCCATCGATATGGTTAGGTTTCTCTGCTATGACTTTAAATTCCGCTCTCTGATGTTTAATGCTGATTGTGTTTTGCTGAGAAGCTCCATTAAGTATATCCAACTGGATAAATGTAAAATTGACATTGTTGCAGATAATGTACAACTTCGGAACCAGCTTTTTCCCACCACAAAAGCACCAAACTGCCAAAATTTAATTATGACAGATTTTGATCCCACTTTTATCTCACTTTCCTTGATTATAGGTTATTTTTACTTCAGAGTTAGCCAGTAAAAGTGAAGATGTTGGAAAGTTATTAAAAATTGGAAGGAAGAAGAGATATTGTTATTTAATTATGTATAATGCCGAAAATTCCTTCAATATTTTACTTGAAAAGTTGTGGTTAGCTGTCTCCTGAAAGCGATAGAATGGCTAAGTAGGTATAACAGCCTGCAAATTGAGTTTGTGTTACAGTGTGTGTGCTTGATATGACGTCATTATGGAAGCATTTTTAAACGCTGTTGTTACATAATTTTGTGTGACCAGACCGTGTTCTGGGACTGGCGTCACTGCAGTTTAGTGTGGAGAATAAAGCTGTTCCACATCACTTACGGCGAACCAAACGCAAACTATAAAATATTTATGTCTCGGCGGAGATATCGCCGTAAGGCTCTTACTTGTTTGCTGGGAGTTCTATCCGGGACACCGCACTTTGCCTCTAGCGGAGAAATCATGTATTAACCTAAATAGAAGGAAGATGCAGAAGTTATCTCACAAATGGATGCCATTGATTCCAGGCGCATATGTATGAGTGGGATTTTATAAAGAAGTCTGTACAAATATAGACACTCTAGCTTGTGGCAAAGCGAGACAGATTGAGGTTCATTGACGCATAGGGTAAATGACCTATTACGACGCCAATGTTTGGTACAACTAAAACATTTTAGTGAACATAAACAAATATTATGTGCAGCATAACAATGACGTCCTCTGCTGAACCGTTTGATGGTAATAAAATATTAATTCCAGTATCCACTTAATGGGAGTTTGAAATGCCCATAAATGTTCTATTGCTGTACAGTCTGATCAACTGTTAATAATAAAAGCGAATAAATGAAGGTCACACAGGTTTATCCACAATAGTCATTATCTTTATAAAGGCAATAAAACCAGCAAAGAGGAAAAGCGTGTAAGGCCAAACCTTAGCAATAGGTTAAAATTCTAAAATACATTTTTAAGAAGTTGCAAAATGTAAACTTTTTCACAACGCGAGCCTTACTTACACTTTGTTTTCCAACATCATAGCATGTAATTGGGTTGTAAAAGTACTTTCCTGGTGTTTGTAACACCTAACGATTCAGGTTATTAGCCCGCCACACTAGCGTAGATGGTAGCGTGTCTGCCTCGCGTTTAAGAGGTTCCGAGTTCGTATATCGGTCAGCGTGGGATGTCTAAGGTATTTTACCCCGGGTTTTCACTTATCCTGAAAGAAGAATGTCAGCTAACTACTCTCTATGGCTCCCGGACTTATTTGAGCATTACATCACCCATTTCATTGATCGTCCGATATGACTTAACGTTGGAGGATGTAAAAACAAACAACAAAAAGCAGGCTATTATATATGGCGAAAATAGAATTTAATCGTTATCCACGTTTTTAATTAAAATTGTAGTTTCTGCCTTCGGAAGTACATTTCAAAATAATCGATGACAGAATATCTATTTGATTCTTACAAGCTGCCTTTTTGTAGAAACATTGAGTCAGACTGAAAAATTCAATGCCATAGCCGGGATTTGAACCACGGATCTTCTGGTTTCCGTCCAGCCGCACTACCATTGTGCTACTATTTTCTCCAACTGACTCGTATTTTCCCGGTAAACCACTTAGGAGTTCTCATAAACACATGAGACAACTACCTTAATGGCGACTTACTATGCTGTAAGTACTTTTAAGGCCCGGGCTTCATATAGTAGACCACTATTAGGTTAATTAATGGAAATTAATTATTCTTTCACACTGGCCGTGTGTAGGCTAAATTGTGGAAACATTGAGTCAGACTGAAAAATTCAATGCCATAGCCGGGATTTGAACCACGGACGGAAACCAGAAGATCCGTGGTTCAAATCCCGGCTATGGCATTGAATTTTTCAGTCTGACTCAATGTTTCCACAATTTAGCCTACACACGGCCAGTGTGAAAGAATAATTAATTTCCATTAATTAACCTAATGCCTTTTTGTAATTTTACGTCCTCCAACGTTAAGTCATATCGGGCGATGAATGTAATAGGCGAAATGATGCTCAAATGAGCTCAGGGTCCGTAGAGCTTAGAGTTATCGTCTTTCAGGATAAGGGAAACCCCAATAAAGGCTTTATCCAGGTAACTCACCCTGGAACGTGAGGCAGACACTCTACCACAACGCTACCGAAGCAGGCCACAAGCTCCCTTTACTCAACCTTCAATTTAGGAGCAACTTCTCTCCCCCCTCTCTCTCTCCTTTCTCTCTCTCTCTCTCTCTCTCTCTCTCTCTCTCTCTCTCTCTCTCTCTCTCTCTCTCTCTCTCTCTCTCTCTCTCTCTGTCTTACATACAAATAATTTGTAATTATGAGACTTGGAATCTAAAACCTCGCTGTAGAAGTTCTGTGATTGCATTTGCTCTATCTTGGTTAGGCGACAGATACAAAAGTACTTATGTATTTTCAATTTTTCGAATGTGCAAACCTTTCATCATGCCAATATGAATGTTCTTGTGAGCTAAACAATAACGGCCACGTCTTTTGCTGTAGTTTCTGTGCCCGAGGACTGTATGCAACAAGGTGAGAAGTATTTATGGATGAGACTTTTGACTTCCACTATTAATTGAAAGGGTTACTGTTAATATTATGTTACCTAGTTCAGTTGCAGCACGCACATTTATTCTTGGGCCCAGGACTTAGTGGCGGAAATACCGAACGAGTTGACTTCGTATGCAAGATTCGTGTTCGTCAGTGGGGTTGTTTTAAAACTTTTGCTTTTGTCTAGGCAATCTGCTGAACCTTTAGGGACTTTCCATGCTTTGTTTTTGGACTTCTATTTCCAGTGCCGTTAGTTATTTAAATTATTTCAAGAACATTATTTACGACCTCAAAGTTTGGCAAAACCATTCGCTCAGTATACGGAACGAGTCACAGATGTGGCCTTGGTCTTGCATCTTTGCGATTCGGAGTAGAGAGTTTGTGATGTCATCCTTTGGTGTTTGGACCCGGTAGCTAGCTCCAGTCTCTTTTCGTGGCCCGTTCTAATACGTTTACTGCATTGGAATCTTTAGTGCTCCTGCTTAATGAGTTTTCACTTAGGGAAAGTGTTGAGTTCAGCCCCGCCACCACATGTGAGTCGTGGATATGGTTCAGCACCTGAGGGGCCTCTGTTAAGATGCTACCAGTGTCATGAGGTACGGCAGAATTAAGAAGTTTTTTGTCATTGCCACTGCGAGATCTACCAGAGAGTCCGAAGACGCCGGCCTCTAACAACCCGAGAGCGATGCAGGTGGAAGTGGGTACGGCACTTACGTGAGTCAACTCCACAGGGAAGACTACTGAAAAATCTGGTGGGGCTGCCTGGTGATCTACTAGCTGTGGAGGCTAGTACCCGAGACATTTTTGACAACCCTCTGCCCCCTCCGGGAGACTGAACCCTGACCGGAGGTACCCGATCTCCCACGGGTGTCGTGAACTCACTGTTCCCTCGAGTCTAACCCATTCCGAACAACTGCCATTCAGGCGGAGCTCCAATGAGTCTCCCTCGCCCAATGAGTATGAACCTATCGAAGCCTTTCGAAATGACGTGATAGTTATTCCTGACAGTGTCCCACTTCACGCGAGAAGTTGACTGCCATTAGTGCGTGTTTGACTCCCTCGCGGTGCATTTCAGCTTTTCCTCATTCGACTAAACCCCTTCTCAGGTCATTGAGGGTAATGTGGCTATTTTGGCTCTCCTGGATTCGGGTAGCTCATTTTCCCGTATTAATCAACAATATTTTCTCAACACAGTGACTCCTTCGTTTGCAAGGAGGGAAGCTCTCAGGTGCAATGGCTGGCAGTTACCACTTTAACGTGGCTAACAGAGTTATGTGTAGCATGAGTTTTCCTAAATTCACTTGGAAGCATGAGTGCTATTTATCCCTGACCTGCCCTGTCCTAAAACCTTAGAGGCCAATTTTATGCCACGTAAGGCGTGAATCGGTGGATATAATCCTAGTTCAGGAAAAAGGCGTTGAGGTCAGGATCCTACTGGTGTAGGATGCTATCAGGCAAAGACCGATTATGCTCCAGACTAGCGAATTGTTTTCGGTTGTAAGTACGGGTGAGCATAAGTGTACTGTCCCAGGGTCCGGCGTTTAAGTGGAAATACACTATGCTTCATTGACTTCTCCCACCAGTTTATTTATAGAACTTTAGACCATTGCTTGCTCCCAAACACACTTGCTCGTTACGACGTCGGTATCACTCTTTTATTCAAGTTGCCCACGTTTCACTTTCCCGCATCTAATTGTAATTTTTTTACCCTGCCATGTCCCGTCTATTTAAGCTGTCATTCCCCGAAACTCCCCAAAATGAAGTGTCGCTCCTTTCCTGGTCTCTTCACGTCCTTTCCGACCGCTGAATATCTATCCACGCCCCTTTCCTATTTAATGACTATTCCGCCCGTATCTCGTGATGCATAGCAATTTTGATTGGAGGTTTGCTTTCCTCATATTAAATCTTATTGGTTTTCACCCTCTCCTATATCTAGGCAAGTTCAGTTTTTTGTCTCACCGAGTTTTGACCCGCGGGGTCATGGGAAGAAGTATTCTGACTTTTACTCACATTCCTTAGGGGACTTTTTTCCCTCGTCGTCCTTTTCTCACGCGTTTAGCTTATGTGACATATCATTTAGTTAATGTAGTTTTATCTTCCCTCACTTGCTTATACCCTCAGGTTTCCCTCTCACACGATCTCCTTTGTGTTTAGGTTTTGCTAAGAAACAAGTCACTATCGGATTCGCGCCCGGAAATAGTGTACCCTTCCAAACTGGACTACGCGGAGTCCCACCTCGTCCTCGTCTTGGTAACGTCACGCTATTAGAAGAGCGAGAGGGAGACGTTTCCTTGGCGCATTTTTTCCATGAGCAAGTTGCAGCGGTGGAGAGTTTGTACCAGGAGTTTTCCTTCTTGTTTTCAGACCGATTGGGCGATATTCATCTCATATTCAGTTGACCGACCCGTCCCATTAAGCTTTCACCGTACCGTTTGACGCCACCCAAGATGGCCATTTTGAAAGCTAAAATTAATGATATGTTGGATAAGGGTATCATTAGGCCTTCCCTGCGTCTTCAACTACAAGCGGCGTCACCCATCTACTGCTCAGATCACCCTTCCCTGTTAACTGCATTCAGTTCTAACCTCGATGATGTCAGGTGTGTTGAAGGAGCTCCTGTCAGCAGCGTCTGGGTAACGTAGAGTGTTTTGCTATACCTCTGCTACTCAAACACTTAAGCCAATGTAAGGGTAACCTACACTCTGTTATATCTGTGTGTGATTAGAAAGAAAAAAAAACTTTTTCTCAGAATAAGGGTGACAAACAGTATGTTACAGCTGTGAGGGTGAAAAGACTCAGTGCCAGTCTAAACATATGGCGTAGAGGTTGATACCAATGAAAGTCTTCCAGATATGTATGGTACTCCTTCGACCCTCTCAGGGATTTTCATCGTGGTTCACCTCTGAGGCCCGGATACTTTCAGTCTTCCCTTCAGCTCCTTGAGGTTGTCCTTTCTTCCCTTTTCCTCTTTTCCACCCCGGTGTTTCCAATGGGGAGGGAGTGTTTGTGCCGTTTTTTTTCTCGGTACTAATATTTCCTTGTCTTCGCAATTCAAGGCGATGTTTTAGCGGGGATCGCTTCGGACTCCCGCCGCTTGAGCGCTGTGGCTTCCGGAGCCTTCGAGGAAATTCTGCCTCAAATCATGAAGGGAGTTGGAGCCTGGTATCGGAGCAATTAACTTTTGGGATAAGTGCTTCCCTGGTTCCACTTGGCTTTGGTAAATTTTGTTAGTGGTCATTATTTTCGCCTTCTGGGGGAGCTTTGTGTGTTCAAAGGGCTAAATTTCTTCCAATTTCGGTACCAGAAGCTAGGGTGTTTTAATATTATGGGCTTACAGGTGTGAATAATCACGCGGGATCCTTTTTAAACTTTTGCATTCTGTCCTTTAGCAAAAAAAAAAAAAAAAAAAAAAAAAAAAAAAAAAATTATATGATAGTGTAACCATCTAAATGATTGTGATACCATTGATTCCCTGTGTTGCGTAAAACGAACACATATTTTTAAATATTATGTTTTTTTGTAAAACTTTGCATTATTTAATTAAAGACTGAATTATTAAAAGGGGCAACTATGGGTCAGTTCATTGTCTGCTGTTTCCTGTAACCTGTATCTCTGTTACATATGTAAGCGCTGTGGGGCCAAAGCAATTTACAGCAGTTTAAGAACTGCTAGGTGTGAAGTGCGCGGCCAGTACCGGCCGGCACACCTGTTGACATGGTATCCGTACTTTCTCCAAGGTAAGTCAAACAAGACGAATGAAATGGATGAATTCATGCTCGAATGAACCCACGATACAAGAGCTAACAGTTGCCGATATTCATCTTTCAGAATGAGGGGGAAAAACCGAAAAAAGTGAAATATGATGCAGACAACTCACCCTAAGCGATGTTCGAAATAGACCAGTTGAATGTGAGGAAGACACGCTTCTACCACGTTACGGATGCCAAACACAATAAATATATCTCAGATATCCTACATGTTGATGTATCTGCCATTGTTTATGGAAATTCTGCATGTATCATAGCTTTCTTGTTTTTTAATTTACGTCCTCCAACGTTAGGTCATATCGGACGAATCATAGCTGCATTCACATGTTGGAGTGAAGTGTAGCTCCCATTTTAGGTATTGCTGTACAAATTTACTAATATCGTTAATTTTGTTAGCTCCTGTGAGCTTAAGACACGTGGTTAATTGTAAGATATATATTCAGGTTTCTTTCAGCATTTGATATGGCAAATGCTTTTCTTTAGTTTAATACTATTCTGGTACAAATGATTCGTTTTCACGGAAACAGGTGCACAGAGCTGAATAAAACTTTTAGAAGATGAGAATGCATTGTTTATTTATTTTATCATTTATAACATATCTGGTTATTTTTAATTAAATAATGTTTATTAATTTCAATCATGGTCAATAAAATAAGGGAAAAAAGCTTGCTTATTAAAGCTAATGGTTAGATATAGGATATGATAATATTAGGTGCCAAAGGTGCACTTTGATACGCAGGAGATCTTTGTTGCGTCACCCCCCCCCCCCCCCCCCCCCCTAGGCGCTATGGATAAAATGAGCCAACCTCAGGATTGCAACGTATGGTTTGCAGAACGCAGATACAGAGCGGCGCAGAGGTTCGTAACAATGACCATCTGCTGAGGTACGCGGTGGCTGCTATTAATGGTACCCTGGAGGACCAGTCATAGACTGCCCTCCAGCAGGAAACTAGAAAAGATGGAACAAGTAGTATAGACTGGAACAGGCTTCCTATGACGACACCAACACAAGTCTCTTCACCATCATTCTGTCCACCATCCACAGCTCCTGAGTCAAAGTGGAACGTGAAAGGTAGAGATAAAATGGACGAGAAGAGATCTTCAGTAAAGGACAGCAGCCATGTGTTCGCCTTGCTGACCAAGTAAATCCACTACAAAACCAATGGTCGCAGTGAACGACTGCCAGGAATGGAACTCAAGATACTCTTAACGGGCAACAGTGGATCAGTGACCTCTATCCTGTTAGTATTATGCAGAGTGATTTAATAAAGCAAACACATTTCTTTCAAAACAGGTTATGCTAGTGACAATTTATTATACCTAAATATAGAGGAAAACTGGGAGATTATTTATTTTAAGAGTAAATTTGTAAATATCCTTCATCCTGCATAAGGAACAACTCGGCACGTCCTTCTTTATTAGTGACTACTCGTTGGAGGATTCTGTTTTTTGTAATTTACGTTCTCCAACATTTAGTTATATCGGACGATGAATGAAATGGGTGAAATGGTGCTCAATGCATTCGGGTTCCATGGAGCTTAGAGTTACCCGACATTCGTCTTTCAGGATCAGGGAAAACCCCGGAAAAACCTTATCCAGGTAGCTCACCCTGACCGAGATTCGAATTCGGGACCTCTTGAACGTGAGGCGAACATGCTACCATCTACGCTAACGAGGCGGGCGAGGATTCTGTTGTCAATAGCTTGAATCTCTATGTAATATGCTTCAGATTGTCCAATGTCTGGGGGCTTGTGGCGTAAACCTGTATTTTAAGTAACCACATAGAAGTCCGGCTGTGTGATCACATACGGATATCTCGGAGGCCACAAGTTCACTGAAATTATCCGGTCGCATGAAATGAAACTTGTAGTGTTTAACGCCCATTTTTACTACGTACGGTACAGCAGGCAGTGACACAGATGATACATGCGATGGAAATGCAGTGCCGGTGGAATGAGATGGTAGAGGAAACCGGAGTTTCGAGAGAAAAATCACCCCAGCTCCGTGTTGTCCACCACAAATTTTAGTTTGCGGTCGCCTGGGATCGAACCTTGGCCGCCATGGTGAGAGCCAAGCGTTCTAACCACTCACCCGCGGCAGAGCCATATTACCTGTTCCTGGAAGAAACTTGCAGTTATTACCAGAGATCGATTTGATGTATGGCATGTAGCGCCGTCCTGCTGAAAATATTCTTCATTAATCTGTAAGACATTAATCTCTAGTTGTTGAGGAAGTGCACGAACATCTGTGGGTACCCTTTGCTGTTCAATGTTTGCAACAACTACATTCTCTGTGCGAATATTGCGCACAAAAGCTATTTTAAGAGGTGCATAGGTGCTTAATGAATAAAATGTGAATTTAGCCTTTCAGAATCTGTTATTGCATAGATGGCACCATGCATCATCTGTGTACTATATGATGGACAGTATGACCGGACCTTTTTACAACGGACACCTGCAACGATCGATGATAATTCAGTCGTCTTTCCTTGCCTGGTTCCTGAAACTGATGGCAACCGTTACCCTATATTGCTTTAGATCTGCATTTTTCGCAGTTCTCTGACATATTCAGTAGCTATATTCTGTCTCCTGCAACAAATGTCTCAAAGATATTATGGGAGACTGCTCCAGTCATGCTTTTACATCAACAACTGTGGGAAACCTAGATGACCGATGTTTTCCTTTTGCACTTACCAGAGCTCCAGTCGTTTACAATTTGTTTACCAGTCCCAGTATTGTGTTTCTTTGGGAGGGTTCCGAACACCAATTCCCTCTGGCATGTCCTTTGGGAGCTGTAATTGAATTCGTAATGTAGTAATGCTTTACAAGGAAGGGCCGTTGATTTAATGTGTACTCCATTCTCACGTTAACTAGAACAAAATAAAACAGTTGCGGACAATAAAACTAACAATTACGAATAAAGCACGAACATCTGCGCATCTAGTGACAGGCAATCGAAACTCCAGAACATTCTGCTTAATTTGGCGCTAAAATTGGGGCGGTCAGTGAACTTCGAACAGAATAATTATTGAAGGATTTGTCAGCTCTGTATAGGCTATTGTGTATTTTAAATGATTTTGAAGATAATGTGTCTCAAATTTAGTGAATTTGTCACATTTGGAAAAGAATATTGATTATTTCCTTAAAGAAATAATACACAAATACTACTACTACTCTAACTGGATGTTAGCAGAAATTTACAGTGCTGAAATAACATAGTCTCTTCATAAAGAGTAACACAAAGAGCAACACAAAGACTGCCAATCTTGCAGTAAACTCTGTCTTATTAAAATTATATCTGCAAACCTGTCGACTGACAGTGTTTTCTAAAACAATTTCTGTAAAAATATGGCTAACTGAGCTCTCAATAACAGTGTTTTTATTTCACAATACATATTTGGCAAACATAATCTTGTTAATTTTGTAGAAAAATTATTTACAAAGCAAACTGGACCAATAATTAAATACTACTAGTGACCACAATATTAAAATAAATACAATGTAAATAACAGAACTATCTGTAGTAAGTATCAGCGTTATACAAAAATGGTTGCTTATTTCATTTTTGCATTTATCAGGTATAAGTTACTAGCTACATTCTTCTATGAGACAAGTGCAAAACCTTACACTAGTTCAACGTAATATGTATAACGGACAATTTATCCTATCTTTTTAAAATACCTATTTTCACCGATTCCTGTGTCTTTCATAGTTTAAATATTTCTGGTGAAATCTGAAGCGATGTCTTTGCCACATAATCTAGAAAACGGTTCATAAACTTTCGGCACCAAATTCATGCAGTGTAAATGACTAAAATATAGTAACCGATTAATGGTGTGTTGCTCTTTTTAGTGGAAACTTTAATGCCAGCAGAAAAGTCTAGTTCTTTCCTTAAGTTTTGTGCAACTAAATTACTTTAATTGTTTGTACATCCATGCCTATAAGTTTCGGGCCTCTACACAAAAACCATTTTATGATACCTTTCTTCTGAATGAATGTATTCTTTTTTCAGTTAAATACTGTATGTTCAGTCCCTTTTCTTAAAAAGTCTAACACTAATTTCAACATTAATTTTCATTAAACACAAATGTACCTTGCATTACCATCAAAGTGAAAACTGAATACTACTTGCAAAGTCTGCCTTCCAAAACCAGTCATCTGTTTGTATTTCATATGTACCTAATTTCGAAATCTCTCTCGAAGCTTACATTTATAATACATCCATATTTTTTGAATTTCAGTGTTGGAAAAGGACTAATAAGAAGTAGACGTAACTATTTCTGATTGTTTTAATTTATGTATTGTAAACTGAAGATAAAAAAAACAATTATTTTTAGTTGAGTTAAGTAAATGCATTAAGTAAAACATGAAAATGTCCAATCAAAAATCATGTTACAATATTAATGAGAAAACTGCACACAGTATATCAAATCACAGGAAAAATAAACTTCTGGAACAAGCTTATATTTAATTTACCTAAACTTAGAAGTTAGTTCCTGCGAAACGTAGAAGAGGAAAAGTACCTCTATATAAAACTCTTAAACTTTCAACTGATATGACACAGAATATGCAAAACTTTGGTAAGAAAAAGAACAGAATAACCGAAAAGCAGAATAAGATGTTATAAAATAGTGACGTCTGGAGTTTTCTATGCAGGTAAAATCTACTTAGTGAACACTAAACCTCAATTGTAAGTAGTGATTCTTCAGTTCTTAGAGCATGCATTTATTCCATTTGTATTTACGCGGCATATACATATGCGGTATAAAGTTCTTTATTTGTTCCTCTTTGTTCTTTATTCCTTTTGGAAGTTGAATCTCGTCTTAAATTGAAGGAGCTCCTGTGTTCCTATAGCATCTGTATTTAAACCGTTACCATGAAAAGTGTTTATGATGAGCAGGAAATAGATGTAAAAAAAACGTTTTTCCATATTATTTCTCCAGAGTACTACAAAAATTGTGTTACAGCAACTTTTCTGCAAATTTCAAATTTTAAATGAAAGCATGATGCACATATTAAATAGCGAACAGATACACGGTTGTTCACATAAATCCTAACGGGCGCATGGCATTCCACCAGTGCGCGACTGGGTGCAGCATTGCCGGCTTTGCTCCTACATAAACTCCGCGCGTGATGCATGTATACTCGTAACACTCTTACCTTATAGAAGATGCTAGACATGTCCACTGCCCACTAAACAAACTTTATATCGCGAGAGCACATCCTGATTTCTACGTTTAAGTTGGGTCACTGTACTGTTACCGATTTCATTTACAATATTTTGTTTTAATTCTTAAAATGTTTGAGAACTTGTCTCGTAAACTTCGTCTTTCAGGTTAACCCATAAATAAAACTCACACACTGCTAGACCAGGGGAGAGAAAGGGGCATACATCAGCAATAATCACTCTTATCTTCAAACATTTTCCTAATTTTATTCATGGACTCCTCCGCTGTATGGGCGGTAGCAAAATCTTGTTGAACCCATTCATATGATTTCTCTTCTGTCAGTTTATGAGAAAATGCAGATCAAAATGTCTTTTCGGTACCTGTCTGCATCTACAGTCTGAGTAGAGTATAGAACTGTGTCACATCAACTTCTCTGTAAATTTCATAGTTTAAATGAAAACATGATGCACATATTAAATAGCGAATAGATACACGGTTGTTCACATAAATCCTAACGGGCGCACGGCATTTCACCTCTGCGAGACAATTAAACCGACATTCTCTAATGAAAGAAACATTCAAGTAATACAATCGTGATAAGGGATCATCTTGCTTTAAATCATCCACTTGTAGATACACTTATACAATTTTAGTTTTAATAATTTTGTTGCTCTATCAGGAGAAGACTCTGAAATTCCAAATTTTGTGCTACTTTTGTGATGAATTTGGTTGGTAAATATTCAAAACTGCGCCTATATCGTAAAATCTTTCCTGTGATGACACTGTACGTTTACGCTTTTGTTTTCTGTTTGCCACGGAACCAATTGTTTCTAATTTCTTCACAATCTCATGAATTGTAAATCTGGAAAGAGGCACTCCACTGGTTAAAGTTTGAATACGTTTAATCTGTGCAAACACGGCTTGTGATTCGCAGAGTCTTGTCCATGTTCGTCGCAGGTACAATACTGTCGAGTGGAATGCACACCATTAGCCCCTGCGCTCAAATGCCCCGCTAGTAGGAAAATCCAGCAAGGTCACATGAGAGGTGAAACACCGTGTGTTCCATATAGTTTTAAATAAAGAACCATGTATTTGGGAGTTTGCCTAAAGTACTAAATCTATCCGCAGGGGTGGAAGAATCCCAAAACGAAAGCATCAAGCAGTCAGCTGTATACAGCCTGCAGCATGAGAGGCGAGGGTGTGACTCCGCATCACTACATTTGTATTCTGTATTAACTGAAGTGAATACAAACTCATACCCTTCAATATGTACTTTAAAGGCAATATTTCATATGTGAAGCCTCTATGCGGTCCACGTCTATTGCGTCACATAATGGCCTTATTTCCATTTCAAAAGATTTGTGCAAAGCGAATTCTTGTCGTAGTGTGCCTGAAATAAGGAAGGTATCATCACTTCATTATTCACACTTCCACATTCTACTTTACAAAAACATTGCTTTATGGCCTTTGATGCAGTATTACTCGATATATGCCCTAACTCTTGAAATATGGATTTTCCTACAATGTTTTGTAGTGAAATGTATTAAAGAAATTATATTTGCCTAACAACACCACCAAAGCTTGAAGTTCTACCTGATCCTTTGATGTAAGCATTTGTCGTAACATTTAAGGGCATATGGAAAACAGTGTTGTACAACAGCCGTAAGTATTCAAAGATCTACAGATGAGATAGTTGGTGGTGATTTTGATGTTTCCCATTAAACATTGCAATATATCTCTAACACTATCCTGATTTCTTTTTGATGTCGAAATTTATCTACGACAAGAACAATATTTGCGAACTTCCTAATCTTTTCCCCCCTCTCCCTCTCTCTCCCACCCTCCCCTCCCTCTCCCTCCCTCTCTGTCTCTCTCACATAGGTACAGATATTACAGATATTAGGTACAGATGTACTCCAATTTATTAAAATACCCGATACCAGGGTTACATGGGAAATTCACGTATGAAAAGTTCCATGAATCTAAAACGAAGCATATAAAGTCATAACTCTTTTTTTGTATAGGTATATGCGAGTTTCTCCAAAATGAATGTTCCATTGAACAACAAACTTAGTATCTAGTTTCAGCACCTCACAGGATGCGACGCCAAGATTTTCAAATTTTCTTATATGGAAACATTTTCAAAAACTTTTCATTTCTGGAAAATGATTCATAAAAGGTATGTTTAAAATACCGAATGCTTTTCGATTCTTTTATCGCCAATAGAATCAACAACTTGAATTTTTTAGGTCCAATTTATGAACATCTCTTCAATATCCTTTGTAAACTGGTAAACTGTAAAATATATATTCTTGCTACACATACAACAGACATGTCGTTAAACATAACATTTATTACAAATTTATATTCTGTTGAGGTAGGGTTTCGGAATTATTCCTTGTTACTGGTTTAAATTTTTCAAAAAGGAAGATATGCACTTTTTTCAAGAAAATTGCAAATGTAGTTGTTTCGTAAATATATATCCATTTGTTTTTCAAATAAGTTTATCTTTTTTTAACTTAGCAAATTCTCATTCAAAGTTAATGGAATTTTAAAATCAACACGTAGTGAGCATCCCCTAAAATACATCCTCTAAAATACTTAACGTTGCTTAAAGCCTACTAAATCATCTATCTTCATTGTATCTTCAAGAAAATACGATGTAACAAAATGTTCCTGCGAATGCATGACGTGAAACTGCCAGAAGAATAGATATTTGAAAAACTAGTTCCCTGAAGGGTTAAAAAATGGAATGTGAACTTAATGTAAGGTATTGCATAATCATACTAATTCCACATTTAGGCGTATTTTTTATTGTTCATGGTTTGTAACAGTAGAAACTGGAATGAAGTTCGACACTTGTATGTGTTAACCATGAGTAATGCACTGCAACATACCGCAATAGCAACACTATATGCCGCTGCTTAATTAAGACATCTTTGGTCAGTAGACAGCCCAGTCAAACGATGTTCAAAGGTGTTACAGCAGGACTTCAAAATAAGAATCAGTTTTTCAAATCTAACATTCACACAGCTCATAGATTATTTAATTCTATGAAGATCTTTAACACAGTATTAGAAGTCAGGAGATCTTTTCAAGCTCATATGGTTTCTTCTTCGGCCTGCATTCGGTTGGTCCGGGTTTGATTCCCGTGGCCAAGCTACATGATCCATTAGTTTCTTCGGGGCTTTCCCCGGATTGCCAGGAGAATGCTTGCTAGGTTAGTTACATCCCCCGAATTTTCTGTTCTTCCATTTTATTTACATTATCATGTCACATCATCTCTCATCTGGTGGTCTTATTCAGGGTAGAAGTGTCGGCGAGTGTCTTGACGGTGCATGGCGGGATCATATGCTCTTAGTGAAAGCTCCTCGTCGGGTGTGACGGTCTTCGGTCTCCTAACCTGGTCTGGTGAGGCCGTTTTAGGATCACAGAATGGTGGGTTAACGGTTGAACTGGCCTGTCGGGGAGTTTCCAACTGTAAAGTGTAGGAACCCTGCCTTCTGGACTGTCGTGGCTCCTTGACATAGCCTCCACTGTCTCCTCTTGCCTCATCCTTCCTCCCGAGGTGCTCCACTTGGACCTCCGTGCCTAATCCCTTCTGTAGCTTAGTTCAGTCGAGTCTACTGGTACTGCGAATTAGTATTGCGAAATAATGAAGGGACCATTACAACAAAATTATCACCATAGGAAAATTATAACGAAAATACCACATCTAGCTCAAGTGGGATGAATCCTCCTCCAGAACAATGCGTTGGTTCATCCTGCCATCAGCCGAGCTAGCTCCGAGCGATTTCTATTTATTTCCTCCAATGAAAGAAGAGCTTTAAAGTTCTTACGTTCATAGCGATTGACAGCTAAACAGTAACTTTTCTGGTGTATTCAGCAGACCATCAAACAGGAGTTTAAAACTATTTTGAACATTGGGATGAACGCTGGAACCTTTTTATGTCCAAATGAGATTGTTTTGAAAATCTGCAATAGAATTTAAGTAGAGCGAAGAAGATGTTTCCAATAAAATTCCCGTTATATTTTGATATCCATCTGTACCCATATGTATATTTCATTAAGACATATTGTTTATGTAAATGCATTTTCTGTTGGCTTACATTTTTGATATTTCGTTTTCTTAAATAGGAAGTGACTTTCTTTCTTCCTGCTCATCAAAGGGCATGGAACTCTAAAGCTAATAATTAGTGAACAACTGTGGAAAGTAATGAAAGTAAAATTAAGAGAATGGGGGGGAGACTAGATCTGTTGATCGCTTTCTTTAAGAAATGGCAGAAGAGCTTGGTATACAGGTTTGTGGCATAACTGTAATATGGTGTTGACGCTAGCGGGAAAAGGAACGGACTGTTGAAGTAGGCGGTGGAGGAAGGAAAGAACGGCGGGCTCGGTAGCGAAAGCAACTGAACAGGAGATGATTGAGGTCAGCGGTTTCGCCTGGGCTATCAGGACATACAGGGGAATCGATGATATGTAGTCAGTGTAAATGCGAAGGGTAACATTTATGTCCAAGTCGCATTCTAATGATGGAGGTGAGATGTGTAAAGGTGTAGTGTTTAACGCCCGCTTTTACTACATATGGCACCGCAGGTGATGACACTGATGGTACATGAGATGAAGATGGAGCACCGGTGGAATGAGATGGCGGGGGAAACCGGAGGTACCGGAGAAAACCCGTCCCAGCGCCGTGTTGTCCACCACAAATCTCACTTTGCGGTCGCCTGGGAACGAACGCGGGCCGCCTGGGTGAGAGCCAAGCGGTCTAACCACTGAGCCACGGCGCGGCCTTGGAGGTGAGATGTCGACGTGCAATCCTGAAGCTGGAAAACCAAGGAGTCGTAGATAGATGCGTCTGAAAGGAGGCGTAGTGTTTGCCTTTGATGGATTGAGAACGAATCCAGATACTATTCCAGCGGCAGTAGGCGTCGCGCCGAATGACTGGGAAGAAATCCGTTTAGGGTAGTTGGATACCTTGAAAGGTTCCTTGGGTGAGTCCCTCTTTTGCCAGACGATCGGCGACTTCATTGTATCGAATTCCGACATGCCCTCTGATCCAAAGGAAGTGAATTTGCTGTCCGGCTATGGTAGCGTTGTTCACCAACGTCAGGACATCGTAAAGATAACAGTGCATATCTCTCGTCCAGAGAGGAGATGAGAGTCTCTGCAGCACACTCTGCGCATCGGTTAAGGCCAGCAGTTTGGGGAAGCGCCGAGAACTCCCATACTGCAAAGCGTCACGAATGGCCAGTGTAGTTGGAAGCCTCCATAGGTAGGCGGTATGGAGTCAAGGCATTAGTAGAAGGACAGACGTATGCATAACCCACTCCATGAGCAGATTTAGAACCGTTGGTGTAGAGCGTGGTGAAATCTGGCCATATGACCTGCAAGAAATGAGAGAGGGCGACGTTCATGACAGGGCTCCGGATGATGTAATCGGGAAGATAATGCACCGAAATATTCAAGAAGTGTAACTCAAAAGGGTATTGAAACCCCGGAAGAGAGGGACTTTTCAAAATTAAGGGAAAAGCGTGGTACAGATTCCGAAAACCCAGTAAGGGTAAGGGCAATCATCGAACAGCAGGAAAATCCGCGTCGAGATAATTGGCAGCGAGATAGTGCAACGTCCGCAGGACTGGGTGGGCGTCCAAGGAGAAAACTCGCAATAGAAAGCGCTGGGTTAAGAGGTGTCGACGGATCTCCAATGGTGGTTCTGAGGCCTCAACCAAAAGCGCATTCGTCGGTGTAGAAATCATAGCACCCAGACAAAATCGGAGAGCACGGTACTGAGCGATATCCAGCTTGCGCAAGACCGATGTGCAAATGTTTAACGTGAAGTAGATAGAAAATAAGGTTTTTAAAGATTAGTTCGTGAACAGAAAACAGAAAAACGATGTGAATTGCATACGTAAAGTTTTGTAATATCACCATGTTGCATACTGATCTTAATTCAATATTTTAGCAAAGTTTTGTAATGCTCGTGGTTTACCAGTAGAATATCGAATGACGTTTTGCTCTTACTCGTATGCCTACCACAGATAACAATATGCAATAGTATTGTCGTATACTGCTCAAACAATTTGGTCGGCAGATAACACCAGTTAGACGTTGAACAAAGGTGGCTCTATAGTGCCAATAGTTTTTGCAAGTCTAGTGTGGGTACAAGCTTTTCTTTTTCCTTTCTTTAAAATAAATTCTGAATGCAGCATTAGAGTTAATGGATCGAATCATCAAGCTAAACTTCATAATTGAAGATATCTAGTCGTCGGATCATTCACATTTCCATGTTCCAAGCACACATAACAGCGAAGAATATGGACACGAGTAATCACAAAAACTTTTGCTGTTTATCACTGAATGCTTTTACGAACTGTTTGAAATTATAGATTTGATGGAAACAAATAATTCATTACTATCAATTTACTAATAACGCAGTAATAGCGATTTTAAGTACAGATTAGGTAATTTAATATGCGTGCTCTGCATATAGATTTACATTTTATAGGGCAGATAATGTAGTAAACCGATTCACGCAAAATATATTTAACAAAGTTTAGAGGATAACGGGATACCCGATACACATACATAAATGAAACATGTTTTGATACACAATTTACATAATGTTGATGATAATGTTTTATTGTAATTTTTCTGTGAAAATGTTAACTATATGAAACTTTAAGCTATTTGTTACCAGGACTGACGAAACCTACTGTGGCACATGCCTCAGTGCTGCAAAGTCTCCAAATATTGCATGATAAAGCATTTTTAAGCGCAATCCTTGTATTTTCTCCTTTCGTTGAACTTTCTTGATTTAAAGGAGACATTTATACCACAACCACTCGATTTTTTCACCTCCGGTTTAGAGACCATGACCGAATGCTACTTGAAAGCAGCGAGCCAAACTCCGTTCTTTTGACCTCACGTTTGACCTTAAGACGGTAGCTCGGTTAAGGTTACGACTCCTTTAGTGGTGTAACATTGAGGAGCGATGTCTGGAGCTTGAGCAAGTGTTTGGTATTCAAGCCACTGTTGCCGTAGACTTTTGAATCGTCTGTACCGAGTAACGCTATAGATGTAGAGCGAAGGTGCTTGAATTCATTGTTGCAGACGAAAGCTTTTTAATTGTACTGTAGAGTAACATAATCGTTAATCTTCAGTGGAATAATTACAAAAATCACCCTGGAGAAAATGATTGGGTAGAAGCAGTCAAAACTAAGTCGTAATCAGCCAAGCGATATTAGGTACTTAGTAAAAATGTCAAGGTTCCATGTGTGTGCTACACATATCACTTTGAGCAAATAACGCATATTTTTATGCTTATTCAATACAGGTTCCGCTTTTTGGTTGGGAACATGATTTCTAGTAATTTTAGTGCGTTTATTTATTTTTCATTTTAATTGCATAACAAGCCACTTGTTAAATATGAGCTTTATGTGTCAAATATTAATATTACCTAAAATTATGCTTTGCATTTGAAATTTCGAATACAGATAGCATGATCTAGAAGATTCTGATGCTTTCAGGTTGTAGCAGGATTTAATTGGGATGATGGAGGAATCTAATGAATTTCTCACCTTTGTTGACGATCTAGTTTCCCCTATAACTGTTGGTGTGGGTGGGCACATCAGTAATTCTGGAGTGATGAGTTCTTTTTCCCAGGGTCGTGGTAACGGGACTGAGAAAGTTAATATTACTATTGCTGAAGAATGGACAAATTCTTTTTTTGTTCAAACATAAAGATTTAATTCTTCCGAAACATTTTCAAATTGCGATACAAATTTATATAATAAAAATATTGTTCTTTAACAAAGAATGGCTGGTGTACTAATTAACTATTAATTTCTTTCACATTCGCTATTTGTGCATCTTAAATTCATACTCAAAAATAAATCTGCACAACCTCGGATAGAAACAAATATACGTCTTTCTCCTAGGACGTTCTTAAGCAGAAGAACAAAATCTTTCAAACATTTAACAACTAACTCTCATTTGAGGTTGTCATGGTAACACATTACCTACCTTACATTATATCTCTATTTCATTACATATTTTAATTCCCTTGACTCTTCTTTTTACAAAACATGAAATATCTAAAATAAATGCTTCAAGGCCAAATTACGGGAAGCAAAGGCCCGCTTTCTTAAATAGGATTTTAATTATTACTATAAGACTTATGACAGCTAATGTATACAACTACATGTTTGGCCTCACGATTTACACCTAAATAGGTTGCGCAAACTGCTTTGTTTTTGTAATTTTGGCATGTTTTCCGTTAAATTCGTTGACAATTTTCGTTGAATTTTATTTCGGCTAAATATCCTCTACATAATTGGGGTACAATCCTTGTATTAACGAATATTTGTTTTCTCTGCTGATTCTGTTTAATTCATCCGTATCTAGAAGATCAATATAATTTTCTTAGCAATATAATTAATGCTCTTGGTTAAATCATTTTCATCTGTTAGAAATAATAGTTACTGTTATTATTATCATCAACAATAACATCATCATTCACGGATTATGTCTTCACCTACTCTGATCTTACATCAGATAAGCCCAACGCTTTGTTGGTCTTTCTGCGGTACTTTTCATCTTGTTGGTATATTAGTGCCGTCTATGGTATATTATCCCCTAACATTCGTTGCAAATGCTCTAACCAATTGCTTCTGTGTTCTTCAATTTGTTGAAGAAGTGGTTGTACTTTTAGTTCAACTCTAATATTCACATTTCTAACGTGTTCTTGTCTTACAGAACATTTCAGAGCACGTATGAAGTGCATTTCCCCTGTTTGAAGCTTGCTTTTCTTCTTCCTCTTGTTTAAGGACCCGGTATCACTTTCACTCATTGCTATTGGCAGTGCATTATTTCAATAAAAACTTAGCTGCATATGCTTTCTAAACCTGTTCTTCAGGGTTCGTTTGATTGTTTCCACAAATGCTGAAACTTCTGCATTTGCTTATTTATACCTTCTTTTTCCTTATACTTATACCACAGCCCAAGTACTGAAAGTGTCAAATCTATTCCAACATTTTATCCTCTATAATACTTTCGTTTTATTGGGTTCCTCCCCTAGATCGCCATTACTTTCGTTTTTGATTTTGAAAATATCATGTCATATTTATTACATATATTATTTAATTGATAAAGTGCTTTTTGTAGCCTGTTCTTTCTATCAAAAATTAACACAGTATTATCTGCAAAACAATACATTCAATTTTCGTTCGTTTCTAAACATTTTTGAACTACTTGTTTCAATTCACCTAGACTTTCGCCTAAATATATAAAACTATACATTTTATTTTTCTCTAAAAGGACATCCACTGTAAATATTTTGTGAGGACCTGTACTTTTCCATGTACTACATTCTAGTGAGGTACGGCGGTGCGAAGCTCTTAATTGTCGCGTTTGTAGGAAGATATGTACGCATTTACTAAGACGTTCATTGTCATCGTGTTCAGACATTGGTACGTCATGGCTCTAAATTTTTTGTAGAATATTCTGTATCATTTTGCGCTTACACTAAGTCTTCTTTGTGAAGCCACACATTTTGAAAATGTTTGTATATTTGTATTGCAAAAACGATATAGTTTATCAGAGCATACTTTATTCATATGAAGCAATTATTTTTGAAACGGTGAACAGTATAGATTTTTCAGGTAGTCGAATAAATTATCAGAAATAATTTATAATTTTCTCTATCTACACTGAACTTATGATAATGAACACTGCAGATAGTGTGTAACTTCTCTTTTGAAATGCTCATGATAACATTCACAACGAGCATTGCAAATGTTGCTTTAGTACACTCAATTCGACACTGGTAGCCTATGCTCCATATAATCACTGTGTTATAAGATTTGCATTCTATGGCGTTTTATTTTCCCGATCTAGTATTAATGAACAATTAGGTTTAATTACTCTATTAGTAGGTTAAAGGTGTGTCATTGCCTCAAAGCACTCACGCTGCACCTAGTCAAAAAGTAATGCACCGCTGATTAACCTTTAATGTATATTCCAAGCAGTTCGTTGCAAACGACACGTGATGAAATGCCCACCATCCGGATTAGTTCACATCGAAAGGTCAACTCATTACAGTAACACTCAAATTATAACACGTTAGCGTTTAGCGAAACGTTACAAGCCAGTCGCAGCCTGTAGGTTACACTATTCGTCTCAAATTGAAACATTACACGATATTTGTAAAATTTATACTTACAGGATTTTATGTTCAAGATACAAGAGACATGAATAACACGTTAATCTGACAGCAGAATTGGAGTTTTTCTTTAATATATGCTGGCAGCAACGTGATATTTCACAGACTTCCTTCATGTCACCGCCCAATGTAACTAAAACTGTCACATCATCGGATATGCGACGATATGATGGACTAATGAATGCAGGGCTCAAGCATAAATTCAAAAAGTCACGTTGATAATGAACGTCAGATGTCATATTTTGTGGCCCAAAATCTGAGATTAATTGCAGTTTCGACGAATGCTTTACTAATGCATTGCATAAATGTATTCCCTCCTACTACTTTCCATATTTTAAAGTAACTAGCTTCATAAATAGATCTGCTTTATGAACGCATATTTTGTTGCTTTATTGTACAATTAACCTAAATCTAACGTACATATATCATCAAGTGCTTGAAAGAAATATATATTGGTCAGCAAACATGTAAATTATTTAAAATATGAATTAAAATATAAAGTTGAGCTTGTAAATAGTCCTAACATGCTTTTATTAATAGATTTTGAGAAGCTGGACCCAATACCCTTTATTCGTTCGTGGGTTAAATACTGCACTCCTTCCACTTATTGACTAATGACAATCCCCAAGAAGCTCCTTGTGAATTTGTTTGCGTTTTGAAAACGCTACTTCAATATGAAGATGAGATGGAAATGTCATCAACTATGTTTAAATTAAAGTTATTTGAACTTACAAGGTTGAATAAATATAGACTGGGACCTGAAATCTACCTTACGTTGACTTATTACCTCTTAAACTGTTTATAAATCACTGGCACACATTCTGCTTTTGTTTTTTCTTTGTTCTCACCCATGTTCATGTTTTTCACTTCACAAGAAATTGGATTTTATACCTGATAAAAGATAAACATTGTAAGATTTTGATAAAGGGTACTGCTTGATTTTGATGTACTTTAGAGAAGAAAGAAAAGCTTTTGGAATAATAAAATTTCATTTGCGTAAGCCGGAATAACTACTCAGACGGGTACTTAATACACTTTTTCGAAACGCGGCCTACTCCGTTTACATAAAATGAAGGAGACAAAATTGGAATATAAATTATGAAATAACCAGTAAAAAGTAAAGCAAGGAAAGAATTATAAATCTGTAGCAGAACAGTGGAATAAAGGTTTTGTTATTTTCTGCTTCTTTGAACTTCTTTTGAATGCAGAAGGTAAATATTCCCACGCCGTAGTTTTAACATTTGAATAAAATATCAGTATTTTATCACTCTGGACTTTTAGAAATAGAGTTGCCGTTAACATCACATAAGTTGTGAACGATCATATTGAAGTGTTCATTTGGATAACTTATAGACAAGAAAGTAGTAGAATGTTTCCTTTGTTGTAAGCTCTACTATATGTAATTTAACGGTGCTATCAAATGTTTACAAATATTAATTAGACGTATAATGATAGAAGGGAATAGAAGTGATAATCGGAAGTAAAGTATATAGTGTTTCAAACAACATTTCTAACATTTTTAATGTATTGGCTTCCGCATTATAATGGCATTGTTGCAGCTTCAGTCTCACTACGCATTATGCGTAGTGACTAGGACAACTTTTAAGAAATATTCCGCTTCTTCACCACCGATTCAGCGATATTGGGCGTTATTATATTTTGAAGGTATTTGCATAATATATTTAACATAAATATAAAATGCATCTTTAATCCTCAAGACTAGACTCATAACTGAATTCATCACCTGAATGTATGATATCAAATATACCTCTGAACACTTCAATAGCTTTTGTTGATCTCCAATAAATACTTGTAATTGAAATCCAATTACACTTAATAAATTCCCTCTCTATGTTAGTATCTAATAATCGTAAACATTTTTCACATTTGAAATATATTTTCTTTGTTTTGGAAGTTTCCTGTATATTTGTTTGATAAGGTTTCATTAGGATTAAGAAGCTTTTTGGAGTAGTATTTTTAACTCAGGTTTTTACTTTTAACAATGCGCTAATTATTTTTCGTATATCTTAGATATGATTATTGTAATAAAAATTACTCACTTTATTCATTAATGTCAATATAGTGTTTGTATTTATATTTAATAACCTTAGATGTTTTACTCGGCAAAGTATATATTATAACCCGTGTTAGAATTAAAATAAAGACTTGCTATATGCGAAGCTTGATAGCTTCCAAAATAACATAAGATAACAATATGCTATCTACTGGAATAATTTGGAATTTATTAATGGATATGCGTTTTGGTTAATGCAAAGTAATAGCATTATGCTGCAGATGCTAGTATACATTTGACTTGCCTCTTGCTTAACAAACTTTAAAACCGCCGCTAAGTTAAGGCATATATTGTTTTAAAATTATTATTGTTTATTATGTAAATATTGTTTATTTTTAATATATTAATCATATGGTATTTGTATGTAAAGGTTACACAAATCTACTATTCCGTAGAGTAGATGATAGCGTGTCTGCCTCACGTTAAAGAGGTCCCAAGTTCGAATCTCGGTAAGGATGAGTTACCTGGATAAGGTTTTTTCCGGGATTTCCCTTATCCTGATAGACGAATGTCGTGTTACTCTAAGCTCCATGGACCCCGGACTCAATTGAGTATCAGTTCACCCATTTCATTCATCGTCCGATATGACAACGTTGGAGGACGTAAGTTACAAGAGAATCTGATTGGTCTGCTTCACAGACCGTCATTTCCAAAAAAAATATGTGCGTGATATATTCTGAAGGCTCATGCATTGTATTAAAGTGACAAATAACACATCGTTCGCGCTGTTATTATGTCATAACACACTGTGTTTAATTTTATGGTCTTTTGTACCGTAGATACTGACTGAGAGGTCTTTTAAATTTTCTGGAGCATCTATTAAAGAAAGCAAAAACTAACGCAGTAAAGCAGTGAATCTTATACCCTATAATTATAGCCAAGATGTTACACATGCTTGAACTGTTGATTTACAAATTCCCTATTACAACGATTCTCATTTACTTACGTTTACTTTCGGTCCATTTCCACTTTCAGGATCACAGACTTTTATCCATCTACCAAAATCTCGGTACCATACGTCATCCATAAACTTTGGACTGCAGTCATCAAAATGCTCTTCTCTATACAATTCAACATGGTTTTGATCCACACAGCATCCTCATAGTTCTTCGTGCTTGTTCTGCCTATTGCCAACATTAGCTTTGTAGCTCCCTCATTCATCAATAAGCGATCGCAGATTTTAGCAGCTTTTAGTCCTTAGGGTAGGAAGATGACTCTTTCACTATCTCCTACTACCAGAACTTCAGTTTTATCCATATGAACTCGTAGTCCTACGTCGAAAGCACCCAATTTTTTTTTGCAATGTACAGATGCAGCAGAAATATTTATGCAAACCTCTGGTATGAATTCCTAATACCACAAGTAGAAAGAAAGTTCATATGAACATATGTCCCATAAATCTTTGTTTTCTGGTTATTCGTGTCTTAATGAAAGCGTTTATTCAAAGGCCTTTGGGGTCCAAACTTTCAACTTCATTTCTCTATGCCGTCATAGAAGTATTTGATCCATTTATGGCGAAACACTGCCATGGATACGTGTTCAGGTTTTTCGTGTGTTTTCAACATTTAAATTGTGTACATGTAGTGAATTAACTGCACATGTTACGTTCAACCATGTCTGGATATTCATTTCGTGAACAAACATTTTTATGCACGGTCGTGCTAATCGTACGCCTTCGTGAATTACTCTATGGAGCAGCCATCCCGGATGAGGAAACTCCTCATCGACGGTTCATGGAAACCTGAGAAAGCATTCAGCATCATCCCCAGAGTTTTCGAAAGGGTATGACAGCTCTTGATTCCACGAGTGCATGTAGGCTTAGAAGCAAAAGGAAGACATTTTGTGCACTTATTAAGAATTTTTTGTGTTATGGGTGTACCACTGTTGGACAGCTCCTAATGAGAAAACAAAGTATTGTGGGACATACGTTAATAAGAATTCTTTCTTTCTTGTGGCGTAAGGAACCCATATCCGGAGTTTGTAAAACTATTTCTGATACATCCTGTACGTACATTTCACATCCTCACGACAAATAGCCATCCTGGTAGTCTGCAAAAGCAGCGAATGCACTATAGCACCGTGAACTGTTATACCCACACCTCACCAGGACCGATTCGATTGCTCGAGCCACGCTGAATATCTATTTTGAATAACGTAGGGGGATATAACACTCTCTTTGGCCTTCCGTCGCTCTTAATGCAAAATATAATATTTTCACTTTAAAAGAAGTGACGCTATGGTTACCACAGCCGAATAAGTGATATCAACTGAATATCAACTCCTATCATTGCATTCTTAAGTTGAATAATAGGTACTGAACCATAGGCTTTCTCTATATCTACAAATATCAAATGCATCTGTTGCTACGTTTCTCAGGAGTAAGATTCAGATACAGTAGAGTAAAATACTTTTACAATAATATTTATACTATGTCTTGCTGGTTTCGCACCTTATCACCAAGTTATAAATCATATACTGTGTAACTATATACTGTATACTGTGTAACATTTCCATGTATAATTGTAATCCTTACAGCGATAAAGTGATTCAGTTCAAAACCCACATTTCATCTCGCATTTCTTTGACACCATGCCTCTTGGTGTCAACGATTCATAATTTGCCATCCAAATGATCAATCTTCATTTGTCGAGTTTTTAAAAGACCAATTGTTGATATGACAATGATTTTCATTAGTACTTCTTTTAGTTAACTGTGTATTTCTTCGGGAAGTCGATACAAATATCAGAATTTAAAAAAATTGAAGGTTATTTAATGATGAAGCAGCAATGATTTAAATAATCCTGTCATAATTCTTTTTTTTCTTCGCTACTAATGAAGTATTTAAACTTGCTGGTTTTGGCAGTTTCTGTTTTTGAATATAATAGTCTCCAGGTGAGTCATATCTTTATCAGCGCATATGTCATTTAATATATGCCATTTGTAAAACCCTGCTTGAAAATGACAGTTAAATGTAAATTACACAAGGTTGTTTATTATACCTCAATAAGCTAAGTAAAGGCCTAGTAGATACGATATTTCATATATAAGCTCTAACTGATATTCAAATTCATCGTTGTAGGAAAAACCAGAACCTTTATAATGCTCCAAATCCTTTTTAGAACAAATAAATCAATAAACCTATCACTTTTTGAAGTGGGATAATGTAGCCTATTTTATAAATAAAGTCCTTTTCTCACTTAAATTCTTCGTTGCAGAAAAAACTGCAGCTTCATAATGCTCCATATCTCTTTTTGGACCAAATAATTCAATAGGCCTTACAATAATTTGCAATGAATACTTTGTTTTAATTACAAAATAGTAGAATTATTTAGCTCAAACTATCTTATTTGATACCCTTCGATGTTTCTGATATCACTGGAAGAGTATTTAGTTGGTAAATGGAAAAATTGTTTAAGATTTAACTTTGCCAAATTTAATAATTTCTAACAGTATCTCTAATCAAGAGGTTTAATTCGCAGCTCGTTTTGTCGGCTTATAAGTAATGCGATACTTAATTGGTAAATTGGGCTTAATTTAGCAGACATATAATTGTGCGTAAGCTGATGATTATTATTTTTTGGTAAGCTCTGCGTTTGTGAGTAAATTGGATTCGATTTAATTAATTTATGGAGCAATAATTCTGGTCAATTGTGTAATAGGGATACAATTAGGCGGATCATTACCAGATTATCTTTCATGAGGTGTAATCATGGAGCTTTTAGAAATACCTAATAATGTTCCATTCTGCACGACTATTATTCTTTTCAGGGTATGAATCATAATTTTCTCAGCAATTTTATTGGTTCATTTTTTCAAACAAGCAATAAAATATTTAGGATAGCCTGAGCAATATACATTAAAATATAATCCTCAACATTTAGTATTAAAAATGTTCTACGAAACGTAAAACAGAAGTAGGTTAATCGCCTAACGTTATAGGCATAGAAAGACGAAAATGAGTTTGTAGAGACTCGTAATACAGTATACATTTAAGATTAAAATAGTTTTGTTTGTAAGGGAAGATGATAGGGAAAGACCTTAACTTCATAAGGTGAACCATTTAGTGCAACGGATTAGCTGTATTCCACAAGTTTTAGAGACCTAATAGTAGTACTAACAGGATGTTAAAACAAGTTTTGCAAACCATAACTTTTGCTCGAAATTCAGGCTGGATAGATGTCGCACATTATTTTTTTCAGTGACACATTAAGGTAAAGGAATATAAACAGTGAATGAGAAGAAGAGGAAGAAAATGGAGAAGAATAGTTAAATTGTAATATCCAGCATGAAGCGGGAACTTTTTAGCATTATATAAACGAAAAAGATAATTATAATTACAGATGATTGGTTTTCAGAAAACCAAGATACAGTAACAGAAATATAAAAGCTATTGGGGCTATGTGCAGAAAATTTTAAAACTGATATTTTAATTTAGCAATTACCTAATTTATTATAAGTAATTATTAGTTTGCATTCAGGATGAAATTATTGCATTTTTATGGACAATAATCGGTTTTCTGTCATAAGTGACAGTATTTTGCTGCTCTGTTTCTTAACGTGTAACGACAAATGCAAGAAAACATGATTATAATCCGGAGTAAGTTGACAAGCAGGTGAAGTTCATATTAGGAGACAGCACTACTTTACGGATACCACTAACGCTCTATATTGCTAGGCTCTAGTAACTTGTACAGTGAGGCCGCTGCTGCCATTTTGTGGTCCTTTAGATGTAGTTCGTGTTTTTTCTCTGACGCGTTGTAATTCCTAATATCTTCACCAGAAGTTCTCGTGGTCTCACAGGTAAGATATATCATATGATTTTCGCAGTCACTATTTATTACTACTTATTTCCTGTTTATCCCATCATAAAAATCAAAGATCTCTAATGAGATCTCTCTAGAGCTTTTTAGTGTTTTCTTTTTGTGTTTTAAGGTATTTTTTATTTTGTTTTGTGTTTTCATACTAGATGATCACCAAATGCGCATAATGCGCATCAGAGACATACATGTATTTTACTTCTCGGTTTATTAATGAGGGACATTTTTTAATTTTCAGAAGTTTGTTGTTGCTGCAATTACGTCCTCCAATGTCAAGTCATATCGGCCGATGAACGGAATGGTTGAAATGATGTTGAAATGCGCCCGGGATCCATAGAGCTTACAGTTACGAGACATTCGTCTTTTAGGATAAGGAAAACCCCGTAAAAATCTTTTCCAGGTAACTCAATCTGACCGAGATTCGAACTCGTGATCTCTTGAACGTGAGACAATCACGATACCATCTACGCTACCGAGACGGGCAGGATAGAAAGCGGTTAAGCTGTTGATTGGCTTTGCGAAGTTAGTGCGTGTTTTGTTTTATTTGCATGCGTACAATAAACCCCTCCTTTAATTAGTACTGTAAGTAGTTTTCTGATCACTGTTTTGCGAGAGCTGATTTCCGAGAGAGTAAAATATACAAATGTTTCGATTATTATAAACGTATTAGCCCCACATTTTATCTTTCTACTTCACATACCACAAAGATGTGTTCTGGGCTCCTGAAAGGAATATTTACAACATATATATACATATATACACATAATAGTATGCTATATATAGATTAGACAGAAAGGTGAAATTATACACACCATTAAATTGAGGTGCACTTTATTTAACAATTACTAAAGGACACTGCTTTTATTCAAAATTTTTGCATTCTTATATCAGGCAGCTCTTTCTCAATGAGGTCTGTATCTAGTTAAATGCTTATTAAGTTATTGTTTAAAGTGTGGAGTTGCTTCTGATATTTAACACTGTATTTCCTATACATCTCGCGTACCTCACAAGCCCAAGATTAATGATGTATATGCAATTTAAATTCAGTAAGCTTTTCATCATAAAGCAGGCCGGTGCTTCAGCCAAAATGAAACACAATCGAGGCAAACCTTTAATGGTGAGAGGCGAATAATCGCGCATTGTTTCGCGGTGCTTAAGCAAAGAAACCCGGAATCGTCAATAAAAAACATCGAGAAAGAAACTGGTGACCGTGGTGCTTTCGAAAGTAGTGTGCATAATGTGAGAATGGAACAACAAGCATCCGGAACTCTAAGATCACCGGGAAAATCGTGTAAATGTAAACAGCGCGTGAAGAAATACGACGATTTTACGAAAAGTGCTATACGCATTAAAGTTCATGATTATTTTTTTTCAGAAATGAACCGCCGCACAAAAATAAGGTTTTACATGCGGTAAATTCTGACATACACGTGCCAAATTTTTTACGAAGTACTCTCTATCTGTTGTTGATAGATATTGGATTTAAATTTCAAAAGTGAGGGCGGAAACTAGTTATATTGGACAGAGAATATATTATGATGTGGAGACGTAATTATCTGCGCCAAATCAAAAGTTTTCGTAGGAATCGGATTAAAGGTAACCATTATGTACTGCATGATTCTATTAATATTCCAACTCATAGATGTAATAAATTCATGTGAAATCCAGTTCTATTTACTGTGTGGAATTTAGCGCTGCATGTACGTGCATTTAGCGTCTAACACGTAGTGAGTTGAGTCAGCTGCGACTTGTTTACAGCAGTATTGAACTAGCGTGAGACAGGGTATCATGTGAGCCGTGAAAGAGACAATATATAATACCTGCAGTATTTAGTCAAGGTCAGCGATCAAGAACGGTGGTATCGTTACTTCCCTGGAATGTAGCGCTCAACGCCAGTAAACTATCTTTACCTCAACTTTTCAAATAAATTAACTGCAATAATTTTTAACGGGGGACATACCTTATAGAAATTTCTGAAAGACAAAAAAGCAGCATACTTAAAGTGGTTGCAGAGCAATCCAGATGAGGATGCTACAGAATACAAACGACTCAGAGCAATAGTGAAAAAAGAAACGAGGAGAATAAACAGAAAGCTGGGAAATATATATATATATATATATATAAGTAGTATTGGCATGATATATATGGAAGACAAGATAGTGTGTATAAAATATTAAGAGAACTGAATAAAACAGAAAAGGATAAACTTCAGTTAAATCCTACATCAGAACAAAAATGGTTATCATATTTTCAAGAATTGTGGACTTTAGAGAACAAAGAACAGGAGGTAAAATATTTCACCACGGATGAAAATATAGATTCAATAACACACGAAGAATTTAACAGCTAATGCAGTTTAGTAGAAATAAGAAAGCTGCTGGATATGATCAGTTAAATATGGAACTCGTAAAATATGCACCTGTGTGTTTACATGGCAGATTGCTTGATCTTTTCAATCTTTGTTGGAGGAATGGACATATCCCTGAAGAATGGAATACAGCGTTGGTGATACCAATTTTTAAGAAAGGCGATAGAGAAACATGTGATAACTACAGAGGAATTAGTCTGCTGTGCTCAGTGTATAAACTATATGCTAAAATAGTTGCAAGAAGAATAAGTACCATAGCGGAAGCACGGCTTCATGAGGTCCAAAACGGATTTAGAAAAGGATGGTCATGCATGAATAGTATATTTATAATTCAACAACTAATTGAAGAACACAAAGAATTTAATGTTGACACATTTATGCTTTTTGTTGACTATGTTAATGTCTTCGATTCGGTTTTAAGGGATAAACTTTGTATAGCGGTGGAAAATTATTAAACACCAGCACATTTAATAGGGACTGTACAAGGTATGTATAAAAGCACTACAGTAGCAATAATAAAGAATGTAAGGTAAACAGAAACAATGGACATAAATAAAGGAGTACGACAAGGATGCCCTCTATCGCCTATACTTTTTAATATCTATGTTAGATAATATGGTACAAGAATGGCAGCAAAGTATAAAACATGGAAACATAATTTTAAATACAGTATTATTTGCTGATGATCAAGTGATAATATCCCACTCAGAAGATGACATGCAAAGAGCTGTATGTAGTTTAAACAACAAAGCGGAAAGATAACCTTTCAGTCTCAGAACACAAAACTAAGGTAATGGCTTTTAGAGGAAAGAACAACATAAGAACAAAGATAGTTATAAACAATAAACTAATGAAACAGGTTAATAGTTTTAACTATCAAGGTTACACAGTATCAGTAGCAAATAACAACAAGGATATGGAGGTGAAATTAAACTAATTCAATCAAATTTGTGGGACTATAATAAAAACGCAGAACAGGAAAACACGTAAGGAAACACAGATGAAATTTTATAAGATAATGGCAGTCCCAAGGTTAACATACGGTTCCGAAATACACTGGCAAGGAACCAACGCATACAGCTAGAATCGGCAAAGATGAGATTTTTGAGAAATGTGGTAGGTTATAAAAGAATAGACCACGTAAGAAACGAAAAAATAAGAGAAAAACTTGAGATTTTTAATTTAAACAGTAAAATAATAAAGAAAAAAATGAATGGAAAAATCATATTTTAAGAATGGACGCGGAACAACTTCCAAGAAGAGTTTTAGATTATATGCCGAAGGGATAGAGAGATGTGGGGCGCCTAGCCCTACGCTGGAAGGATCAGTAGGCTATTGAAGAGAACGGGACGGGTCACAGGGCCCAATCCTTGAAGAAGTATCTTATACACGCATTAGGTCCAAATAAGCGGTATTTTGGGCTTCTCTTGTATTATTTGCTTGCTTTTTATCAGTCATTGAAAGGATGTTTCTACAGGGCAAAGCTGTCGCGCACTTCCAGGTCTTTCAAGAGTTTTAAAATGTATGTTTCCGGTGAAAATTTACATCGAACTATGTGGAAAGAAAAAGTAGGGAATATAAATAATAACAATAATAATTTTAAAATCTGAGTTTGATCTCAGGATGTTATTAATAGTTTGAAAATGTTTTCGTGAATGATTAAGGTATTTTTGACGTCAAACTTGTAAACAGTAAACAGAGTTACTACTGCATTTCATCCAAAAAATTCAATTATGAACATTTGGAATTTCAGGGGTTCTATGAACAACAGACGACTTTTGAAAAAGAGATATCCGCTTTTCTGTGAATGTAGATGCATGGGCTGTGTAAATATAAAAGAGAAATTGCGTTTAACACCAAACTTAATGCATAAGTTCAGCATTCTCTGACAATAAGTCATCCACCTTGAGCTCTTGCTTTCCTGCAAAATTGTACTCATTTTCAATTTTAATGAATATACCAAGAATGATTTTGGTTACTACAAACCATTTGACGACAAATGCATAAATTATGTGGAACTAGACCGTTGAGATCTCTGTATATAAAAGGATGTGTTTGTAAATGCAAATCTTAATAGACAGAACAAACTCTTATTGTGAAAAAATGTATATTACGTTAATGGAGACACTTGACGAAAAAAAGGTAAAAGTCATTTTTAAACTTGCTCTGACAAGTTATTTGAACCTTGAGATTCGTTATACTGTCTTACATTTTTCTTATTTTCCCCCTTGTTCATGCATATAGAACGAAATTTTAGAGCTATCACGTTGCTAGGGGCTTCGAAAACTTTTCACTATACTTTACATAATTATACTTTTCTTACACCTGTAACAAGACGTGAAAAACTGTGAAAAGTTATCTCCATTAACAAGAAGTGTTTGAAAGAATAAGTTTTTCTAAGAGTATTTTTAGAATGGTTCAAAGATGATCTTATGTGAATGAAACATATGCGATATCGTCAGGTGGTAAATTGATACTCATTTATTTCTCGTGATCATTTATGGAATTCAATAGATATAACATTACTTTCTTGTTGTTACAATTTACGTCCTCCAACGTTAAGTCATGTCGGACGATGAAGGCAATTGGTGAAATGATGCTCAAATGAGTTCGGGGTCCTTGGAGCTTAGAGTTACCGGACATTCGTCTATCAGAGTAAGGGAAAACCCCGGCAAAAACCTTATTCAGGTAACTCGCCCTGACAGATTCGAACTCAGGACCTCTTTAACGTGAGGCAGATACGCTACCATCTACGCTACCGAGGCGGGCTATATATCACATAACTATCCATTTTCCTCTGTGTTGGGTAGAGGAATAATTTTATTTCACACTAATATTGGATATCGAGACATCATCGGAATTATATGTTTTCACCAAAACCAATTACAGTATTACCAGGAAAATAATGTAGTGTGTATACAACAATTATTCAAAAAAGGAAGTAGGTCAAACACCAAACTTATTATTTTAGTAGCACGCCTTCCGAGGTTGTAACACTCAGCTGTTTAAGAAAGTCTACCCACCACAATGGACCCATTCCAGGGAAAATGTTTCGGAAACGTCGATTCTGTCAAAGACGGTCTAGTGCTATTGATGAAAACATCACAGGTTTCACATATTTCCGTGAAAACTTTTAAACGTTTATTTTTTTCTCGTTATAGCCTCTGAATTTCTCTCATTTTAATTAACCTTTGCATAACTGATAAATCATTAGAGATAGCCAAACCATCTTATTGGAGGAAAAATTTGGGGTATAAATTTTATGGGTAACTAATAGTTTGATTGATCATCATCGTCCTCATAAACATAATAAGCTCCACTATTTCTAAAATATTTTTAATTTTCAAATGATTTGTCTGCCACTTCAACTTTGCATATTTCCCTGCTCCTATTGCACCTATTTTGACAACATTAATGTAAAATAGTGTGACACCCATACAACAGGTTTTATTTTTAAAATAAAACTGTCATTTCGGAATATGACACTTATAAGTCATAGAAGATTGAAACATGTGGAGTCAAAGTTTATCTCGATAATAAAAAATTATAAAGTTGTAAGACTGCTGCAAAAATGATATAGAATAGCTTACAAACAACGAAACTAGAAACAATACTCCTTGCTCTTTATCAGTGACCCTAGTCTAACTTTCAGGTAATGGGGCACGGGGCAGTTATTTGTGCGAAATTTGACTAATTATTCGGACAGTTGCAAGGTTGCTCTTCAGTGTAAAACTATACATTCCGTCCTAACAGGGAGGATTTTGCGCGTACTTAGATAGCTAATACAAGCAATATAGAGCGCTATACGAACGCCGAAATGACGGATAATGTTTTGATGGATGGAAGAGCTGAAGAAAGTTCAACGGTCGCACAGTTGGTTTAGTTTCATTAAAATATGAATTATAAAAATAGTTACATCAATGATAATATTTATTTTGCTGAACTTCAGAGCATTGTTTTAATCTTAATTGTACAATACTTTCAAACACTTGCTGTAAATTGGAAATTGCTGGAAATTGATCATTTCTTCTTACTAACCATAAATAGGCTATCTATAAAAAATAAAAAAACACTTACTGTAAATATAAAGAGCTTCCTTTTCAGTTATAAATGCTTTATTTTGTAGTATCTAACACGTGAAATAAAATACTCGTCTCATTGTATAAGCCATTTAGTTTCAGTTAACGTATCTACAATTCTTTGATGTTGTTTGCTGTTCTGTTTATCATTTAACGCTTCCATTCTCAACCTCACTAACATTAACTTCCCTGTTAAATGTATAAGTTGCATATGTCCACCAACTTTTTTGACATCATATACTGCTATAATGGAATTTTGGAACACGCTAAACACTCATAAGCAATAATTAAGCAATAGCTTATTTATTATTTATTCATAAGCCAAAGAAATTATTAACAGTAAGCAAGCTATTACGGAGTATGCCGGTATGTTTACAGACAGCTACAGCACGCGGCACGGCGTGTGACCTATACCTGCGAACTCCGACAGCAGGAGGCACGCGTCGTTGTTCCTGTCACTGACTAATCCACACTCATTCTGGAACAGTTTTTATGCGGCTTTATTGGCGGTAGAAATATCTATATGTGACACATAGAAGCTGAGAAAGTACTTCTATATGTTCGTTCGGTATCGTTTTGAAACATCCTGTATATATAACGTTTTGTGTAATTTACGTCCTCCAACATTTAGTCATATCGGACGATAAATGAAATGGGTGAAATGATGCTTAATGCGTCCTGGGTCCATGGAGCTTAGAGTTACCCGACATTTGTCTTTCAGGATAAGCGAAAACCCCGGAAAAACCTTATCCCTGACCGAGATTAGAACTCTGGACCTCCTGAACGTGAGGCAGACATGCTACCATCTACGCTACCAAGGCAAGCCTGTATATATAACTGTATGTATATATACACAATACATCTAACTTTCATGTTTTGTAATCAATTTATTGTCCAAAGGTGTATGACATGAAATTTCCTGTTTCAAGGTATTTTATTTAAACATTAGTTAGCTTCCAATCGAAGAAACATTATACTAATTAAAACCAAAAATGAAGAAATTGTTACGCCTAGTTTCAGGATATTGTCTTATTGCTTATCGTGCTAAAAGCGCCAGGAAGTTAGTGCTGAACTGCACTTACCTGATCTTTTCAATACAATTTTGGGTAATGTACCTAAAACTTTGGACTGAAGTATATAATGGTTTAAACCTTTTAATGCCTCTTTTAACATGCAGTTTAGCTATTACTCCTCCTAGATATGTTTTGATATATACAGAACTTATTGCAGATAGCTGAGATAGAAATATTCGTTTTCCTTTTAAAAATACTGCATTATGTTCTCCTGCTTCACGCAGATGTTTCAGCTTTCGCTTTCTGGTGTAACATTTAACGCACTACTAATTGCAGTGTGAGATTTAGGTGGGAAATGCACTCTATTCTATCTGCTTAAAAGTGATATATTTCCTGAGGGTTTCTCTGTAAGAAAATCCTTTAAAATGTCAAGTAATGAAACCTCTGGCGCAACTGTAAGCCGCTTTGTGTCTGCAGTCACCAAACAGGAATGAGTTAAGCACCATCAGTCGCTTGGGAATAAAACCAGATGTTCGAGCTTATTGTGACTTAAAGCTAGCCGGGAGCAAGCTTAGTGTTTAAATATAAGCTTTTGATTTGTTTACTCCTAATGCGCTGCGTGTTATAAGGAACTGCGGCAGGTAAATCGGAAAGTATAGGTATATCAGCGTTAGGCACAACACAGATCACTTACCTGATTACAGTGTTGGCCACTGTGCCCCACTTTGGGTCTTATGTGCTTATGACATCGCTGTTGCCTTACATAACCTTCATTCTGTGCGTGAAGCACCTCCCGTTAACGTAATCATGTAACCGAGCTCTTGAGATATGCTTTTGAGTCTCATGAATACGTAATAGCTCGGCGAAAATTGTTGGCAATTATATTTACACACAGTCAGCTTGTTCTGGCGTACAATTCAATTCCTATGAATTAATTAATAGTAATATTTTGCAATGAATTCTTCCCTGGGTAACTGTAGGATAATTCTTGTACTTACGAATTGATTTTACGTAAACAATAACGGTAGATAAAGAGTAGCTTATGAATATGACATTATCATCATCGTCATTGTTGCTGCCTAGTACTGGACTGTTCGCTTTTTGTTTTTTGGGTTATGCAATACATTTTATCATTAACATCTCTAAGCTTCAATTTATATTTCCATTATGTATTTAAATGCTTTTAGTGGAATGGGGCTAAACATTTTTAAAAGCTATTAAACTTTTGGTGTATGGCAGGATACTGTCATACATTTTAGGTTAGGTTTCAGTTTTTTATTGGGTATTTCCAAAAATAAAGACTAATGTACTGAATAATCAATCATTGCACATTTTCATGGGTTGTGATGTTTGCAAAAAAAATGTTATTTAAATCTTATTAATATTGCCAGCTTTTGCACTGCTAACCTAAGCAACTTCTTATAACCATACAAGTTGTTACGTACACTTTCAGACTAGCACGATTTTTTGCCCCAATTTTATATCACGGAATAAACATGAAATCTCAGTTTACTTCCAAATGTTTCAATATGAGTTTCAATATACTTCTCCTATTTCACGGCCTGAAATAAACCATCGATGAGTTGGGAGTAGGCTCATTCTCTTTCCTGTTATTTAGGATGGGGAAGCCACAGGTTAAATAACGTTCTACGACGTTCTGGGTGATGGCTGTATAGATAGAACACCTTTAGAACCTGTTTTCTAAATTTTGTAAACATGTTAAATAGTTAAATTTAAGCTAAATTTTAATTTTAACCTAAATTTCCTTTTTTATCTGTATATAACTTTTTACGTGTTCATTTTCCTCTAAATAGCATTGTTATTATGTTCCTAGCTATAGATATGAATTCACAGGATGAAAATGCAACATTTAAAGTGAATTTTTATATAATAATAAGTTTGTACTGCTGGAAATGCATATATGTTAACTTTTATATCAATGTGAAAATTGTGTAATGTAACGTAACTTTAATTAGCAACAGGTATAAACCAAAACATCTGACAGCGAGTATCAACCAGTTCTACAAGAAAAATTTGATAGGGTCTCAAATAGGCTTCATGGATAATTCTCCAAAATAAGATGCGTGCAACATGAAACATAATTTAAAGAACAAAATGTCATTGCTAGTGTACAAGGAGTTAAAAAGTTACCTAAAATTACGGCATTCCTAGAGACTTTTTGTGTAAAGTTGTATTTCATTAGCTGGTAAACTTCGGGAGCTGTTGACAAGTACCTAGAAAGACATTTTCAATTACGTCTATTCTTAAATGTGTGTCATTTTTATACGGATAACGCATTTTTGATAACATTTTCCGTGATGAAATTATGTATTTAACTCCTGTGGTAGTGAATTGTAACAATAATAATTCCTCCATTTTCATAAGTATGCCATCAATCGTAAATAACAAATAAGAAAGATATTTGCTCTGCTCAATACAAAGTCATATCATAGTGAATACAGAGCATAATTCCGTAATCGAGGTTGCTATAGATCGTGCCTAGAGATCGTTGTAGATCGCACCCAGGATCATCAGTTTATCATAAAAGAAATATTTGTCGGCTAATGCACTGGTAGTATTTTGAGGTTTCAAGAAACTTTTGTTCTAGCCTGTAGCATATGGAGCTGAAAGCACGCCACCCACATTCTATGAGCTCCGTTAAGTCTTCAACAGCTCAAGGCTGGGGACACACAGGCGCTAAATCTACGTGGGACGTAATGTGCTTGGACCACACATTTGCGTTTTGGTCATTGCTGTTTTGTATGTTGGTTGCAACACTTAGGTTAAAATAGCCATCACAGCTGGCGGGAGCGTAATTTGTGGAACGTGGCATAAAGCGATGCAGCACAATAACAACAGAAAGATGTTGGAATCCACAAATTGAAATTATTCATGTTTAACGTACCACTCATTTCTGGACCGGGAAAATCCATCTTCTGTAAGAATAGCTATAATAGTTGAGGAAACATCTGTTCACATATCTTACTAGCAAAGAAATAAAGATGTAAAATGTATGTTCCAAAAATGTAACATGCTAAGGCAAGGATAAATTGTATTCCATCAGCATTTTTAATTTTATGCATCATAAATACACGCTATGACCTCCTTATATTCCATCAAAAGTAGGCATTTACATAAGCATGCATGTGTAAGAGAGAGAGAGAAAGAGCGCGTGTGTGACGTTTTGTATGTAAGTTTATATATGTTTAGACAAGCCTCATAGTGCTTCAAAAATTAAATTCAAGCTAATTGAAAAAATGGGAGTCAAGTATTGCCAATTTTCATTCAATAGCCTCCGAAGTCCTTTGCCATTAGAAGTTTCTAATAAAACCTTGTCAGAAGTAAGCAATAATTGACTGCAGCTTCATTGAAATGAATGGTAAGTGGAAAGATTACACTTAAAAACGAGACCGGATTTCAGCACTTTGACCAAAGTTAAACTTATTGTGCCTAGTTAACCGTTGGGAGAAAGGTATGTAACTAGAGATCAGGTAGGGTAGTTAAATCCTCGCAATGGCATATCGGGGTCTCTCAAGGCCCCAGATTCAACATACATGAATGTTACTTCAATCCTCATTAAGCCATGGAAATCAGAGGAATCAGACAACAGTTGCACACAACAGTTTGAAGAAGACAAATCTGTGTCAATAGGTACATACAACTTTCTTCTCAAAGCACAGCCATCGCGTACACCACACACTACCATCAATCGCGCCTCATCCTGCAACGCTGAGTTCAGAACGTGGAACTAAATGAACAATGAAATACGACTTGGAATAACCTGGGCCATATCTTTATGGTAATCTTTCCACTGTTTTATTCCGGAGGAATTCTTTAACTTCAGTAAATATATAATATATTAGATAGCTGCATCCAAGCACATTCAAAGGCCTTCGTCCTGATTCAAGATAACCTCGCAGAAAACCAGAACTCAACCAGAAAGGCATCTAGATGAACTGACTAGTGAAGCTTAAGGAAGCTCCAAATTAAATAATAAGTGTTCAGCGATGAACTATGACATTTCAGCATTGCTTTGAGCTTTCACTCGTCTCTATGCAAATAAATTATAGATTTCATATACTACCAGACACGATTATGCGGGTCTTAAAGCAAAACAGAGAGGAACTTGATATCAAACATACCAAATAATTAGGTGTATTTAGTTATGGAATAACAACACAATACAGGAATATTGTTGAATGGAAGATGGCTGAGGTAAGCAAACATGAGATAGAAATTTTCTACCTGATAAGAGTATTTCAAGGTAAGCCCTATTCACATATATTCATTCTAATTTTCATCATTTTCACTCCTTTATTCAAAGTTTTTTCGGTTCATTATTTCTTATAATAGTCCTCCACGCGAGGTTGCATTTGATGGTTCAGTTACTCAAAATTGTTTCCTTTGATTCCAAGAAAAGAAATTTTTATCCAAACATATGGAAGAATATTGAAATAAATCTTCCATGAAATGCATAAACTAGCACAAGTTCTAAAATATATAATAGAGTAGAACCTCGGTAACCAGGATCAACTGGGTTCAGCGCCGATCCAAGTTAATGTAAATCCAGGTTATATGGAGAATAGCAGAAAAAGATAACATAGATACAAAATACTGAAATATTCGTAATGCAGTTTTGAAATTATTATCGGCACACTTTCACCTAAAAACGCACCCTGTAAGTACTAAAAAGCCTATGTGCACATATTTGCCCTGTACACAATGTAGCTACAAACTAGTCGATAGTAGGAAGCCTGAGCTAAACTCAGGTTTTTGTTCTAGCCTAGTCACAATAAGGTGGGGTGAGTGCAATGAACTGGCCCGCTGGCAAGAAAGTTCTAGTAATGTACCTACACAGGTCTATCCTGTGTAAAACAAGTCTCCATTAACTGCTATAACCAACACTTTTTTTTCAAACCTGGTTTGTTTTAAAGAGGCACGAGTTAAAGATTTTACTTACCAGCTTGTGTATAAAAGGTAGGTAATACTATACATAAATATAACTGTATGGTTTCTGAAGTATATACAAGAACATATATTTATACATTAAAAGTTTTAATACAAGGGCAATAAAACGATGATGGTCACTTAAGCAATAGGTAATCAGACATGAATTTTGTTGCTAGGAAGTGCACAAATGGACGTAATTTTAATTCATTAATAAGTTTAAGACGAGCACTATATTTATCTATGATCATATCTGTTAATAGAACTAAACATAACCAGCCTTTTGATCTCTATTTATATACAATATTCATAATGTAGATGACAAAGATGATGCATTGTACACCAACTCTTTCAGATAATGTAAAAGATAACTTGATACAATGAGTATTTAAAATTAAATCAGTCTGAGATGTGCCTGTGATTCAGCTGGTTTGTAATTGATTTAGAAATATCACACTTACACTTCAGTCTCGCTTGATTTTTATAAAGTAGATTGCAATTGAAAAAAATAATACCGCTTTTGCCTGCATTGTTTATTTTTCTGCTGAATGAGCTTTCAATCATTTTATAGATAGTACCCATATACATGTTTGGGAAAGTATACTGATAAAACTAAGGGCTAAAGAGACTAAAGATTTGTGTTCATCGTCTTTGTGGGATGAGTTTCTGAAGAAAATGGTGATCATAATTAACTGTTTGAATTTAGTCCCTTAAATTTAATACACTGAGCGGGAAAATTAACTTTCACCAGAAGGCTGCGTAGTGTGAGGTCTCTTTATGTTTTTCAAATTGTGTTTGGCGTTTTAATTAGTTATGTAAACCAGAAGCTCAATTAGCTACTTGGCGCCTCTGGGCAAAGAAATATATTTCCGTCCCTTCATTATGCCGCTTCCTGCGCACTGTTCTATAGAAGAAGCTCGGCCCATGCCAGCGAAACGCTGAGGGTTTAACAAATATTACTCTGACGCGGCTTATAAAGGAGGTACGGGGAATTCATGCGATTGCCTACCAGCACATCTACAGGTCGATAACGTTTCATGAAGTTATTTAAAATGGAATGATTTTGATAAAATGTTCTAATGAATTTCTTAGAAAATTCTCGATTTCTCCTTATATGGCAGACCGTTAATTAAATTTAAGCGTGTTTTTCCATTTCAGTTTTAGCATATTAAAGAGGTATAATTCGCATTTTAAAAATATAGAACAACAATAAGATATTAAACTTCACATATTCAGATACGCACTGTTTCAACCTAAAACGTAGTTGAGAGTTGAACGATTTGCTGCTTTGTAATAACGTTCTGTGCATGCGTAACATCAGCTCATTGTACATATTTCGCAGTGTGTCCCACCTAGATCTGCCCCTCCAATATCTCCGAAATGAAACAAAACATCGAACTTCCAGTTGATCAGGAATATAACTATGTAAGGGGCTCACACAATGAGAACGTATGCACAATCCATAAAGGTAAACAAATAACACTTCCAACACCAAGTTTCGGATTTTTTAAATGGAACATATATGCTTATTCTAGCATACTGAAAACTAGAGGTACAATTAGTGATAATACACTTTTTCCACGTTTCTAGATCGCATACGTTCTGAAATACATGGCTATTAGAGGATGGCAATGGCGCCACAGTTTCTGACGTAACGCAACGCATGTACATCTGTGCACAGAGCAGCGGTTGCTTGCACTGGCCTGTAGCCTGCTGTAAACAAACCGATATCAGCTCGGCACGTTCTAACTTCTGTGTACTCCTGATCCGGTCTGCTGTCATACTGTACATACGTATATAAGCCTAAGGGTAACTACCAGGGCAATCCACAAAGAGTAAAGACTGGCCCCTGCTCTAAAGTCCAGGGAGTTACCGAGGTGTCCCAAAAGGGCACCCGGCGCCTCCGAGGGGCTTTCCATAGGACAAGACCTAGACTAATAAGCCCCCCCCCGTCTAGTCCTGTGGACTCAATACGGGATGGAAGTGGATACGCCACTTACCTGCCAACCCCAAAGGGGAAGGCCTCCGATTGACCTCGGTAGGGCCACCTGGTGATCTAGCACACCTTCTACTAGCTATGCAGGCTATTACGCGGGAATATATGGCTTCCCTCAACCCCTCAGGGGACGTACCCGATCTCCCACGGATATCGGGAACCACTGCTCGAGTCCAACCCAATCCGAACCACCCCCATTCACGGAGGGGCTCTAATGTTCGGCCCGAGGTTCCTCCAGTAACATCAGAGGTACCACGAGTGCTAGGGTTCCGCAGCGCCCGCACCACGGCAGCTGAAGGGGACGGATTCCCTCCCCTACGGTAATACTGTACATACGGTACATTTTGGATATTGCTTCATATTGACACATTAAACCGTGTTTTCCTGTGGCGTGTAACAGTTACCGTCGTGTAGTCGATGTGCCGGCCTTCAATAATGAAGAAAACCTGAATTATATTTCAATATCCAGCGAATGTCGCATATATGCAACTGAGCTGTGACATTGTTCGCTGCACGCTATGCAGATCGACGGTGTCCTTCGCCTCGTACCGTGCCCAAAGTCTGCACGAAACTCTGGGAAACAAGCAACTGGGTTCTCACAAAGCAACATAGACAGCAACTGGCACTGGAAACGAAAATGCTGTTCTGTCTGCTGGAGCACACAATCCTGAGGTGAGCGTCCAACAGATTGCACGAGGCTCTGGAATGAGCCGCAATAGTGTCAGCAGAAATTTTCAAAGGCATCGGTTTCATTCGTTCCATATCTCACTGCACGAGGAACTGTACGGGAATGACTTTGAATCCCGCCTTTTGTTCTGTCGTTTTGCACTTCAGCAGTTGCAAGGTAATCCACCATTGCTAAGTAATATGTTGTATACGGACAAGCGTCATTTAAAAATCTTGGACATGTAAATCTGCGTAATATATACTACTGGTCTGTGCAAAATCCCCACTGGATTCATCAAGCTGCTCATCAACGACAGTGGGGTGTCAATGTTTGGTGTGGTATCATTGGTAACCATATTTTAGGTCCCTATTTTTATCAAAGAACATTAAACGCCCAGCGAATACATCATTTATGTAACACATCATCATCATCATCATCATCACGGTATAAGCCTTGTGGCCCGTTCCGACTTCAAGGAAATTGATCGGACCACCTCATTCGTGGCCTGCCAACATTTCTTCTACCTACAGGTTTATACTTGTATACTATTCGTGGTGTACGGTCTTCGGTCATTCTCTGCACATGATCTTGGCATTTTTGCCTGTATGCAATGATTGTTTCATTTAGACTCTGAATTTTCAATTCTCTTCTGATATCCTCGTTTCTTTTCTTGGCTATGAGTCTACAACCTGCCACCTATCTCAGAAAATTCATCTCAGCAGCCTCCAACTTTCTATTGTTGTGAGATAGTCAAGACCCAGTTTTCACACCCATTAAGCAGGATTGGGATCACCATTATTTTATACAGTTTTAACAAAGTTTGACGATTACAATTTTGCCACATATTGTTTGAAATTTTTTTATTTTGTTTTGTATATCTCTATTACTGGTATATGACACAATATAGCCAAGATAATTAAAATAACTTTGTTGTTGGATGAGTTTATCATTTATGCAAATTTTTTATCTCAGATGGTTCGTTCCTATAAAGGACATTATTTTTGTCTTTTCATATAAAATTTGAAAATTATATTAGTCCTAAATTAATCTCTACTAGGTTATCTTCTTCTATGGATTTCTCCAATTTAAATTTTGTATTTATATACATACTTTGTATTGTTCCTACTAAATATTGAGGGAATCCATTTTAATCATTATTTCTTTTTACTTTATCAAAAGCTTTTACTTAGTCTATAAAAGCTATTAGAGTTGGTAGATTATATTCTCGTCGTTTCTCCATAATCTGTGTTATAGTGAAAATACAATCATTGCAGGAACGCCCTTTTCTAAATCCATTTTGTGAATCATGCAATTTAGCTTCTGAGATTGGAGAAATTCTTTGTGTTATGATATTTGCATAGAATTTGTAACCTGAGTTCAAAGGATTGATTCCACTCAAATTGTCACATTCAGTTCGGTCTCCCTTTTTAAAAATCGGACATATCAATGCAATATTCCATTCCTCTGGTAAATGCCCATTTTTCCAACGTATATTGATGAAATTCAAAAGTCTAGTCTGGAATTTAACCGAGGCATATTTAAATAGTTCCATATTAAAGCCATCAGTTCCTGGACTTTTTGTTTTTGAAATTTTTTTAAAGTTTCTTTTAGTTCATCCATAGTTATTAAATCTACATATTCATTAAGATATGTTGCTACTAATTTATCTTCGTCTGAATCAGTTGATAATTTTTTATAATACTTGTTCCATTCTCCATAACCATTGGGTTATGTTGCAGTTTATCTTTTTCATTCTCATTTAACTGTTCTAGGACTTTATATATTTGCTCTTGTCGTCCATGAAGATCATGCTGTAAGTTGTTCACATACTTATCCCAACTTTGTCGCTTTATTTCCCTTATTTTACGTTTAGCTATAGCATTTAACCTCTTATATTCTGTTCGGTTCTGTGGTGTTTGATTATTTAGGAACTGTAGATATGCTCTTCTTTCATTTATTATGTTCGCAATTTCTTCATTCCAAACTTTATCTTGCCCAATACTTCTGATGCAGCCTTTATAGTTATACGTTTAATTTCTTCCCATTCTAAATTTATATTATTATTTATTGGGTTTTCATCAACATATTAATCCAGACGCTTCTGATTTAGTTGCAATATGCTTTCTTCTTGAGGAAGGTGAACTTTAAAAGTTTGTTTTGATTCATTTAAGTGTCTTTTAATTTTTTCCCACCTAGGTGGCATTGAAATTCTTGAAATTAATAGGAAGTGGTCTTACCTATATCATATCCTCTAAATATTCGTGTATCTTCCACTAATTTTGATAATTTTTCATTTGCGATAGCATAATCTATGATTGTACGTCTACCTCTAGCACTCAAGGTATATTTGTGTATGTCTTTGTAGCGGTAGAATGTATTTGTAATTTTCAATGTGTTATATGATACAAAGTTTCTTAAGATATTTCCGTTGGTATTGATTGTAGGTTCTCCATTTGTTCCTATTATGTTTGAAATTGGAATATTCCCTATTCTAGCATTTAAATCTCCTGCTATGATTGTATAATCATTTTATTTGATTTGTCCAATGTAACACATTCTACCCATATCTATAGAGCAATGTGGAGTTCGAAACTTCTCTATCAATGTGGTTCCAGCATCAGGGATGTCCCGCACATCCGCGCAAGTTTCCAAAGACTTTTTTTCATATGGGTGGATAGGACGGGGAGATCCTGAGTGATGGCCAGCTGGTCAGTTTGGTCACTAGAACCGGCGCCAATAGATTTCTTTCTCTGGGACACAGTGAAAGATAGTGTATCAATAACTGTCAACGACAGTAGATGATATTCCACCTCGTATTACTGCGACGTGTGTGGTAATATCTAAACACACTGTAATCCGTGCAACAATCTTGTTTCCAGATTCCAAAAGTGTATTGATGCAAACGGAGGGCACTTGGAATATCTGCTGAAGTGACACGGTTGCATCTGACTAGACGCCACTGTTTATTTGTGGGTGCATTTTCCATGCCGGATGTAATGCATAACAGTGAAGCTTCTGAAGGCTATTGACTACCAGTAAATATGTTTAGAAAAACGGAACCGAGTGTGTTACCGCTAACTGTAGACCTAGTTTTAATTTTCTACAGTAAACATACTAGTTCCATATAAAGAAAACAACTTGGTGTTCGAAGTGTTATTTGTTTACCTTTGTAATGTGCATACCTTCTCATTACGTGAGCCCCTAACATGTGTTCATTCCTGGCCAGTTGTAATTTTCATATTTTGTTTCATTTCGGTGATATTTGAGGTTGCAGTGTTTGGTTGGACACCCTGTATATAGCTCTACAATCGACTAGGAAATCCACGAAGTCCTCTTTTAATATTTAAATCCAGAAAGTATTTCACTACTTATCCAAGTTACTCACCGTGCCTTTGGAACATTTACACAGGTGACATGCCAAGGTAATCGTCAGAGTTCTTCTTTTTCTCACTGACTCTCTGTCTCTCCGTCCCTCACCCCCTCTCTCTCACTCTCTCTTTCTCCCTAAACCCTATAAATCTGCTGAGCTTCAATCTGTTCATAAATGTACATGCGCAATGCTCTTTCGTTAGCTAGTCAAATATGCGTCATATGAGGAAGGCAATTTTATTTGAACTAATTATTTCCTAAATTCTGAAAGTGTTATTTTATGAAAAACAAATTAAAACTTTTTGTTTAGCTGAGTGATATACGAAGGTGTGACGCACATTCTCAGTATCTTTACTTCGCGTAGTACACAAGAACAACGGAATAAAATTATTATTTCTTTTCATATGGCAATTGCGTAGCACCCTAAAATATAATTATGAGTTCAACATTTCTCTGTGTACATAACTTACTTTTGTTCTGGCCGAAAAGGGGAGTAATAAAGTTACTACAGAATGAAAGAACCTTTATGCTCTGCTGAACATTTCAACAGCTATTTCTCTCTCTTGAATTCAACTACATTCTAAAAATGTACTTGGGGCTATCATAAGCAGGGGTGGTTCCGAGGGCAGTGCCTCCATGCTAGTCAATGCAATTCACTTAAAAAGGGTAGAAATGTGCGATTTTAAAGTGTTTATATACTCCAAATGTACTCCTACATATTATTCTTCATGAGAGAACTAATTATTTTGCCTAAGAGAAAACCACAGAAGCGAATACATATTGTCAGATGAACTCTATACTACTCGACCAATATCGTGGAAGTAGTGGGCGAGCTGATAGACAAAAGTCCTGACAGTTAATCCCTGCGGCGGCTATCGGCAGCTCATGCCAATCAGAAATATTAACTAATGCAAAAACATAAGATAAAGTATCCTATAATGATGAGTGAGACATAAGTCAATATCTCATTTTTGTAATGTGAAAATGTAAAGATGAGCGGAAAATGTTTTCCTGTTCAAAAGCAAAATTAGTCAATGTTTTCTAATAATGGTACTGGAATTTCTTAAAGATGTCAATTAAAAGAAAATTCGACCAAAAATGGGAAAACAAATGAGTGCACGAATTACCTTGAAGAAATTTTGTGTTAAATGACCCGTTTTCTACATTATCGTTAGAAGTCAAGGTGTAACTGAGACTTCTCCTAATTTGCACGTTAATATAGAACAAAAGTGAGAGTAACAAATAAAACTTAATAGTTGTTTACTGGAATACTAAATCTCTCTGTGAATATGAAGTCAGATATACTACGAGGGCTGTTCAATAAAGAATGATCACAAACTTTTTTGACAACGTATCATTACTCATCCTCATAATTTTGATGGTCCCTCCCAAAATAGTCTCCCCTGAATGCGATCCTCTTGTCCCAGCATTTCTGCCAGTCTTCAAAGACAAGCTGGATACCATTTTTGAGGGATCCGTCAAAATCGTCTCCGCAGCCTTCACCACTGCTTCTGATGATGGATAATGTCTCTCACGAAGGCATTTTTTCAAGTTAGGGAATAGAAAAAAGTCATATGGGGCTAAATCCAGACTATAGGGAGGGTGAGGGATGCACTCCACGTTGAGTTTTGCAAGATATTCAGCAACAACATTATGGAGCATCCCGCCCTGTTCACGGAAATGTGGCACCCATTGAAATGTTCAGCGTTTCAGAAAGTGATCTTAGGGTAATTCGTCGATCCTCTCTCACAATGGCAACACCAGTGTTGATGCTTTCTTCCCTGAGGGCAGTGACTGGAGCACCGGGTCCACCTTCCTTTGAAATTGATTGTCTCCCCTCTTTAAGCATTTTAAACCACCTTCGAGCTGTACTGTAGTGAAGAAGAGACTCTCCATAGGCGTCAACTGCAGATTTGTTGAGACGAAAGCAAAATTTCAATGCCGCATATTGTTCCTCGCATGTTAACTCCATTGCAGCGGAAGGCGATACTGAACATGTCTGAACTTACCTGGTTCTCACAGGCGGGAACCAGGAGTACCAACAATGAAACTACTACAGCGTGTTTGTTTCGCATTAAGATAACAGAATATAATATTGAAATTCAGTGCGAAAAATTATTACCGTAAAAAATGATGATCATTCTTTATTGAACGGATCTCGTATGTTCTGCTTCCCATGCCTCAGTTTGATGGCGATGTCTGGTTAGGAAGTAATGTGGTGGAATGTGTTTGTGCGGTTCGGCATTTTAAGCCACTTACGGGAGTACCTTTATGTAGATATGTTACACCAGTTTGTAAGCTTTACACTAGCTCAATATTTGCTTGTGGAAAACAAAAGTCAACAGCTCAATGTGCGATTACCACTGCCGTAATTATTTATGAGCTGATCTTATAGGTAGTGCTCATTGCATTTCAGCCATTTCTTCCATTCACCGTGGGGTATTGCCGACCCGGTTGTTTGAAGACGCAGCGCTTTTTCAAAAATAGGTAATTCACTGCGCAATGTTGATCTCTATCAATGCATTCGCACTGTCTCACTTAGTGATTACAAATTTCTATTTATTTAATTGACATAATTTTAAAGAAACATGTGCTGTTTTATTATTTAAGTAACTAATTAGTAGATAATATGTTATTCGGTATGGTAAATTATTCGGCAGTACCAACTATAACTAAAGCTGTTTATTGCACATCGCCAATATACTAAGATCTAAGCTTCATTAAACTATTTAAAGGGAAGGTCCATTTCAAACTCTTCCCCTTTGATTTAAAAACATTTATGGGAATTCTGTGAGGATTCTAGGGTTGGACTAGAAAATATGTACTTGCTACAATTGTCGTTGTTTCTAGCCAAATTATAATAAAATTCAGAGAATAAAAGATGCGTTTCTCGATATTAATAAGCGTAATCTTTCATTCATAGACCCATGTAAATATTCTAAAACATGAGCCATTGAAAATATTTCCAAGTAGTCGGTGTGGTTTTCTTTCTTTACAACTTCCCTATGGTAGATATGGTAAATACCTACAACCAAAAATAAAATAAAAATATTTTGATGTTTAGGCTTCGTGCGCTCCTTTATTCTTAAGCAACAAAATATTCTGCTTTCTCGTGTTTAAATTGCTAATTAGAAGGAAATATATATTTTTTTGGTGGTAAAATTACAGCATTATCGCTATTGAAGTGTATAAATGTACAAGGAATAAAAAGGCGAAAGAGAAGAAGAGCGAACGTAAAGAAGAAGGGAACAAAAACATATTCCTTCTATGATCTCACTGAGAATAAAGTTTAGGTTAAAATGTGTATGAGGAGCATAGACTCATAAATATTGGAAATTTGAACATTATTTCCCTGATAAACCAATTAAGTAAAACACAGCGAAGAATTTGCACCTGAAAACAGAGTTGTTGAATGATCTGTTGAAAGGGTAGCAGAAAGAATGAAATTTTGTATAATTTAAAGTGTGACATTATGTACCTTCATTATGTAATATAGCTGAATATTTTAAAAGAGCATGAAGATGACGATTGTTACTCGGTATAATGCTTTTCGCTGTGTATGCCATCTACATAGGTACCTTTTAAAGTTTTCCAATCATATATGTGCCCGCATGTCCCCCCTACTCGGAGACATTCAAGCCATCCCTCCTCACCAGTTTGGTTTTCGTCCTGGGCATTCTACGTCATAGCAGTTGCTGCGTGTGGTGGAGGCTGCAGCCCTGGGTTTCCAGGACAAGGCATACACCGCACAGGTCTCTCTGCACATGGAAAAGGCCTTCTCAACGACCTGGCATGCGGGTCTCCTCTACAAGCTCATCCATCTGGAGCTACCCACTAACATGACACTCATTCCTCAAACACATGTTCTTCACAGTCTCAGTGGCGGGAAAAACATCTACACGAAGGTCTATCCGCAGCGGAGTCCCCGAAGGTTCTGTGTTATTCCCGACGCTTTATAGCGTCTATGTAGCTGACCTTCCCACTGAACAGTATAGCACAGTATACTGACGACGTGCTGTTATACTCTACAGACAGAAATCCACGCCGAATCTTCAACCCCATACAACGAAATCTTAATCTCCTCCAAGAATGGTGCACGCTTTGGCGATTTTCCATCAACACGGAGAAAGGCTAAGTGATTCTGTTCACCAAGCACCGCGTTCCCGCCAACTTCCCCACATTCACCTACTTTGGGCAAAGGCTTCGGTGGGAGATTTCAATCAAATACTAGGGAGTCAAGCTGGATAAGGGCTTAACTTTTCGGGAGCACATCCGGGAGCTAGCGCAGCGGTCGTGTGGTACCTCGGCATCGCTATACCCTGTGAGGCGGTCCGCGATGTCTGTTTCCTTAAAGTTGCGTCTCTTTTTGGCTCTGGTCCTCCCTGTCATGCTCTACGCGTGTGAAGTCTCGGGCATGGTCGCAGGCACGAATATGGTACTGCTCCAGCGTGCAGAGAGTAAATGCCTTCGAATTATTTATTCTGTTTGCAGAAGGTTTCCCGTGAGATTACTTCACGAGGCTTCATTCCTCCGTTATGTGGAGGATCAAATTTGGCGCCGGGCTTCCAAATTTTAGGAGAGCTTACCTCAACATCCGAGCGCCCTTGTCAGATCCCTTGGGGACTATGTACCACGTGAGCGTCGTTTAAAGCGATACCGGCTACCTCCATGGCTTGTGGACACTACCGGTAAGTATAAGTCCCCCATTCCTGCCTAAACAAAATTTCAATCACCCAAAATTCTTGTCTGGATAGTTTAATTCTGTTTATCCTCTTCCTAGTTGATTAACATATCCACCAGCGGTGCACGATGGCCGTAGTACCGGAATCTTCAGTCACCGAGGAGCAACATGCTGCCTCCTTTCTTCCCATCTACATAATTTTGACCCGACATCCTGTAACATCCACATCCCGCCAGTACGCGGTTAAGCTCTTTCTAGAGCAGGTACACGATTTGACCCCCTTCGGGCTGTTCCACAGCCTGCCAACATGCTCGCCGTCAATCATACATGTTATTACATTTTACAGCAGTTCAAATTTCAAGCCATTGTGTACCATATCTGTTATGCATTGATTCAAAAAATAACATAGAAAGACCTAACGTGTAACTCAATCCTACTGCAATGTCCTCAGTGAGGCAATATATTACTAACCTGAACCATAAAGGTACAGACTCTGTTTCACAAAGAGAAATTAAAAAAAAAATGAAGCCCTGACTATCGTTCAAATGTTCATACATACACAAACATACACACAAGCACAAACACACAATAAATCGGTCTCACATTGCAGACATATTTAGATCATGTCATGTAGCCCTGCTTTTAATATAGTCCCAGGCATTGGCGGCAATTCCAGTAGGTGAGGCGTCCAGCCATCACATGTGCAAACCAGTATGCCTATAAGACAGTGTATTGTTGGTTACATACGGGTACAGATGTATTTTTAGACGTAGCGCATGACCTTGTTCGAATGTGTGCGAGTGACGTCATGACGAATCAATGGTGGGGTAAGATCTGTGCTTTCACCAGCAGATTTCTAATAAATTTAGTGGGTTAGATGGCAGATGAATAGCCTCTTACCCCTTTTTCTTGCAAAGAGAAAAGTGGAATCGACCATAAAGTACTGCGCAACATTACGCCATACACCACGTGTAAAAACTACATCTGTAACCTACTGTACCGGGCCAAACTCTGTGTGGTTCAGAGGGGAAGTCGGTTAATAGGGACAAACCGGTGACGTCTGACAACGCTTGCATAAACCGAGCAATCCCTCAAACCTTCTTCTCCAATCCCCTGCAGTAGTAACTTCCTAACTCAACAGGTAGCATCACTGCATCCTCTTGCCAAATGGCTGACATCCACATTTGTATTAGATAGCGTTCTGTGATTGAATTTTTGACTGCGGAAGGGAAAATCCCAATTCGCATTCACGAAAGGCTAAAAAATGTGTATGGTGATGAAACGGTGTATGTCAGCACTGTTAGACGATGGGCTCGTCGCTGTAACGAAGTGAAGAGCAAACACCATTGGCACATTGAAAGCGAAGTGGCGGCCCGGTGACTGCAGTGACTCCATGCAACATTCAGCGAGTCAATGACATCATTCGTGGTGATCGCCGGATAAGAACAGGTGAATTGTGTCACATTACCTTCCTCAGTAAAGGCAGTGTGATGAGGATTATTCAACAGCTGGGTTACTCAATAGTTTATTCACGTTGGGTACCAAGAATGTTAACCGCCCATAACGAAGAAACAAGGAAAATAATAGCATCCGAAAACTTGCAGCGCTTCAATTTGGAGGGGGAGGAATTTCTGGAAAGAATTGTTAGTGGATACGAAACGTGGGTAAATTTTTTGAACCTGAATGAAAGAGGCAGTCAATGGAATGGCATCACACAACGTCGCCGAAGAAAAAGAAAATTGAAAACTCAGCGATCGGCAGGGAAAGTTATGTCGACAGTGTTTTGGGATACAGAGGGTGTGCTTATCATTGATATTTTGGAGCAGGGATTCACAATAAATTCTATCCAAAATGTCAGAACTCCTTAAAAGCTGAATGCACGTCTCCGCCGAGTTCGCCCAACAAAAACTGTGGCTGATGTTCTTATTTTGCATGACAAGGCAAGACCACACACCCAGCCGTTAAACCACTGAAGAAATTGAGAAATTAAGATGGCAAGTCTTACCTCACCCCCATACAGCCCTGACCTGGCACAATCAGACATCCATCTGTTCGGGCCACTAAAGGAAGCTCATCGAGGGATTCATTTTGAAAATGAGGTGGCTGTGAAAACGTCCGTGCGTCAATGGCTTAGGAAGCAGCACCGTGTGTTTTACCACACTGGAATACATGCCCTAGTTAAAAGGAGGACCAAAACTGTAGAAAAGGACAGAGATTATATTGAATAGTGACAAATTAATCGTCAATGTTGTAGTTTTCAAGCTATGTGAATTGGATTCAATTTTCCTAGCAATTAAAGGAGAAAAAGAATAGGAGGCATTACTTTTTGACCCACTCTTGTATAACAACATAAATTATGTATAATTAAAAGTATATTATGTTTTTAAATTTCTGCACTATTTGTTATTAAAATTGTCATCTGTTCTAAGCTTCGAGTTTTTTTTAAATTCATTTTCCGATTTGCCCTAAATATCGATACAGACTTAAGCTACCGTTGCCGTGCCATCTCTCCGAGTAAATACAGCAGTATGCAAGATATCGGGATTTCATCAGAAATATAAGTTTTAAGCTCCCTGGACCTGAAAGACCATTTTTGTGTGTTTGTGTGTATGAGTGTGTGTTTCGCCCCTTTTTGTATCCAAAATGGGAAACCATTAAATGGCTGATACGCACTAGGCTTCATTACTATATTTGAATATAAGAATCGTTAGATGTTTACGATGCCAAGCTACCCTTTGCTTAAGAGAAAGATTTTTATATTTTATAATGCCCAATGTATAACGTACGGGCAATACTAACATACACGTGCAGTTAAGGAGCGAGTCCACGAGTTTGAGAGTTCCCTAACGTTTGCAACATGAAAATAAAAGAAAAGACCAGAAAATATTTATCCAGGACATTGTAACAGAAAATCTTAATTTCAAAAATGCCTTTCTGAGACAATGAAGGGAAGCATACTCAATATTATTAACTGTATAGGAGAATTTGATATTTTCTTTCGTATTTCTATTCCAAACCGGACGTCCGTGATACACATGAAATATTGTTTACATCTAAAACTTTTATACAACTGCAATAGAGTAACTTTGTATGATTCATGATTCGCTCAGCGAAGTAAATTATTGAGACCACTGCGTCAAAAGGTGCACACATAAATAACCGTTTACTCGAACTCTATTGGTATACAACTTTTATTTTCAGCCCTTGCATACCTAACAGGATTTATGTTGCGGCATGAACATAATTGTGCAACAGCCAATAGTTTCGATATTCATTGGTAAATAAATACGCTCAGAAAGCGTTTCCTAACAGTATATATGTAGATAGAGATAACAACAGAAAATGCGGTATGTTACATGAAAATATGCATTACGATTTAAAGTTAAAATTTAATATTTTATTTTCTTGAGTTTCTGTAGGCACTAAGTTTTACTAAGTAAATAAATGTTATGTGTAATTTTCAGAAAAGTTGAGATATTCAGAATTACTTAGGCATGTAGTGCAGAATGTAAATGCTAACGAGGTAAACCTTTTGAAAACACACACCTGTAATATGCAATATGAAGTTGAGCATATTCAATGAATTTTTTTAATTGGTCACCCTTATAAAATTATATATTTTTAAGGAATTCGTAGTATCATATAAAATGCAACTAGCATGCAGTATTACAGGACTGTAGCTTACATGCGCTAATAAAATCCTTATAACATTTCTCACCTCATTTCTCACTCACTCACTCACTCACTCACTCACTCACTCACTCACTCACTCACTCACTCACTCACTCACTCACTCACTCACTCACTCACTCACTCACTCACTCACTCACTCACTCACACAAGATACGAAGAAAGAAACATAAATTTAATATGCCAAGAAGTTTGAGTATCTAGAACGTCTAAAACTGGCCATGGCCAATCAAAAGATCGAAATAAAAATCCTAAGCAGTCTAACCACATATGTACTATCCGCTATTTCCAGTACCAAACTTTGTCTCATGACAATGAAAAGCGATGGTTTTGTGTATCTCAAAGATAACAAAAGCTTTTGGGGATTGTTTAAAGTAATCGAAATCAGGCAAAATAGCACCATATAAACAAGCTTTATTTATGTACTATTTTAACAAAAATGTATATATTTTTAAATACCTGTCTCTTATAACCTCGTATTCGGCAAAGCAAGCATCTCTTCTTATCGTATATGGATCAAAGATATTTTATACATCACATTTAACACCGAATGAGGACCGTTAAGAGCTAATTTTCCTTTTTAATTATTGTAAATGTTAAAAACGTTTGTCAAAATTGAGACATTACTCCAACCTCACTGTTGCAGATTTACTTAATGAATTTCAGATTCAATTACTTTCTACTCATAAAATAAGCCCTCCTCTGAGGCGTAGGTGGCAGCGAATCTGCCTCACGTTCTAGCAGCCGTCAGTTCGAAGGTCGATCAGGGTGAGTTATATGGATTTTTCCGGGCTTTGCTCTCATCCTGCAAAATGAATAACTCTAGCTCTATGGATCCTGGGAGGAGAAGAAAGAAAGAAAGAAAGAAAAAAAAAAGAGCGAGAAGAAGGAAACCTGTCATAAAAATGAATCAGCCATTTAATTTTGTTTTATATGCTGCTCAATACCTCATCTGTTTCTTTTCAAATCCTAATGAGACCTCTCAGTAGATGCGATTCATTAAAATTCGTAAGCTTTCACGGCCGGTGTCAGTATAATATAAATTATTAACCGGGCTTGTGGGCCATGGTTTACTGGGCTCCTTCATCTTCCCAGACGTTTCGTCTCACAGTTGCTGTTGAGACTTCCGCCAGGACACTTCGATCGCATTGCCACTGAAGATGTCTGCCACAGCCGCAGACGAAACGTCTGGGAAGATGAAGGAGCCCAGTAGGCCACGGCCCATAAGCCCGGTTAATAATTTATATTAAATTAGAGAACTTTTGAGCGTTATTTTCCATTGAAAGAATATGTAATGATGCAAATATGGATTGAACTAAATTAACATTATATTCTCTTTAAAAATGAATATTTTGATTCAGTTTCGCAAAAGTTGTAAGACGTAAAGCATGGAAAATGCCAAGGAAACTAGCAAATTAATTGTCGTTTAAATATAGCAGCATTGTGCGAACGAGTATTTGATTGGAAGCGTGGTGGCTTAATGCGATGATGTGAAATTAGGAAAAGAACAGCAAATACATTTTAAGAAATAAACAGCAGTGCTTGGAAGAATCTGTCTAAAATTTTTCCAAATTTTCCATTGCTTGAAATAGTATAATTCTGAAGATGGATAAACTCCCTGAGCTGTTGCGGTACTGTTGGTGATTAATATTCATTTCAAGAGGTAGATATATAATCTCGTTCTATGTTAAACCTTGTTTAAGGTCTACTTGTCATCTGCATTGCATTAACGTTCTGGAACTGGTTCCTCACCATAGTGCATCTGGATGTAATTGCAGGATCTCAAGTGCCCTTTTCATCCTCTGAATAAGAATAATTTATGTATATATAATTATGTATATTTATACATGGTGTGTATGCAAATTTTCCTAAAGCCATATTGTTTTCCATATCAGCCGTTTTACAATAAATGAAGGAATGAACACAAAAGCAGTCAATGAATGAATCAATCAATCAACAAAAGTAGTTAAAGTTTGTAACAGAACAATTGAATACCAAATACTGCGCTGCATAAATGCGAATATTATAATCGCGATACAATGATTATAGTTACAAAAATTACATTAAATACTAAAAAGATGTGTACAGTAGATGTAAAGAGTATTTGTATACCAAGATGTGTTTCCAGAAAATTAACCTAAAGGCACAACTAGCCGACATTCACTTGTCTGCTTACCTGTGAATGGCACTGATGAGAAACGAAGCGGGGTTAGATAACAGTAAACAGCGAATAGGTAACAATTGCTTCAAAATCAGTGGAGAAACAAGAGAACTAATTATTAAATTTCACTCTGTGCGCATATACTGATTGCCAGGTTTTTTGTTTTAGAAACGGAGCAAAACAGTCCAAATACTGAAAGAGCAAAGTTACTGATTGAGTATGATTAAAGAGTTATATTCCTGGAAATAAACCGGATCCAAAATTAGTTCTATGGAGTAGGCTGCAGATATGGGAAGATGTGGTTTTAATGTTTCGTTCGGTGCTGTGCGCAATGTTAATCGAGAAATCGGGTATCGTGCTGGAGTACTCCTTAAGAAGTTCTACCTCAATAAAGCGGAGAAAATGAAAAAGGGAAGTAACTCCCGAATAAAACCCCAGATTTCTGAAAAGTAGTTATTTTTGCCGTTGTTATTTGACTACGTTGGATGATGTACGATCTGGCACAGGAGGAATACGGAGATGGATCCTAAATATCTAATGCCGACAGTAACACACGGAGGGGCTCAGTGATGGTCTAGTTTTGCATGAGTGCTTCAGATGTGGATTGAGTGCACCTTATCAATGTAAAAATGGACCATAAATGTATATACACATTGTAAGTCACAATCTTTATGCTAGTGATCAGAAACCTGGTTCTGAGAACAACTTTATTTTTTAACAGGTCAACAACCTCAAACATATGGCTTGTGGCTGCTTTACAACACACAAAAGCAATTTGATACACCACTTGAACCATCAGATATCAACCCCCTGGAGCAGTTGTAGTTTAGAGAACATCAAGAAAGCCCATCTTTTCCAATAAGGAGGGCTTGAAAGTGGCATTTAAACTAGAATGGGATTCAATTGATCCACAGGGCTAGTGGGACAATGCCACATCACCGGTTGTCATTATTTCCGTTTATTTTCGTATCCGTTTTCATTATTTTCACACATATTCACTATAGATATCAACACCCTCGCCCAGAGCGAGACTCAAACCGCTGACCCTCTACATAGTGGAATGCTAGAGACATACGCTCTAGCCACCATGGCTACGAGGGCCGGCTGTAATAGAAAATGTGCAAAATGCTCGAGGGATGGTAGAAAGCCCCGTGTTGTGGTGATAACTTTGCAACAGGATAATTTGCAAAAGGCTTGATGATGGATGATATATTGTTCTCAACTTTGCTGACTATCTTGTACATGTATGCCCCGGCGCTCTGGAGCAATGGGTCTTAACTCAAGTCGTAGTATCGGAATGAGAGTATTCTATGCTGCAATGGTTGGAAAATAACATTTTTGCTCCTTTAAATGTGATGGGATTTATTCCACCAAACCATTAATAAATTATGTTACAATTTTAAATGCCATAGATTCTGTCCATTCACAAAATGATTATTGTTACATCGTTGAACTTTAAGTTTCTGCAAACTTGCAGAGAAAAACCAAAAAATAGATCTTACTATCAGAACCTGCCTTTACAGAATGACTTCAACTACTTTTTCACTTATCTATGCAGACATCTCACTTCTACAATATCCAGACTAATATTAATTCCATCCCCTTTAGTGAATATTGATTTTGCTCACCGCTGACCTTGGAAAACCACTATTTTATTGCATATAAAGTCTGCATTACCTACTATATATAAATATATCTTCTTTCTTTTTTCATATACTGTTCAAATATTCTCATTTATCACACAATTGTTTCAACACTTTCACAATTTGGTCATAATGTTCAATAAACAAATCACATAAAAACTCTTACAAAATTAATTATTATTTTTCCTCAGGCTTAAATTTATTACCAATAATTAGCTTAAAAATACGTTTCTCGGCAAAAATCTTGACCGAATATAATTTACTCACATATTTGTGTAACATACCATTCCTTTCCTCCGTTTACGGTAATGTGAACATTTTTAGACTCATTGTAATTCTAAGCCCTGGGTAGTACATACCTAAAAGTATTGAGCTTTGTGAACTAAAAATTACAAACACTTCATCTGAATCTTCTGACCTCCTCCAGGATGAAGGATCAGTTAACACTTTGTATGAGAATGAGCATGATGGCGGAGCAATGGTTGAAAGAGAAGGTGGTTATGGAGCAGTTGGTGAATCGACAAAACCGCTCAAATGCCACTTCGTCCACCACTAATCTCCCATACTGTCTCGCGGGATCGATCCCTGGCCATCTAGGCGAGAGGCGAGCTGTTAAACCACTCGACCACAGCTCATGATAATATTGATAATTACCCATTACCCTCGTTTTCTGAGGACGCCCGTGCATGAAAGCTGTTCATGTCCACCAGCAAGAGCATTTCTGTTTTTATATGTCTACAAGTGAGAAAAAGTTTAGTGTTAACTAAAAGAAGTACAAACTGCTTACGTTCTGTGCCGGTGGCGTAGTGGCATAAGGCATCATGCCTTGGCTCCCTGCTACGGAATGCGGCACGGGTTCGATGCTATCCCTGGGGTTGTAAATTTCATGTCCCTGGAATAGGCCCGGTGCCCACTCAGCACCCTGAAGAAGGTGCGGTAGGTAGGCGATCCTGGTCATGAAAGCCAACTTTCCAGGTGGGGTTGTCGAGTTGCTGACCACATCTCCTCCCCATATCGGTTGGATGATCGTCCACCTCTACCTTGCATATGTGGACCGGCAGTCAGGTTGGCAGGCCCTGGTCCGATATGTACAGTAGTGCCACGACTTTAAATAAGCAACTTCTTAAATTGGAAAGTAAATTGAAGTATTGCATAATGTTCTTTACCCATTGTCGTGCCCTTTAATTCCTTTTTTATTAATTATCCACAAAAGATTCTTATTTCTGTGTATCTTCTTCTAAAAATAGCAGTTGGTTGAATATTTTCAGTCATTTAACTGCACATGAGCATGGAGGAAATATTATGGTCACTATACGCTTGAAAATCATATGAACATATTATGTTGCTCTAATGTTGGTAGTTCTTGCACGATTTTGGAAGTGGAACATGTCTAACTCAAGCTTACTAATTTAATTATGTATACAATAATTTACGAGATGGTGTTTCCACAATTAAACGTTTTTAAAATTTAAGATATTCAGACTTTAGGGGCAAAAGCGAGACATTCTAGATATGTGTACGCTGTTTAAGTAATTCTATTGTGTCTGTCTTGTAACCAAATTGTTATGACACTTATTGATTTTTTTTAATTTTGGCTTGTGTAATGCCCTACTGGGTTTTAAGTTTCCACTACTGGATTATTAAAGCCACCAAATCACAATGAATTCCTTAAAATAACTCATATTGTAACTGCATATTGAGATGAGTGATTAATTTAAAAGTGTTGACATATTCATTATTAATATTTCACGTAAATAACTGTCGGTCTGGGATTAGGCGCTGGCCAACTGATCCCAATGCCAGGGATTCAAACTTGGACAGAGGAACGATTTTTAAGAGCGCTTATAAGGATGTCCTCATGCCGGTTGGTTTACTGACATTCGCAAAAGAGCTTCCTGCAGGACAAAATTCCACACACTGGCTTCGCTGAGATGGTCCTGGAAATCGACAGCATTATTGAAGGAAAAAGAAATTAATTTTAAATGATTCATTTTATAACTTTTTTAAGATACTTCTTTAATGACTAATGACTTTATGCTAAAATAAATGATAAATAGTTGTATTACACCTTTCGTTATAGAAAATTAATATCGTATAATGCATCAAACCAGGTAGCTGTATAAGGACTTCCAATTGCAAGCTCTTTCCAATTTGTGCGAAGTAACTGAAGATTGCCATTAATTAAACAACTTAGATAACCGTTTACTGGAAATTATGTCCAGCATTTAACTTGTGTGGACATCATTGAGTTATTTGGCATAGTCTTTCTGTTTTATAGAGGTTTACATTTTGTGCTTAGTAAGTTTTGTCAACTCTTATAACTTACCAGAAAATTATTTCGAATTAGTAGTAGTTTATAGTCACTTGCAGAAATTTCATGAAGTACATTTTTGGCCATAAAATAATTTAAATATGTTAAACTTTTATCGAAACTATTTTATGACCATTTTAGGGAAACTAAAGATCGAAAGATTAAGTAAAGATTAATTTGGAGTGCTAATATTTGACAAAAATATGTTTGTACCATATTTGGAAAATACGAAACTTAAACTCCATGATATAATTTATTCATTTCGTCGTTTAGTCTTACAGGTATGTTAGACAAGGGCACACAGATAAACAACACACACACACACACACACACACACACACACACACACACACACACACACACACACACACACACACACACACACACACACACACGCACACACAAACATGTCATATATCGCTGGATCTTTCTTTAAGCCTACAGGATTCAGGGTTGGTAGAGAAAGTAATAATTTTTATAACGACTTGCTTAACATTGTGGGCCGATTAGAAGATAGGACTAACATTTAACATGACATTACACTAGTTTTGATTGTGGCACTTCAACAAGACCATCAATAAGCTAAAATATTTGCATTTTGCTCTGGCTCTGGCACTTGCTGTAACAATGTTGAAGCTGGTTTATTATGGCCATAGTCTCATAGTCTTAGTATCAAAATAGGAAAGGTAATATCGTGAAATGATAAAATAACGTGAGAAATATGTTATATTACATATTTACAGTTAATGGCATTTTACTTTTGTTTAGAGATATGAAAATACAGACATTTCAAACATTTATTAAATATGGGGAAAATTACTTACATTTATGAAATAGAAATGAATGCTTACAGTAGCGTGTTCCCCTTCAGATTATATTTTAGTTGTAGAAGAATATGCACATGAAACCAAGAGGAGTAATGAGAGAGTAGTATTGTCCCGTACACATAATACTTGACAGTTTACGACATGTGGTATGTACCAATCATTTTGCTATGTAGAAGTCGGCCCCTTCCGTACATTCGCCTCAGATAAACGTGGAGAGGTTTTCTAATTACAGTAAGCATGCAACTGTGATTTGCATCATATATCCTTAAACGTTGTTCGTAAAATACACCAGAATGACTGAACCAAAACGTGGCTTGATTTAGTCGTCGCGCACAAGTGGCAATACTGAATGTTCAGTAGCATATAGTGATTGTGTATATAAGATAAGAACATATTTGTTAAAGTACTTAAATCTGGTGTTCAAATCCAACATAAAATAATTGCCTTACTTCTAAACAACACCCATTCTTTTCACCAAGGGTAATATCAATTTGTTCAAAAGTCGTATGCACTGAACTCCTGCAAGATAGGTCATATTTAACGTTGAGGTTCATCACTACTACATAAAGCAGAAGTTGTTTGTTTTGCGTATGATATGATACACCCTCTATGGAGACATGCAGACACATGGATACAGCTCGTTGATTCTGCGGATAATGGCAAATTGATTGACAGGTATCTTAAGTGCGTACGATTTCTTGTTATACACGGCACAGAGGAGTCGTTGAAGGGGAATCCTCCTCCGCAAAGAGGGTCCTTAGACTAAAACCAACAAGTCAAATTGCGTTAGAAATTATTCCAAATAAATACGAGTATATAATGTTATACAGCGTTGTTATACAGTTGTCAAAGGTCTACAGTACACATGTGACGAATAACCCTCTTCATAGCATTAAGACTCGCGTGATTCAAGTAAGATCAACAGTGGGTTTGCAAATTGTCTTAAGCGCACTTCTTAGGATGCTTGTTAAAATGTTCAAAAGCTTCTGAATAGACCGTAAGCTTCTTATAGTTAAATTAGAATAAAAAGAGCTTCTCTTTTTCAATATGAAGACTGCAATATAACCATACGAGCAAAAGCTGCCCATAGTAAAATATCACGAAACATATGCTAACACTAGTAAGCGTTCTTCATTCTTCGGTTATTGTATTAGCTAGGTGAAAGAAACCGAGCAAATGTAGTGATTTCCTTGAAAATAGCGGAAAAGAATTTATGCAAATTTGTGTAATTTCGTCTGCGCTATTGTAATTTCTATTTTCTCCTCCTAAGCAGGCACTACTCAACACTGGGCTATAGCTTTGGAAACTAGTTTAATATCTAGCGTAATATGCGTTGGATTTCTGAAAATTAACACTCCCCCCCTAGGGGCCTACTGCGTTAGGTACGGGAATTGACGATCCTGGGGTCCCGAGCCACCCTGACACCCTCGATGTGGGTTCCTCTTAGTGGTGAGGGGTCAGACAAAACACCCACACACGTGTAGGCTGTGCGTAGAGACCCGTGTCGGTAGAAAGATTTGTCCTGGTGGTTGAGGGATGCGCATCGGAGCTCGTTCCAGTCTTCTGAATTCGGGGAGGATGCGCATTTCCAATACACTACTTTGGCTTCTGTTTCACCTAAACGGGAGGTTAGGGACTAACCCGCCTCAAATCAATCGGCCAGGACTAGGTACTGTACCGAAATCCAGGGTGGGTGGAACGGCGAGCCCGCTATATCCCCTGTGTAGCCCTGTCATCCCAATGGGATGACCCCTTGTTAGGCTCCGCGGTGGGTGGGGAGCACTGGGGAATGAAACTTATTCTATTTCTAATAGTAAACCAAAATATTAAGAAAAATTTTAAGAAAAGTGGAAAGTAAATAGCTGAGTGTTGTAGTCCTCGCTATTTGGCTATTTTAGAACTGAGGGAGGTCGGAAACATACTACCGTGAATCCGTTCATTATTCAGAAGGGTATAGATAGTACCGCTGGTCCTGTGAAACCATGAACGTGATCTCACAATGGCACGCACCTGGTCGAAGCAGTTTCTCCGAAGCTGGCTGCGAAAATTTTGAAAACCAATATGCTTGCTAGCTATTCGTGCGCGTGGAATTGCATTCCAATGAGGAGAATCAGGAAAACTTGGCGGAATAAGGTGTGACTAATGTATATCGAGTTCACCGCAAAGAACGAGGTGAACTAGTGCCCACTCGTACCATGTTCCTTACCTTTGATCGGGTAGATCTCCCGCAAAGAATTAAGGCAGGGTATGAAGCTGTTTAATTGAGGCAGTATATACCCATCTATTGAGGTGTTATAAATGCCAGCGCTTTGGCCACACGAGTGATTCATGTAATGGAGTTGCTACTTGCGTTGCCTGTGAGGAAGTCAAGCACGATAATGCATGTACTTCACTCGCAACGTGTGTTAACTGCAGTGGTAATCATTCATCAAACCCCAGAGAATGTCCCCGTTTTATGGAGGAGCAGGTAATCCAAGAGAACGGGTAAGAGAGAGGATGTCCTTCGTGGAAGCCCGGAAACTCTTTCATTTTCGTCAGCCTTCTGTCCCTAGGACCGTTACTTATAGTGCCGTTACAGCTAAGCCGGTACCTAGACCTGAAATCGCAACACAAACAATTACACCCAGATCACAGCCAAAGCAACAGACACCAGCAGGAACAACGGTGACTACCCTTACCAAGTCCAGTCCTATGAAGAACATTGCAGCCAAGTCACCGCAGAAAGCATCTACCTCGAAAATATGTGTACCAGTAATATATAATGCATCGCCCAGAAAGTTCAAGACCTCATATGAAAGAACTGACTTTCTCAGGGAAAATAAAACTAGTACCAAGCAAAATGAGCACAAGTCCACGACCATCTCCTCCAAGAACATCTTCTGAGGAATCATCTGGAGAAGACTGAGATCGGCGAATTTCATCTTCGCTGATCGCAGTTTCCGATCGTTTCGCGCGACCCGAAACGAAATTACCAGTAGAAAAGTGGTCCTCCTCCATTGAGGATGTGGAGCACTAAATCTTGTCCTAACTGCCAAAATGGCAGTGAGAAAAAGACAGCATAAACCTGCTGACAAGACAAGGCAAGGAGCAAACTGATTCGACCACCACTGGGCAGGTAGTGTGCTTTGATAACATGTTAATATTGAAAATATATATTGGTATTTTATGGTTACTTATAGTCTGTATCCAATTTTTTTCATTTTGATGTATTTATTTTATTGTCATTTTGTTTTGATTTGTTTCTTCTTTTTTGAGTAGTTTATATCTGGCTATTGCCATGAACTACTTTTTGTAAGGGCGCTGATGATCAAGCAGTTGAGCACCCTTATATACAAATCATCATCATCGGATACTTAAATGAGTCTTGCCATTTTCTAATTTTGTCTCTTTGTAAGTGCAACAATGTTTCAAGTTACTCAATTACTTCATGTGAAAGAAATATCCGGCAATAGTTTTTGGATGCTCTGCGTTAATCAGTAATTTTATTGTTTTATACTATACCTATATATTTCTTTGCGTTTAATTATCTATACCCTCCAGTTATATATGGTATTATAATGAATTTGCTTTACTCATTTTGTGTACACACACACACACACACACACACACACACACACACACACACACACACACACAACACATTATTTTATAAACACACAATAAGAGGAACAACACAACAGGTGAATGTGATTTTAAAGCCCTCCCGCATAACGTTGTACACATATTGCTGCCTTGTGCTCAATAATTAACAACAAAACAACTTCTCAAAAAATAGTAAACAAATTTAAAATGTAATTTATGTTTATATTGAGGAATTTCTGAGTTATTGATTTTTGAAGCACAAAGACTTCAAATTGAGCTTTACACTAGTGATAAATTTATAAACACACTTATTTTTTAAGTGAAGGTAATATTACATAAAACATGCGGAAATGTAAATTCATAATGCTGTAACCGCAGTATCAGGCAGAGATTAGGAGGCGGTGAATTAATCGAAATCAGATAATTAAAAAAGAAGGTAAATTAATAAAAATGCTTTGCTAAACCAATATAGAAATCTTGTTATAATAATGTGAAATTAGAATGGATGGATCAATGATTAAAATAGCGGTTGACTTAAAGAATAAGAAGGGAAGAATACAATTTAATATAACATATATATACTAGCATCCGGGCAAGAAAGAGAAAATATTCTTGTAAAAATCTGTACACGTCGGAGAGACAGGAAGGAAGGACCGTTACCTTCTTTGTTCTAGTAAAAGTTCAATGTCTGATAACTAAAGAACATTTCCAGGCTGGAATGTTTTGGGACAAAGGGCTTTCAAAATGCAGTTGAGCATGAACGCTAAAGGTATTTACTTTCCTGATTTGATAACGATGTATACCGTTACAAATAACTCAGGGTAGGCGTTCCCCAACTCAGGGTGGGCTGAACGTCAATGAGTTAGATAAGTTTTACAAACCAATGCGAAAATTCGTAATAAATGAGAAACCAATAATAGTGTAAGATTTGAGAAGGGTGAGCTAGTTTGGTCATGTGATAAGGTGAGAGACGAGGTCAGAATAAGGTGCGAACTGAATCGTGAAGTACGAAAAACTTACTTAAAAGGTGATACTACGACAGGTAGGACTTGTTCATGCGCGTCAAGAAGAGAAGCGAAGATTTATAAGTCTGAAATGTAGGGAAGTTAAGAATAGTGCAACCAGCGTAAGTGGAAGCAGCATTAGAAGTTTTTTAGAGCAAAGTAGTCGCCAATTAAAGAAGATAGAGAAACCGTGTCGAAGTAAATTTAAACAGGTAATCCAGGGTTTCAAGTAAAATTGAATTTATGTTGGGAATTTTACTAACAGGTGGTCACTGATCCAAGTCGATAAGCAAACATAGTAGGAATTAAACCAAATGATTCTGCAGCAAACAAAGTGTTATTAATACGACTGAGTAGCCAACAACCACCAAAATCCATTTCCTACTACCATTCAGCTGAGGATAAGAGAACTTCCAATTAGAACCCAATCAATTTAACACTGGTATGCGGGTTCGCTGCAATGCAAACCATGTGACATGTTTGGAATAGAACAATAACGGGCATTTTTAGTTGAATACCTTTTAACTTAAGTCCACTGAAATGAAATTTATTCTATTCGTTGCTTATGAAAAACGAATCTGATACAAAATATGATTCAGTCAGATTGACATAGATTTCTCTATGGTGTTTAAAATGATAAATTACTAGGATAGCAGTTAAAGCCTGGAGTATTCCCAACATTCCATTGAAAACATGAATTGTGGTAATTTTTAAACGTTCGTTTCCATTTACATGAAGAACAACTACAAGTAGTCTTAGTTATCTGTTTAAGGATTTTCCGGGTTTACCTTAATCTGAATGATAAATGTCAGGTAACGCTAGCTAAGCTGTGTGGAGCTGGGGCTCATTTCAGCAGCATTTCGTTTATTTCAGTCATTCATCGTTCGGTATTACTAACCGGCTAAAAGAAGGTTAAATCTACAAAAAACAAAATTGAAGAAAAATGTTTTGTAGTGATAGTTTCTCTCAAGAGTAGAGGAGGTCATGCCAGTGCAACGCATACCTATATAGTTTCAGGGTTGAGCTGTCCGATTAATTTTGCTTGAAACATCTGATTTCCTTGAAACTTTTCCTGGGTATAATTACCTGGTTATGATATAAGCGCCACGCAGGGTAAGATGGTTCTACTGCTTTTGGCCACAAATCGTAGGCTAAAGACGTGTTGCTTTTATGTTGAAATTCTTCTTATTTGATGAGAAGTCTGCTTTCTTTTTTATGTTAGACATATGCTTCTTTGTTCCCAGCTTACGTTTTTTATTGACTCCCTTGATTCTTTGGAGACGATAGTATTCATGTGCATTGCGCATGGTCTCTCATTATATCTGAACGTCAGAACTCTTATCTCTAAACCATAACAGGTGGATCAATATTATCTAAAGCATTAGTCCGCCAAGATATGACTGTATTTAGTGGACTGGACTGAACTACGCTCTAGAGGGGATTCCGCACGGAGGTCCAAACTTGGTGGATTGTATACAGGGGGCAATTCCGGGCGGAAAGATGAGTTGAGGTGGGCAGTCGTCCCAAGAGGCATTACAATGCAGATGGCCGAATCTTTACACATTACCAATTGGAAC
>CM060952.1:64673024-64868024 GCA_030765055.1 Mantis religiosa | reverse complement strand
CCAGGACTGATACATTTCGACCGATCAAGTGTTTGTTCTGAGTGTGTGCATGAGCGACTTGAGTGTAACAGCGATTCGCTATCCTTTAAGAGACAAATGGGGTTTAACAATTAGTAGTGTTTTCCTTTCTAGCACTGGTGTCCGGAGAGGAATTCTAAAGTCACGATGGAAGCTTCGCTAGAAAAGTTATTGGGCAGCATGACGAAGATAAAATTTGATTTGAAGGAGGTAAATTCTGGAATGGATAAAATGAATTCAACATTTAAATTTCAAAAATAGAAAAAGGAAAATGTCTGAACTTGACGATGGAAATATCGACTAAAATCGACAAAAACTGGCCGTAGTGGGGGAACTACACGTAAATGCGTAAAAGGGAAAGGTATTTACTATAATGATAAACCTAAGGAGGATATTCGGAAACAAAGAGCTGAAAGGAGTTTCAATTAATTATTTTGCCATTCAATTTTGTATATAGCAGACATTCCTATATAATTACCAACATTATGCATTTCATTCCTTAATATTCTTTGCTAAATCAAATTTGACTTGTCCTCACTTCTCCCTTGTACGGTTGGAGTTGCTATGATATAAATGGCTGTTTTAGAAAATGTGTACTCGTAGCTTTGCGTGTTGACCTGTGTTCACGTGTTAGTTTTCTCGAGGAATAAGACAAAAAGTTAACTTAGTCACACATAAGTGTAACTCATAGTGTAGTATTTTCTCCTGTCCATATTAGTCAATAAGAATACATTCTCCATTCTCGCATTTTACCATTCTCGATGGCAGACTTCCTCACCCAAAGATTGGTAGGTGCCACGAAACCGTGATTTTCCGTAGCCCATTTTCTTCCTTTATCGATCAAGATCTTCATGTTTAATTAGAAGCGTAAAATGCTTCACCCAGGCTGCATACTTCAGAATTTCTCTAATGAGAGTCTATAGAATGCGCTGGAGTTCCCTCATGCAGCGATTCCGACTTGGAAATGTCCCTAATTTTCTCTGCTTTTACAGTAGGAATCAAATTGAATATGTAGACTGTCTTTAGACTGTAGATATGTAGACCTTAGGTTGAAATATGTAGCATGTGCCTCCAAATCAAAAAATTTCCCCACCCACCGACCCACACCCTGTCCTGAAATCATGCTACTTCCACTTTCGTTTTACTATATGTACTCTAGTAATAGTTTACTATCATTAATCTACTTTTTAAAACGCAGCTTGTTGTCAACGCTTCAATAAGGATGATTTTACTTTTTGCAACGCTGTACATTTTACATTTGGTCCTGTTTGTTAAATAAGGACTAAATGATTTTCTCCTTTTGTGTCATATGCTTTATTTCGGATGTGGCCCAATAGAAATGGCACCTCCAACTTTAGTTCCCTTTTATAATTTTGCATAAGTATTCGTGCTAACTTTTTGCATGCTTTTCTTAGCTTAAGTTTCGAAATCCTCTTACTCTTCCAGATGACCGTAACATTCATTCCTCATCGAACATCTTTGGCAAACATTACGCAGAACGCCAATAACTCGACTCATGATCTTCAGTATAAACAAGCCTCTCAAATGCAAGTTAAATCTCAATGCTCGTGCAATATGATGGGTGTGCAGCCAGAAATGCACTATACTATGTTTACGTATGTGTCTCTTTCCGATTTCCAAAATGCACAAAACTGGCACCTTAATTTCTACATATACCTAAGTAGTACATTCTTTTATTTTTCACCTCCCAGTCAATTTAATGTCGCAACAGCTGTGAATATGGCCTTTCATTCGCATGTGTTCTTTTTTCTCGGACTTGTGCCCTATTTTGCTCTGTTAAGCGATTCCTCAAACATTTATCTACTCGGGTAATATGACTTCAATTGTTTATCACCATATCCTTTCTTTTGGCGACAAATAATTTCTACAGTTAAACTCAGCACCGATAGCAGCGCTGCAACTGTGTTTGTTTTAAGACATATTGTAATAAGCTGCAACAAATAGTATGTGGTCATGGGTACAAGTATTTAAAACGGTGGTTGATTTTATATCGAGGGAGTGCCTAGGTATCTTGGACCGCATTCATGAATACCTAAGTGAAACATATTTTGTAGTACACCAAGTTCTCTCACAAGTTATTCTCAAGAAATTGCCATTCTATTTCATAAAGGTAACTATTTGGTAAATGTATCGGCCAGGATTCGAAACTGGTTTTCGAAGCATGCCGGCAGTTTTGAGCATGGCCTCCAAAATGGACATATTTGCAATTCATTGAAAAGTAAATAGGAAACTGACTTTCCGAACACTCTGGGTTCAGTTACACTGCATAACCCTGAAATGCTACAAAATGAACTTTAAAATCACTTGCAGAAGCCAATTATTTTAGGATTCTCCTGAATTCTGAACTATAAAAATATATGCCTGTGAAATAAGATAATAGAAGCTAACGAAGTATTTAAGATACATAATTTCTAATTTCCTTAAGTTGAAGCTTCTTTTTCTTTCTTTGTATATGTCCCATTTTACCATAGTTAATAGGACATTATTCAAAATATTATTCAATATTTTGATTGCACCTGGTTTCGCTGTTTGTATCTGTTAAATGCATAATGTAAGAAGTACAAGATTTTAAATTTGTAATAGATTAAAATAGAAAGTCCGGTGTCAGGGAGAAGTAATCTGTGCAAGTCAGTATAGCTACGAGACTTAGGGTTTCGAAAAAAATTAAGGGGAGGCATCTGTGAAAAAAACTAAAATTCAGAGTTTACATCAGAGCTGCTTGAAATTTTTCCCTTAGGTGGGATAGAGGGAATCCAGTTATATTTCAAAATTCATCTTTATATGTTAAATAGATTTTTCAAAACAATATTTAGTGCTTTTTACGCTGTTATTTCTGTATGTTATATAAAGTGCCCCAAGTTATACACTTTTCCTTTTAGAAACTTTAAATTTTAGATTCAGGTTTATATGTACATCAGTTATAAAAGTTGCTATACTTTTAAAGTGTGTCAAGTATTTTTAGGGAAAAAAATTTTATATGTGAATATATTAAATGTTCCTTATGTTTTGCAATTTTGAAATTTGAAATTCAATAATAAATAAAATAATTTTAATTAAAATTACCAACTGTAATTAAAATCTATCTGGGAATATGTATGCACATTTTCATAAAAATTCATTGAGAATTGTTGAAGTTGGAGCATTTTCAAAATACAAAACTGTTGAAAAATTAAAAGCGGAGAAAAACGAATTTAAAGATTAAGATAGAAATTACTTTGAAATCCCCATTAATCATATGAAGAACATACAACTACCTTATCACTTTGTTTCTCTTTAATGTGGCTAACTTTGGCTCTTTTTTATAATTTTCTAGCTACAATAGCCTTTACTAAAAAGAAAATATAATTCAACATTTTGCTGCAATTTTTTTACGTTAGGAAACAAGTTATATTCTCTATAATTTTTTTATAAATGGCTGAAACTTTGGATTCTCGTTCCTTTAGATAATAGTTACAAATGTGTATATACGCATTTGCCCATGTCTAATGGTTCTGGAAGACAAAATTTAAGGAATATGATATTTTTTTCAATTTTCTGTTTTCAATAGCAATCATTATTAGATTTATGATATACAGTCATAATGATAGCAATTTGTATTGAAAACTTATCTATATATACGCCAAAGTTAATGAAATTCATGGAAAATGTCGGTGTCTGGGGTACAAGCAGTGTTAAAAAATGCTAAAAATTTGACTCGAAGAAAAATATAGTTGGAAGCTCTTTATATAAACAGCATTTTCTTCTATGGAAATTAATTGTTCTTTTACGCTAGCTGTGTGTAGGACGCACTATTAAAGGGTAGAGCCAGGATGAAAAATTCAGTGACATAGCCGGAATTTGAACCACGGATCTTCTGGTTTCCGTCCAGCCGCTCTAACCATTTGAACTATTGAATTTTTCATTCTGGCTCTACCCGTTTATGGTGCGTCCTACACACGGCTAGTGTGAAAGAACAACTAATTTCCATTAATTGTACCTAATAGTGGTTCGAACTATAAAGCCCGGGCCTTAAAGTACTTACAGCATAGTAAGTCGCCATTAAGGTAGTTGTCTCATGTGTTTATGAGAACTCCTAGTGGTTTACCGGGAAAAACATGAGTCAGATGGAGAAATTGTCATGTTGGCACGTTGGCCATAGTACCTCAAGGGTTAGAGCGGCTGGACGGTAACCAGAAATTCCGTGGTTCAAATCCCGGCAATGGCATTGAATTTTTCATTCTGGCTTTACCCTTTCATAGTGCGTCCAACACACGGCTAGTGTGAAAGAACAATTAATTAACGTTAATTGTACCTAATAGTGGTCCGAACTATAAAGCTCAGGACTTACAGTATAGTAAGTCGCCATTAAGGTAGTTGTCTCATGTGTTTATGAGAACTCCTAGTGGTTCACCGGAAGAAACACGAGTCAGTTGGGGAATTTAATGAAATGTTGGCACTTTGGCCATAGTAGCTCAAATGGTTAGAGCCGCTGGACGAAAACCAGAAGATCCTTGTTTGTAATCCCGGCTAAGGCATTGAATTTTTCATTCTGGCTCTACCCTTTCATTTTCTTTTCAAAACCTTCCTGCACTATATAAAGACCACTCAGATAGTTTATTATCCTCTTCTTTTAATTTAGTCACTTTTAACTGCTTCCTGGCGAGTTTATATTTGCTCAATGAACTTTGAGCATTTCGTTTTAACTTTCATCTACCCCTAATACTGCTAATTTTCCTGCTAACAGGGCATTGCTTGCTGAAACTTTTACCTTAAAATTTAGTCTAGCTTTATAACACATATTAAACTCACTAACACCTGCAGTCACTGCAATTTTCAATTTCTTGCGTAATACAAATACTTCTTTGTAACATTTAATCCATGGAAAATTTCATTAGCATTCGGAGTTTTTCCTTTGATGCAACTCTCCAGTAGAGTAGTACTAACTAATCTGTTTATCTTTGTCTATAATACGGAAATTGTAAGTGCAATAGTTCATGCAATTCATAGCCATGGTTATACCAAACATCTGCATGGAATATGACCCTTACAAAATATCCTGAAATGCATAAACTACTCTCCTATTTAGAATAACTGATGACCCACTGGAATTCCTGGTAACTCTTGAGCTATAACATGTTTTGACTTAACATTTACCTTACGCAGAGCATTCTAGTATAATTACAATTATGACTAGCAAACCTTAAAGTTTCGTTATATTAGCTTCGAAATAGCTACTGTATTGCTAACTTAAACTGGTATGAATTATGTACTTACTGTTGCAACAAGAAAGCAATATAATGTTAAATTAGGCTTTATTCCTATTCTAAACAATAGCAATCTAACATAAGCTGCTATCCACAGCTTTCACTTGCATGTAAACCATATATCACAAACACTACATGTGGAAATGTTTGTTTACTTTCAAAAGTAGTAAGTGGGAAACATATAAAATGGAAGGCGAAATGTTGAATAGCTTTCACAAGCATACAGAAGATGTCTCTGCACATTACCACAGTCTATGGAATGAAACCGCGTAGTTCAAGCGTGATAATTCCATCAATTTCTTTGTAACACACTAGCAAAGGTAATATTGTAACTTTGTGGGTTCGTAGAATTAAAAGGCCGAGTTGCATAAATTAAAAGTCTTATTTATTTTCGTATAAATACTCTTATAGATTACAGCAGCTTTACGTTACATACACCATCACTCTACCAAGGTCGATCACAATAACAGTGACAGCAGATTACATCCTTAGCTCTCGTTACAACAACACAGCTGGCTCTCTCATTTCACAACACTGTTTCACAACTACAACTGTTTCACAACCACAATTGTACTACTGGCGTGTCACAATCCCTGTTATATCTCCATTCATGATTACCAGACTGTTCTGTCAATCACTAGAGGTTTCTGGAGAACAAGGCATCTAATTACATAATTCGAACATTCTATCACCTTCGAGAAACGTAACTTAATCTACGCTGGGGAGGCCTTTGCCTCAGTTATCTTGCTTGCCGGCGTTATCTGTTTACACAAGTTCGTTATCTACGTGAAACCTATCCATCTATTATCTATTTGCGCCGAAACTTTAATGCCCGTTGCCGCGACAATATGAATGGCCACGCCCGCCCACCCGCACACGGGCAATTAAATAATGACGTAAAGGCTCTTTATTGCGCTAGGGCGTAATTGATGGCAGATTCTGAAACTGCATTGTTTAAAGTTTATTTTAATACAAAAAACGGAAAATGTAGTTTTTTGTCATTTTTGATGAAATTTCACCGATGCCTCCCCTAAGTCAAAAAATTCATTAGCTTAAGGCGTGCACAAAACTCATTTATGTTCAAAAGTCACATCCGAGTCTAAGTACTCTTACTCACGACCCTGAAAATTATAAAGTGAATGAGAATCTTAGCATATACCAAGTTACAGAGTAACTATCGTTTCGTAGGTGCATGACAAGTTCAGATTTGGCAGGATGTTGTAGGAACTTTTCAGTGGAGGACCTAGGATAACAGTGTGTTCGCGTCTGTTCCTTCCTCTTTTACAGATTTCAAGAACTGTCTTGATACAGATTGACTCCAGACAGTGACGATGAAGCATGAACTTTCTGGTAGTACCAGATTTATGGGAGCAATGTTACTGTTAAGATTCACCTGAACATGTTATTTTTGAATGCAATAAACATAGTGAACAAGTAGAAGATGGTCGAAGGAAACTTTAAGGAAAATGTTTATGGAACATCTTAAGAGATGCAGGAGATTATGTAAATTTAGAAAATATCTCAGATAATATCCGTTAAGGCGTTGGAGGAATATATGACCCATGACAAATATTTCAAGAAAGAAATGTAAGAACATTCCAATCTACTAGAAAAGAATATAACTTAAGAGATCGTCGGAGGGAAATAGGACCTAGAGAAACTGATGATACAGATTACCAGACTTGAGGACCTGATTGAAAACGCACAGCCGATAAATAGAAGACGCCCATTATGGACATCAGAAAGAAGACAGAAATACAGAAAGGCCATAGACAGAAAGAGAATACCAGAGAGAAGATATGTATGGAGAGTATCAGAGCGGACAGATATGCAGAGGCGGAGAGATGACTACCCGGATGTCTGGAACTGACGAACCAGCTCCATCTACTGATGCCAGTTCCTTTAGGAGATAGATACCAGCAGGAGGAAGCTTTGGGCACCAGTTGCAGAAGAGGACATTTTAAAACTGTAGGAAACAAGTCTTTCGTAGTTTGAAATAAGAATTAAAGCTGTTGGAGAAATACAGATTTTATTTATATTGTTGCAGTATATGTAATGTAGAATAAAAACTGTTTTAGATAGATTAGATGAATATATACGTAAGGTTACTGGAATCCAGTAATCATTAGGTTTAGTTAGTTTGCTAAGGCAGAAAGTAGATTATATCTGCAAAATTGGTAAATTGTTTTGTGAAATCTGATTTAGAAGTTACTAAAGTTAAAAATTAAGTTTGCATAATACGGCCTGATATATATTCCAGAAACCGGGCTATTAGATAAGCAGACTTTATTTTATTTTATTTTATTTTATTTTATTTTATTTTATTTTATTTTATTGGTTGTCCCTGCTTCACTTAACTGATTCTCTTTTAAGATAATTAATTGGTGTCCTTTAAAATCTGGATAGATGATCTTCGACGCTAAACGAAATAATGGTTGAAATGATGCTGAGTCGCACATACAACACATACAACACATACGCCACCGCCGCCGCCACCGCCGCCACCATCACCAACCACCACCTCTGCCAATAGTAACTTTCCTTTACAATTGGCACTAAGCGCCTAACAACGCAGGGCTAGTCACATCCATTAGACTCGGCAGTTTAGTTGACGTTTTCCTTAGACAAATGGAGATAATCGAATTGGTCTGCGAATGCAATTTAAGGTGTTCGAATGGGTAACTTAATGTTTTGACACGTTTGAAGTAAGTCCACTTCATCTTGCTCTAGCCAGTGGTTTTTTGCCACCAAATAAAGCGCATGGATGTTAGAATAAACAGCTTTAGACCTCCTTCCCTAGAATCATTTATTTTTGGTGAAGATTCCTTATTTAATTCTTATGCAGTCAACAGTAACCTTTTACGTACATTAATTGACAAGTTTATTTAGCTTCTTCTAATGATAATCGGAATATGTGGCTACTTAGGAAAAAGCCTAAAAGTATGGTACTTACATGTACTTTTTAAATTGTTGTGTAATCTATTTTAAAATGCTAAGTGTCTAAAAAACTATTTAGTAGCACTTATTCTTTCGTTTTAAGTCATGTAAATCAAGAGGGGAATGTGACAATAGGTTAAGCCTTATGCGACAGTCAAATCTTTTAATATTTGTCCATTACGTAATGGTTATCAAATTCCGTTCTGTTTAGTTGACGAAGAGACTTGTCATTTAAGAAAAGCACAAGTATCGGAAAATCCAAGCAAATGACAAGGAATATCTCTGAAATTATGTACACCGTAGAATAAAAAACAAAAATAGGGAATGTATTAAACTTAATTTATCTGCTTAAACGATAGTGATAAAAACAATGATAATTATGATAATGATGTTGAATTATTTGTTTTTGTTTTGGTGGTAAGGATCTGTCTTATCCCTTACGGTTTCATCAATATGCGGCTCATCCAAAAGAAAGGGAACTTATGATAATGTTCAGGAAATACCTACGGTTGATTTCTTATGAAAATATTTTCGGAAAAAAGATGTAGAGCTCTGGAAGCGACAACTTACTTCAAACAAGTTTTCTTCCCTGTATTTCTCTGTAGAGTTCAACATTTGGGATTTTTGCTTTCTCATTTGATCAATTTCCCCAAATTGAACTCGGTTTGTGCTCTGTGGCACATGAAAGTAGGAGCAGCGTGTTTGTTTTATACCAGATTTACACCGACGACCACGTTACACATTTATATACAGACAGATCGTGCTAAATATCATTGAAATTTTTATTTGTATGTTACAATTAGCTTCACATCATTTTGAATCCGGCAGCTTAAATTCGCATTTTTGCTAAAATTTGAAGGTTTCGGAGGACATGAGGATGAGATGGTAAGGAATATGTTTGTACTTTGAGACAACCAACGTTGTATAACCAACGTTTATATTTTTGAGATCTTCTCGAGAAACAAGCCAAGGGAAAAGACGATTAGAAATCGACGATTCGGGTGCGTACATCTCTCCCATCATCAGGATGGATATCCATCGGCTTAAGAAGCTCAGATGTATACAGCTTGATCGTCAAGTTAAAGTAGTTACGTTTCCTTGACCCAATTAATTATCTGCAATCATGCTATCTCTTAACCTGTCCTTTAATTTACTGAAAACAGTTTATTTGTTCAGTGAAGCGAATATTGGTAGTTTTTTGTCTTTGTTTATATTTGTGTTATATCCAGCTTTTTTTAATATATACAATCTGCTTTACTACCACCCTAGCATCCAGAATCTAAAGTAGGGCTAACTTCTCATCATCTCATCTTAATATATACATATTTTTATTGTGTTTATATAATTTTCTATGAAAACAATGTCTGCAGATATCATCTAAATCTAACTAACTTATACCTAATTAAACTAACCTATATTACAAAATGGCTTACATGACTTTTATTAATCATGAAGCAATCGTAACTCTAACACGTTATTGCTATCTGTAGCTCTCATCTGAATCGTCTTCACTGGAGGTTTTTTCACTTAATGCCTTCTCAATTCTGCCTTCCAGGACCCAGTTATGTCTCCTGGTCCATCGTTGTTCACCCATTTCATCCAAAGCATCCTGATTGTTTTCCTCATTGCCGTGAACACGTGACTCCTCCAATTCCTGCAGTCCTACAGCTCTATGTAGAGGTTTTCGTACTTCCAGTGGCCGTGGTTTATTTGTTCTTATTCTCCCCAATCTTCTTGCTTCAGCGTATTCCAGTCTGCCCCACTCTGAGGCTTAATCTCCCATTGTTTGTATAATTTCGACATCTTTCTTTCTTAGTATGCATCATATGTTTTTTCCTGCTGATTCAGCTCTACCCTCTCTTAAGGCATCGTGATACTATAGGCATTCAAATACGGCATGTTCCGGTGTGTCTCCCTCTTCGCAGATTTCGCAATTATCATTTTCGGATCTGTTTATCTTCTTTAAGTACACTCCATAGGGTCCATGCCCAGTGATATAGTGAATAAGTCCTTTATTAGGTTTCATCTTGGTCAGACGCAGTCTTTCTCTAATATTTGGAAATAGTTCATAAACCCGGTGTCCTGCTTCTGTAGTGTCCCACTCCGCTTGCCATAATCTAATTAATTCATTTCTTACGTCTCTTCTGGTTGTTAGACTCCTTCCTACTATATCCTCTACCTTTTCTAGGTTTTTGCATTTCAACCAGTAGCACGCACCTCTATATCTCATTAAGTCCATTGGACAAATTGCTAGGACTACTAGCCAAGCCAAAGTTGGAGTTGCACCAAATGCTCCAGTACATCTTAAAAGGAAACCTCTCTGAGCCATCCTAAGTTTTTTGAATATTTTTAAGTACCAGTAGCCTATTTGCCCAAACAACCACTCCATATGCTATAATTCCTGTTATTATACTCATGTGATACGTTCTTACTAGGTCAAGGGGAATTCTGTAGCTTCGTTGTTATATCAAGTGATACATTTATGGTTACAACAGCTATTAAAATATCCTGATGACGGGAGAGAAACGTCGATTTCTAATCGTCTTTTCACCTGGCTTGCTGCCCAAGAATATCTCAAACATATTCTTCGCCAGGAAAGTTTCAGGACTTATTTTAACGTTTATATTAATGAGATATTTGTGTGCTTTTCAAAATAACTGTCCCGTACTGTTATATGGTTGTATTCCATTTTTGATCAATATAACCTTAAAGATAAGTTCCTATACCTTTAAAGTCGGAAACCATCTTTTATAAAATGGTGTTTGCTTTTACTCTTTTACTCGAGCGTTTAACTACCGTTTATTACGAGCTCTACTAGCAGGCATATCAAAGGTTTACGGTGTCAACTTCAATTACTAGGATGAAAAGCTTCATGAAAACATACGCAGCATGAAAAGGAAGGTGACTTTTTAGGTTTCTGTTATGTTTAAAAGCACACAGTATACAGGCCTTTCGAATTACTGCACTAGCAGTTAAATTTGAATTCAGTTTATGAAGTTGCAGCAAGAATTTATGAAGCGCTACGTGAAAGTAATTAAGTACTCTTCCTGTGTGCATTCTGCCTAAGATTCATTGCTGAATCACTTTCTCCAATTTAGCCATTAGGTAATAACCATTACTTTCAATTTATTACGTGCTATATTGGCTAATATTTGCGGGAAAAGATTTTTTGTGATATGTTAAGCGCTCATCATTTAAATGATCTAAACAGAAGACTTAGACAACTTAGACAACTCCCCCAAATAATCAATTTTTCAATTAAAAACAGTTTTTGTAATGGATGCGACGTCAGTTTTACAACTTTATATTTATTTTTATATTTCCAATATTTTTACACTTTTAGCAAGAAAACGTTTAGGATTGTAATTACGTATGGGTCAATGAACGTCAACCAGACTTCAGGTCTTCTGTCTCTAACAGTTTGTTCGTTTTAAAGGCTTTAAATGGTGAAAATGCTCACTGGTTCTAATATTTTATGGAATTAATCAAGTTATCTTCATTATTAGAAGAGAATTGGAATGCTAAAGAACGATGGTCTCATCTTGGTGTTTTAAAACATTTCATAGAATGCTCACAAAAGCGAGCTGTACATAACTCAGTCCTAAATTTGAAATTCGGCTTAACAAAGCACTGCTTGTGCATTTCTGTCTTATCCAGGAGTATACTCAGCTTTCAGCAAATAATCCCAACCACCCTTTGATGGCTCTTGCACATGTAGTCAGCGAAAAACGTGAAATTTTAATTAAAATATTATCTGGCACAGCAGGAGCAAACAGTTCAGTTAGCCCCAGAAATATTTTCTTGGAACTCCATTTTACGAGAGAAAAATAGCACACAAGCCACCTTGCGCATTTCTAGATCTATATATGTATATATCCTAGAGGACTGGGTGTGGCTCAGTACATTACATCAAAACGAATACCCAGTTGAAGGCTCTTGTTATTATTCATATTATTATAATTATTATCTTTGTTATTTATTTGATAGCAAACCTACCCTGTTACTAATCAAGAAAGGTTGGTTAATTATTATTTTCAGGTGGCACACAATAGATTCCTCTGAATTTATAATCAAATTAATGGACAGCCACGGAAAAAAGGAAACGGGACATGTAACTTTGTCAATACAGTCTTACGTTGACACCAATAGGCTAATCAACTAAGATACTTGGTGTTTCTGCTACATACACTATTCAGCCCGGTTTAGAAATACAGCAATCTGTAAAGCACTAAATATCGATCACCCTACTTAAAATTAAGAAAGAGAGCTAAATTGCAAATTCCGGCTATGAAACAGGAATAAACGCTGGAGGTATAGCTGCAAATGTATCACGATAGAAAAATAATGAGTCGATAGGAGCTTGAGAAATACTGTTGAAAATGTAGTGTAAATGTAATTTATTTTTCACTGAAAGAAACACCCGAAATTAAAATGAATAATTGGGGTGTTGAAAGTATTGACAATACATAACCGACGATATATACAAAGAGCTTAGAAAGGAAGACACGTCCCAAACAAAATATAAATGACAAGTACTCCTCGCTTTGTTGAGGGTAATGAGTGTTCTAAGGGTTTCTTAAGTCAATTTAAGCGCTTCAAATGCAGTGGATCACAATAATTTGAATAAGAGTGGGATTACGACATTGTAAATAAGGATCCGAGACCAATCCATGAACCAGCCATAAAGAAGAAACAGAGTTGTGGGGAACTAATTACAATTCATATTAATTCTTTCCATACAATAGAATCTCAGAAAGAGAAAATTAGAGAAGGCTTTTTATTAACTTATTTGTCAAGAATATATTATATGTATGAAGATTTCTGCAAATAGATATGAATATGTAATCCCTGAAAAAAGTCATATTGCTGAAATATTTTTAATATTTATTTCATAATGGATCATCACCAACTATGAAAGCATCAGTCTAATACGTGTTTTAAATACCTACATCTGATAGATCCTGAATATATATTTATATCCTCATCTCTTTGGAAAAGACAGAGATGTGTCATGAAAAGTGCTTATAAATGGCAGTAAAAGGATGCAAATATTTCATACTTTGTACTTTGAATTTTAAGCAGCCAGTATTCTCCTAACATCAAAACCGAACAAATTGGTCAGCAGTCTGATTGTGTGCAATGTCTGAGGCGCACTTGCGGATTCCCGTGACCTCCTTGGGGTATTTCTCGTAGTTAATCAGAGGTGGAATTATATTTGCAAAATCATTTAAAAATAACCCAAATGGTAAAGATACTTACCTTATATTTGTAGCATTTACGGATAAAGTATTTCAAGCATGTTGTTATATACAAATATGCTCCGGTCTTTCTGAAATTTTTCAATTGAACGATAGACGTTTTGTGTTTTATGGTGAAGTTGTTTATATATTCCTCTGTGCTAGAGTGTCAAACTTCACGGACTTTAGGGCGTTGTTTATGTGTATATCGCTGCATAGTGATAATGTTACTGTAATATTAAGGTAGTCATTTTTATTTTTATTCATACAGCTGTCATACCTCACGGTCCCGAACTGAAAGGCGTGTAAGAGTATCAGGTGAAGTACTGACGATTTTATTGAGTTTTCCTAGTTAGAGATGTATATTTACAAAGGAATCTATCTCTGGGTTTTCTTACAGCTTCCCAAATGTGTGCACCGCAGTCTTTTGATTCATATCACTTTAAGTAGGTAAATGTACGGCCTATTAGAGTTACTAAATATTGCTATTGTACTATATATACATATATATATACTTTTCTATGTTTTATGTTATTGAATTAGCTCTGCAATGCCATTCTGTTACGAACGTCACAATATATAGCTAATTAGAAAATATAATCGCTTAACGAAACTGCAATTTGTAAACTTTGGAGGACTATGTTGCTAAAATATAATCCCAAGTAAAATTATGACGAATGTCGGGTAACTCTAAGCTCCATGGACCCCGGGCTCATTTGAGCATCATTTCACCCATTCCATTCATCGTCCGATATGACTGAACGTTTTAGGACGTAAATTACAAAAAAAGTAAAATTACCTTTTTCTGTAATTGTTTATACGGATGTAACATACTCATATATTGAATGTTGTATAACAATTCTATTTCATTTGTGAAGAAATTGTTCAATATTGAGCATTCTTTTTCATTATACGAGGCATGTTTTTTTAGTCAGTACCGTTTTGAAATTAAAAAAAGACGGGCATGGATATCGCAATTATGTTATTTTTCCTTAATCTACTTTTCTACACAATTTCCGTGAATATTGAGGCATTTTTCATAACGTGGCACCAGTTTTTGAATACCCTCCTCATAAAATTCTGCCGCCTGACGTGTTAACCACTGTATCACAACTGTTTTGACTTCGTTATAGTCTTGAAGACGCTGACCGCCCAGATGTTTCTTCAAGTGCAGGAACCAATGGTAGTCGCTGGGCGCCAGATCAGGGCTGTATGGAGGATAATCTAGAGTTTCCCATTGAAAAGATTTGATGAGATCTTTGGTCCGATTAGCCACATGTGGACGGGCATTGTCTTGCAGCAAAACGATACCCTTACTTAACTTGCCACGTCTTATGTACTGGATTGCCCGGCGCAGATTGTTCAATGTCTCACAATAAGACGCTGCATTGATTGTCTTATTACGAGGCAGAAACTCCACTAGCAATACTCCTTTTCTGTCCCATCATTTTCCGGGCAGAAATTGTTTGCTTAAACTTCACTTTTGTGGGTGATGATGAATGTCGCCATTCCATGGATTGTTGTTTGGATTCTGGTGTGACGTAGGCCACCCATGTTTCGTCACCAGTAACAATTTCGTCTAAAAATATTCACCTTCATTGTAGTACTGCTCAAGGAAAGTCAATGTACTGCCTAAACGTTGAGTTTTGTGCAAATCCATCAAAATTTTCGGAACCCAACGTGAACACAATTTCCAGTACTTCAAGTTCTCGGTCACAATGCGATACAAAACACTACGAGAATATTGAGGAAAATAGTCTCACAATGATGAAATTGTAAAACATCTGTTTTCTCTCACCTTTTGGTCCACTTTCAGTAACGACCGAAGGACGCCCAGTCCGTTCATCATGCTCATTTGTGCGGCCATCTTTAAATGCTCTCACGCATTTCCTTACCTTTCCATTGCTCATAACGTTTTGTCCGTAGACTTCACAGATCTCACGATGAATATCGATCAGTTTTACGCCTTTAGCACTAAGATATCGTATAACAGCCCGTACTTCACAATCGGCGGGACTCACGATTGTCAGAGGCATCTTAAACACTCAGTAACCTACGTATACAATGAAGAATCAGACTGTAATGGCGTCATTGCGTAGACAAGAGAAGTAGGTAGCCAGCGCGCATGCGTGGAACGCCGACTGTAGTGCTGCGGCGGCGGAACCGCAAAACGGTACTGACTTAAAAAAACATGCCTCGTATATGATCAAAACTATAACTTGTTTTACAATACCAATTCCCATTGTAGCCTGTATAAATAAATATAGGTTTGTTTGTAGAAGTTTTGGTGATACACATTCTACATGTATTTAAGCTATTTTTCTAATAACGGCAAATCCTTGAACATTCCTCTGTTAATAAAATTATAATCACACTGAGTTTTAATACAGTAACTCCTCTCATCCTGTATTACTATTAATTACTCAACAGTCATCTTTGAAAATCGCAAAAGCTTAGTATAATATATACCTATCTTTTTAATCTCGCAAAGTGGTTCTGCGTTGTCTACACGCATATCAGCAAGAGATCTGCTAGGATATACTTTGTCTCGTAGTAAAGGCAAACTTTGGTTGATATATTTCAGGCCAAGAAGAACAGTAATGAGTTCTTTACCACCTGGTAGCCTCTGATGATCCGAAATTGGTTGCAAATTTCTTTCAGTATAGGGCTTAAATCAAGGGGGTGAAGTTTGATATGCATATACTGAATTAACAATTGAGTAAAGTGATACGATAGGAATCATAAAGAAATATCGAAAACTGGTTACCTTCCGTGAAGTTGAAGCTGCAGTCAGATATGTTATAGCTGCATCTGATTTATAGCTCAAGGCCAAGAGCTAAGAAGACAAGATACGTTTGGAGAGAGAAGTAGCCTTGGGGTTACGTCGGCTTTGGCTACATTATATTGAACCCTGAAGCGGATAACAAATACTCTATTCAGTCTCTCTCACCTCTTTCAATATTGGCAAAAGGTGAGAATTTAGTGCCTTCTCTGATGCATTTTCTGTACATAGGGTAATTTATACATTAGCATTACACTCTTGAAGGTCGCAAAGCGTCAATTGGGAATACTTCCTACGGCTCGGAACATTCCGCCGATGTACGATTTTTATTAAATCTTATCAACAGATAAGTAATCATGAAATAATATTTATAATTTCACATCATTATTTAGTTGTTTGCAAATTAAATGGAAAATTGGGAAACCCCACATGTCCGTTTTTTAAAAAATTGAGTTATCTATGACATGACATTGTACTTTAAATATGTAGGCCAATCATATTGTACAGAAACCCATGATGTTGTAATATTTTTTGTGCTGTTATACAGCCATTGTGTCATTGAAACTGTAAAGAAACCCACGTGTACAAATGATATGGGATTTCTCAAAATTTTAATTTACCAGCACTGTCACAAACAGAGAGAATATCGGCCTTCTACTCTTTTACTCGATTGTTGTTGTTAGTAAAACGGCAGACAGTGGTGATGTTAGTGCAGAATGTGAGGAAGAGCACGCATTCCAACTTGCTGAACCATTTGTAATTCCCCCAAACACTATGAGCCAGGCTTATCAAGATAATGTACCTATAAATAAAAAGAAAATGCAAAACCTAAGACGAGTTGTGCCATTCTTACCAAAAGAAGAACTAATTCAGAGCTTCTACGATGACATATACAATAGGTCAATGTATGTCAGAGAATGCACCTTGTGTAGAATATAATGCCAAAGATTTCTTTGACGCAGTTCGTTTCATTTCTGTCCTTGTCAGCTATATAGTGAGGGTTAAGTAATAATTTATGCATATTTATTACAAAATATTCAGAAAACCCACATGTCAATAAATAAATGTTAACATAGTTTCAAGAAAATAGATCAAGAATGTCTACAGTGCAATGGCATGCTTACCTCTACATTCATTGCAACGAAAAATGAGGACAGAAACTGACTTTAAGCATAATTTTAAGAACTGGAACGTTTTTTGTAGCTCATGAAAAAATTAGTTTGCTGGACATGTGGGGTTTCTTAACATTCTGATTCAATTCAGAACACATCCAAAAAGTAGATGACAATTTTCTAGTTGAATCAAATTACTCCTTGATAGATTACATTTATAACAGAAATTATATATTCCACACACATTGATCAAGGTAAATAAGGGTTAATATATTTTCTGTCCTCACTTTCTTCTTGGACAGCTAGCCAGGTGAAAAGATGATTAGGTATCAACGTTTCGGGAGTGTACATCTCTCCCATCATCAGGATATTTATAAAATGTTATAACCACAAAATGAAATACTGGATATAACACAACTAGAAACAAAGGCAAAACACTATCAAAATTCGCATTACTGAACAAAAGACTGTTTTCAGTAAATTAAATGCCAGGTCAGGAGATGGCGTGAGTATAGAAAATTGTGTCAAAGAAACGTAACTACTTAACTTGATTATCAAGCTGAATTGATCTTTGCTTCTAATTCGATGGATTTCCATTTCTAAGGCCGGTTTCCAAGAGGAGCTCAACTGAAATCCAGCATCACGATTAAGCGTGATCCTTTCAGAGGAAATCGCCAAAGCCTCCTTAATTCTCCGCTCCCAGTAACTGTTGCATTTTGCCAAGATGGTCGTCTCCCGAAAATTGGCTCTATGGTCGTTATCAAAACAATGCTCTTCCAGCCCAGACTTCTCAGGTTACATTAAGGAGGCTTTGGCGATTTCCTCTGAAAGGAGCACGCTTAATCGTGATGCCGGATTTCAGTTGAGCTCCTCTTGGAAACCTGCCTTAAAAATGGAAATCCATCGAATTAAGAAGAAAAGATCAATAAAGCTTGATAATCAAGTTAAGCAGTAGCGTATTTTTGACACAATTTTCTATACTCACGCCATCTCCTGACCTGGCATTTAATTTACTGAAAACAGTCTATTGTCCAGTAATGCGAATTTTGTTTCTAGTTGTGTTAAATCCAGTATTTCATTTTTTGGTTATAACATTTTATATATATATATATATATATATATATATATATCCTGATGATGGGAGAGATGCACACTCTCGAAACGTTGATATCTAATAATCTTTTCACCTGGCTTGCTGCCCGAGAAGAAAGTGAGCGTATTCGTCACCAGGAAAGCTTCAGGTCTTATATTTTATGTCCTTTCAAGAAACTCAGTAAAAGCATTATTAGTTGATGTACCTTACAGTAGTTTATTTTACATATCCTACTGTTGTAGGCTTCTCCAGTTTTCATCGATTACCCATAATTCCGTTTGCTGCTTTTACAGTTATCCGTTTGTTCTATTCTTCGTCATCTGTTTTACATAATTTTTCTTGGTCATAGACGTTTCCATATTCTACCCAATAACCGTTTCAGGATAACTCTTCACCTTCCTTCCTCTTTCGTTGTTCTCAAAAGCCCATGCCATTTGAACGTATGTTTCCTCAATGCTTTCAATTACCCTCTGTTCGATGACCCACTTTCTTAGCACTTCGTTTTTCTTCCAAATTGTAAGTGAAATAGTCATAATACTCATACTATATGTATCCAGTTTCCCCTTTCTTGTACATACTTACACCAGCCCTCAGGTTTCATCTTCTTCCAAATTTTGAACACTTGGCAAATGCTTTTGTAACACAAGGTAACCACATTTCCATAAGTTTATCACTAAACTAGTGGTCGCAAATACCTTAACAACTTCCACTTTATTTAATGCCCGAAGAGCTAAAAATTGATTCGTACCATTTCAAACGATTGTTTGGGCATGACACGTGTTGATATGTTTCGAAAAACCTCAACCCCACATTCATGAAGCCCATTGTATCTGGTGATGAGAATTCATAGATTCTGCACGTTAATTACGCCCCAGCTAACAAAGCTATCATTGTGAACGAATTTCTGGCCAAAACACAACAAATCTCATAGGAAAACCAGCGTATTCACCTGATCTAGCTCCGGCCGACTCCTTTCTTTTTCCAACACTCAGGTTACCATTTCCAGATACCGTTTTCTGTCGGCAGGAGATATAAAGTAGGATTGATTATAAAATCGCAACACACGTTATAGATGCACCAACAAAATGGCGCCCTGTAAACAAACTAGATGACAGATAACAAACTCCGTGTCAGACTATGTCATTTATCGTGCTCAATCCTATTTGCCATCGCACCTCATCGTTAATTTTTCCTACAATGTTCCCCTCAAGATCACCTATTATCTGTATCTCATTGCCACTCTAGCATCAGCCTACTATAAATAATAATAAAACCCATACTTACTTCTCTATTTTCTACAAAATATTGGAGCTACAGACATCTATTGCTCCTAAACTAATGCTAAACATGCTCCAGTAAGGCGTATTTTCGTGTCCTTAGCACTGTAGTTGTTTACTTCAGACACTTACCATTGTTTTTAGGTAAAATGATGGAAATAATCATTTCTTCCACACTAGCCGTATGTAGGCTAAGGTTTGAATGAGTAGAACCAGACTGACAAATTCAATCCCATAGCCGGGATTTGAACCACGAATCTCCCGCTCTCCGTGCGGTCGCTGTAAACCACTGAACTACTATAGCCAACATACCTATATGCCGACATGACATTAAATTCTCCAACTGACTCGTATCCTTGGTTCAAATCCTGGCTATGGCACTGAATTATTCAGTCTGACTCTACTCATTTAAACCTTAGCTTACACATGGCTAGTGTGCAAGAAATTATTATTTCCATCAACTTTCCTAAAATTATAATGGTTTAACTATGAAGCCTGGGACGTAAGTACTTACAACATAGTAAGTCGCTACAAAAAGTGCGTTTCTCATAGGATATGAGAACCCCTAGTAGTATACCGGGAAACATATGAATCAGTTGGAGAATTAGTGTCATGTCGGTATGTTGGCCATAGTAGCTCAGTGGTTTAAAGCAACCATACGGAGAGCGTGAGATCCCTGGTTCAAATCTCGGCTATGACATTGAATTTTCCAGTCTGTCTGTACTCATATACACCATAGTTGTAAAAATTTAGTTATGACACACACACACACACACACACACACACACACACACACACACACAAACACACACCTTTAGTTTATAAAGCCTCAGTAGCTAATTCTTCCAATGTCCTACGTGTAGCTCTATTCATAGCTTCTTTGGACCACTGTGTCCCTGCAATCTTTTTGAATCTGTCAATCTCATCTTTGGTCTCTGTCCCAATCACGTTCTATTCTTAAGTCCCATCTGACTTTCGTTGATTCCATCGAAGGTCCAGAATTCTGGTGACGTTTCCTCCCCGTGTCCATTTCAGCTGTTGCGCCCTTGATGCCACGTCGATCATGCCCGTATTCTTCCTGACTTCCTTGATTTTCATCCTATCCTTGCTTGTCGCTTGTAATAATTTCCACTCCGTCTTCCTCTGACAGATTTGTAGCATTGTACTCTGTTTTTTTTTTTTTTTTTTTTTTTTTTTTTTTTTTTTGTTAAGGGTTAGGTTTGGCATCCACATAGTACCCTGGTAGTACACATGTTTCGATGACCTCTCCCTTTATATTCTAATTTTGAAACCTATCTTCTAGGGTGAACTTAAGACACCAATTTTTTTCCGTGCCTGGTTGATGGTCCTTTTTATTTCTGTTGAGGATTTATTTGAAAAGGATATTGTTTAGCCTAAGTAACTATAATCTCTGACATACCCCAAAACCTCCTCCTTGACCTTCATTTGTTCCTCAACGGCGCAGAATAGCTTCCGATTATTTTGACCCTCTAGTTAAATCCATTCATCTACCACTTCTGGCCCAGCGCCTTTATTTGTCTCAGTAAGTACAAAAATGTCCCAATGACTCAACTACCTTAATTAACTACATAATCGTATTTGTTATTCCATGTTGGACAAACCAATGTGTGTTTTCGCAGTCAAAGTGAACGTTAATTAATCCGTTTGCCTTTAACTTATTTGCGAAGTGTAGCAGCAGAGAGAGGAAGGGAGAGACAGAGGAAGAGAGACCAAAGGATTGGCAGCAAATAGCTTTATAATGCGGCGCTCTGGCAGACTCTTTGATATAAAGTTTTCTTTAGTGGACATGACACAAGGCATAAATTTTAACTTTGGTTAGGTGGGACTGTCACACGACATCTTTGTGAATGCTTGTCATTTTTATGTTGAAAACTAGCTACCGATTAGGTGTACCTATATAGGTAGTCATCATTAAGTTGATTGTTAAAGACGATTGAAAAAGAAGTTACACATAGCTTGGATGAAACATAACACCAACTGAACTGGCCTACATTATTTAGTTGTGTGTAAATGAATGCCGTATGTATTTAAATGGAAAAGCATGTTGACATCCAGGTTTACGTATTTAAGTTAATATAGAGTATCCCAAATTGAAGTATACTCTCTTGAACTGTTGTTTCTCCGCAACGAAATGAGCGAGAGATACATTTCTGTCATTTCTTAAGCCTCTAAATGTTCAAAATGCCACAGTAGACATTCTGTTGTCTTTTTGCTTAAGCCCGCACATGTTCAAGATGCCGCAGTAGACTTTCTGATGTCTTTTATTTCTTAAGCCCATACATGTTCAAATTACCCATCTCCTGCCACAGTGCACTTCCAACAATAACGTTGTACAGAGTGACACACGTTTTAGATTACTGATATTGGACAGTCTTTGATGGCATATTCAATTTGATCCCTCAGTTCCTCCAGTGTTTATGGTTTTGTGACGTACATCACAATGCTTACAGTTCATCAAAGAAAGAAGTTTATAGCGGTTAAATCAGGAGATCGTGGCAGGAGCTCTGTAACACCTCCTCTTATTCCCGTCCATTTCTGATTTAATGTGAGGTGGAGAAAATATCTCATATTGACATAAAGTGAAATGGAGTCCCATCTTGTTGTAAGTAAACCTCATTTTAATTTTCAGATAGATCTTCAATACATTGAACCATGATTTCCAACATTTCCAGGTAAGTTTGATCCGTGACAATCTCTTGGAAGAAGTACGGCCAAATTAATCATTGGGATTAATCACGCCATAACGTTGCTCCTTGGAAGATCGACGGTATTTTCTTGAATGATGTGTTTTGGGTTTGATTAGTCCAGTACACACAATTATACCGAATACTTGTGCCATTATGTTTGAATGTGGCTTCATCGGACCAAACAATTGAGCCTGAAAATCTTCCCTTTCGTCACAGTTCTGCAGTACCCACTGACAAAATTGCAGTCGCCTATCTAGTCGTCCTCATTTCGTGCGTGGAAAAGTCTCGGAATGCAAGGCTTACATTTTTGCCCCCTAAAAATTGGATGAACACTGCTTTTCTTGACACGAACCTGAAGAGAACATTTCCTCACTGACTTCTTTGGGGGTCGTCCAAAAACCGGCATGACTGCAATAGTACTCTCCGACTTTTCAACACTTTAACCAACATGCATCGTGTTTAAACTTGTATCGAATTCTTGTTATTGTTACCCCTGGTGGTGGTGTCATAATTTCAACTATCCAACGTTGTTGCACGACACATCAACTTAATTTGATACTGTTGAAGGCAGACCCAATAAGCACCAGTGTGAGGATAGTTTTTCCCAATTTACAAGGAACATGCACTTTTTCTCAAATTATCCTCAAAGAACAGCTGTGCTTGGTGAAGTTGTGCAAAAACGATTGCCACGTTCTGTTCCGACACGATGGAACTTTCATTCACGGGTCGTCAATCCAATTTTCGAACACAGGGAGAATTTAATTAAATGCATGGAGGATATTCAAAAGAGAACTCTGTTAAACAACATCGCCACACTTGTTCAGTCTTCTGGGTTTATGGCCACTTTGAAAGATGATAATTTTTTACTCTGGCTGTCTTTCTTCCACAAGATCATGCCACATGTGGACATTTTATGCAATCAGCTGCAGAAACGAGACTGCAATACAACCTTTGCCCTCTCCCACCTAAACGCATTTGAAAGGGCCAAAGTAAGAAATGGCGTGATATTAAGGAACACGAAGACACTGCAATTAAGAGGAGAAGAATACAAAATCATGATGTGAAAAGAGGGAAAGCTCTTAAAGTCTGTGGCATTATTCTTAGATAAACAAAGGAAAGATCTAGCTTCACGGGGCATCTGCTAGCCTCGACTTTGTTTCATCAAGAAAATTTCTCCGACTATAATAAAATATTTTCATGGGATTCCCTTAGAGAAACAATAAGGTTCTATCCTTTTATCATTGGAACAAAAATTCGTACAGAACTGACTGTAATTTACAGTCGAGAGGAATTCCGTGGAAATTCCGGCGCTTTGTGCTTGATGAACTTCATTAAGGAAAACAATTTATGTGCTACATTCAGTGAATGTGTTAAACACCTGCGAGTGTTGCTAATTATGCCAATGTCTACCGTTGAAGCAGAACGCTGTTTGTCACCTTTAAAAAGAGTAAAAACTTTGCTTAGAAACACGACACAGGACCGATTGACACATTAGCAATGCTTTCAATTTTGAGGGAGTTTCTTAGGAAGATCAGCGACTTAAACGCAAGTTATCGATAGATTCACCAGGTCTAAGGAGAGGAGAGCAGATTTCATGTATAAATAGGTGAGTCACGAGTACTCTGAATTTTATTTTTCATTTGTGCACCACCAATAATTTAATCCACCAGCCGCCACTGGTCAAAACGTTACTCCAGCTTATGCACAAAAGCTTGTTGATAAAATGGTCAGTACCATTCAAGCATTTTTCGTCCATGGAGTATATGCCTCCTTTCTAAATGGAATTATTTTGGGGATATGTGTTCACTTACGTAACATATAACGAAGTCTTGTATTAAACCTGTGATATTATTAGGTAGGTGGTGGTTGGGCAGGCGAACAAATCGCAGAAGAATATAGCTTTTATCATTCGTTCCTGTCATATGTCGCTTACTGCAAATGTTACACCATTAAATAAATTGCATTGAGGTTAAATATCATATTATATAAAAATAATCCAGGACTATGGTTTAAATATATCAGTAGAGAAGCTGAAGTTTGTTGAATCTATGGGAAAGCAAAGTGTTAAATAATGAAGTGTCAGTGAAGTTTTAGAACAGATGGGAAAATTTAACTACCTGTGCTATAACGTAACCCTCAAAAGATAATAAAATGAGTAAATTTCAATTTATTTTTGGAATTATAGTTCATACCTTCAAAACAAAAACCCAAAAGCATACAAATCTGAAATTCCATAACATAATGGTTGTTCTGGTTTTACTATATGAATCTGACTTGGACTATTAGAAAGAAAAATTGCCAAAAAGATGCGGCAGCAATGAATTAGCTTCGAGCAATAAAGGAATGCACACGTTAAATCTTGTCAGTAATTAGGAAATAAAAAAGGAGATAGATATATCTTCCTTAAACGGAAAGGTTTAGATAAGTAGTGAAATGTGGAAATGTAATATGCTAGGAATGAATAACTTTGGCATTCCTTTACAGCCATACAGATATCAACACTCGGGTATTAGAACAACAGGAGGGCCTATAAACAAATGGAAAGAAATGAGGCCTTAAACCTTGAAGAGTTGAAGATGTGGAATGTTACAAAAATAACCTTTAGAAATTACCTTTTTCACATTGCAGAATGCATCTATAATACGTCACTTTTCATTAGCTTTCTACACACTCACTCACACACAAGCTCACTCACTCATTCACTCACTCGCTCACTCTCTCACTTACTCACTCACTTATTCACTTACTCACTTACACACACACACACACACACACACACACACACACACACACACACACACACACACAGCTATTAGAAAGTAAACAACATTATGATAAAGGAGAGAGAGCTTTTCTTGAAGAGCCTGGAGCTTCTTCTCAATTGTAGAGACAGTTGTTTTTTAAACAGAAAGCAGCGTTCGGTAACATGTGTTTCAAGAATTATATTGTAGTTTTTATGTAACGTTATGGATAACATACAGTTGCAGCTTCAGCGTTTGGATGAATTTAGGTGTGTTTTATCGGATGGAGTTTACCACTATGGGATAATGTGCCATGGTTGCAGAAGCTACTTAATATGCACGGTCAGTGTATGATCAGTTATACTTGTTGAAAGAATTAATTAGCAACAGCTGCTACCTGTGTAAACTTTAGTAAGGCCTCTTCTCTACAAAATGAATGGAATGTGTTAAAATTAAATTGAAAGTGTTCAGTACGTGTAAGTTGTACAGTTCCTTTATGCTGAAAAATAGGGATAATGGAAGAGTGACTTTGTTGCAAACGTAATAGGCATATATTCACTGCAAATTGACATTACTAGTGGTATAGTTAAATGTACAAGTTAGGATTAGAGAAAGTGCATAAACAATAATAATAGAATAAATGGGTAAAATAGAACCATCTACAATTAAGATCGTGATGCTATTGCTATACATCAGCCAGTTTAGGTAATCATTAATCGCTTTAGTGTTTATATTAATTAGCTCTGCCGTTAATATAATAAATAAAGTTGCCACAAGTATTTAAATTAACTTTATAAAATACCGAATATATAGATATGTAATGTTTATAATAATTTACCAGAATTGCTGAATATTCAATGGCATATTTGACTTCACAAAGTTTGCACATTCAAATGCGGTGCAACAATAGAAAATTTAAAAAGAGAAAAAGAAAAGGAGTTAACGCACTAATAGCGAATGCCAGGCCATTCCAAGTTTAACGTATTAATGTGGATTACTGTTCTGATTGGCAGAACTATCCAGCCTTGGATTCAATTTGAAAATGAATTTGTGTTCAATTTGTCTACAGGCTTAAAATAAATTGAAATACTTTTTTTCTGATGCAGATGAGAATGTAATGTCTGCGTTTAGCCATCAGAGAATCAATTATTGGAAAAATGCTTTACAGAAATTGAAAAACATTTTTAAGCAATGTAAACCTGAGCGGTCAATGCAGCTCCAAAAAGGCTAACTGCTCACTAAATATGTTGTTATGAATATCTTCGTGAAATTTCATTACTTAACAGTTATCTGCAAAACAACATAGAGTAATTCTTTTAAAACCTTGCTAAAGAACACTTCAATGAATTACAAACATCATACAAAATTTGCACTGCAGTGTAATCTTAACACCATCATATACTCATCTTTCACATTTCAAAGATTCTAAAATTAATATACACAGTTTTATATTAAAATGTTCCACAGAGAAGGCAACAACCTTCAAACACAAATACCAATAATTCTGTAGCATATATAACTGCTTTCGAGCTATGTTTACAAAAAACTATAAAATTTACTCACATTTTTCCCCACTAGGAATACAAGGGTATTTATAATACGTTCTAGTCAACCCCGTTATTGTGCAATATACACAATTAATTGGTTGAATATGAACAAAACTGACGTCTAGTTAAGAAACTCTCCTGAATTTCCAACTGATAATTTTTATTGAAACTGTTGTGCACAATACAATTTGACTAAAATCACCTGGAAGAGAACTGAATTTAGAAAATAGATCACCATTTGAATGTGGATTTGATCCTATTAGATACTCCCGTTTACCTTTTTCATTACGGCTTTTTTAATTGCAATTATATTCTTAATTTTTGATGTAGAAATCGCGTTAATTTTACCTATACACCAGGTCATATTCAACCTGAAAGATATTTCCTTTTTGATTATGCTATGAATTTCTCATGAAATTCTGGTTAAAATGTGAAAGAACAACACTATACAAATGTCCTATGACCTGGTTGAAAACCTAATATTATTGCTTTAGGCAGGTAGATCTTATGTTTTGTTCCCTGTTCGAAGACTCTCTCGTATACCAGGAACATCATTTACAACTAGCTGATCTTTTGCCCCGCCTTGGTGGAGAATATGGTAGGAAGGTTTGCCTGTAAGCTTCATAGCTCTATCAGGTGATAGTGATGGTTCTAAAGCTTTTACTGTTAAAAATGTATGTACAGTAAATCCCCATGGTGAATATAACATAACCGTAGACTACCGTTGAATGACGCTTTCTTAATAAAATTAATACCCTCAGAAGGTATAATGTATCGAGTTGTCAGTTATTTAGAAAATTGTCACGTGGCCTCACTTAATAGATAATTTGTTGAAAATGCACTGAACATCCCCTCTGGAATGTGGATTTCACAAGTGACTGGTATTGTACCAACTTCCATCTTGTTGCAGATCATGAAATAACGATAATAAGGGCAAAGGACTCCATTTATTTTTAAACGGGAAGATCGGACTGAATTTAAACTTTAATGAAGACCTTGAATATATATGAACCTTCAAACAGGCAGAATAGCAACTAATTTAAAATAAGCCAGATAATTTAATTCTAGATTTCGTGGTCTGTAAATTGGAAAGTACTCCTTAAATTTCTCCTAAGCGACTTGGCCGAAAAGGACGCAGATGATTTGGTAAAAAGCGAAAAAGCATAACAAAAATAATCTGCGTTGGGAAATAATTTACGATAAATTTAAGATGCAATATGAGGTACTAAAAATTCTGAAAGCCTTGTGTCTGCCACCCGGAGCCCAACGTCATACCATTGTGTAAAGGTTGTTTTGGGCCCCGAGAGTTGAAAAATGTTTAAATATGTGGTTTAAGAATCAATATGGACATGTTAAAATGAATAAGAAAGAAAAGGGTTAAAATTCAGTAGGTCATGAGATGACGCAACATGTAAGTGATGTGATGTGAATGTTTTATAACTGGTAGTTTTAAAAATGAGACTATGTAATGTGTGACTTGGATCAGTAAAAATTAAGTTTGAATGGTAGTGATGGGAACGAGTGCAGCAAAAATCAATAATTTTGGTAAAATTGCTAGGAAAGAAAGCGTTTTTTATGAAAGAACGTTATGGTGAGAAGACGTAAATTCAGTGCCGCGATGAGATATAGTAAAGGAGTCATCAATGTTCTGTTAAGTGTAATCAAGGTATACAATATTATTGTCAAGTTTCATATGACAAATTGTATAAATAATATCAATTAAATGGAACATCTGGATATTTTAAAGGTAAAAAGAATTTATTAGCCCCGAAGTTTATTTAGAAAATGTATCCCCTTCACTCGCGACCACGTCTAAAAATTAAGATTTCTCAAACCTCAGACTGAAGCAGATCCGGATAATTTTTATATACATCGATACATCTGAGTGCCAGATCTGAACCAAAGATTCAGATCTGGAAGAAGTAGCAGCTCGTAGCTTCGTTTTCCCGGGGGACTGAATACAACCCACAACCCCAGTGACAACGCGGGACGACATCAGGTGAGAATAATGCTGCTCCGCATGATCACCACACACTACGAGATCATCGCACCAGCATCATGTAATCCTGCTGCCCTTGTCAGGTTGGTAACATCTTTAATTTGGAAACTTCCATTCACCACCGAGTTATTCTAATGACCGCCACGTCCTGCCGGCTTCCTCACTTTGGCCCAGGCCTCTGCCTGGCCAATATATCCCTTCCTAGAATCCGCAGGTGCTTACAGCGGTACTGCCACAGCATCACTCCAGAGGACTCACCGGTGGAGGTTTTCTTAGTGGGTAGGGCTGGTGGATCAATCCCCCAGAGAGTCCCACACTCCAATCCCAGAGTTAGTGCGTAACATGCATCTTTACTCCACTCGAAAAAAAAAGAGGAGATAGAGAGCTTCCTGGACGTCCTTGCAGAAATCACCCCTGGCTGTTAGCTCAGTATATATTGTCGTAATGATTAAGATCACCTTAGGTAATTCATTTTGGCTAATTGTAGCCCATATTTCATTTACCTATGGACATTATGTCTCTCATTGTCATAAGGTCTGCTGTGTTTTGTAAATGAAACTCTAACCTGCAAGTAAAACATAGATTTTTGATGCTCTTGTCAAAGTAGTCTGAACAGCCAAATTAAATAGTGCTGATCTGAGTAAGTGCAAATTCTACTCTGTTTGTATTCGCTTGTACATAAGGGCTAGGTAATTAATGTTATTTGAAAGTCCATTAACAGGTTGTTGAAGTGCATATATAACTTGTAACTGGTTGACTGAATGGGTGATGACCTGGAATGATCCTAAGCATCAGCCTCTGTAAATAGCTTACAGCTCATTTTATTCTTTTAATGTAGTTCACTACACAAACCAAACGGTATTATCGGTGAAACAAATTCTGTTCCAATTACCAATGTTCCCCTATAGATACATGGTTATTTATTCTCCTCTCCTCCAGCAAAATTACACGGTAAAATCCACCATACAGAACACAGAATTGCGACCAAACTTTAATTTGCTAAGCAGGTGGTGCCTCCAAAAGCATAAAATAGTAGCTAAACGGAAAAAGAAAACCTAATGTCTAAGCAGTTACCAGAGTAAGCCAGTGAAACAAAGAGTAATCACAAAGATACACGAGTTAAATCAGTGAAAACGTGTTAAAGAATCCCTCTTTCTAAATATAAAGGAACAAATATGCGCTTCACATGATATGCTGCGATCCCAGAATACAAAATGTACATACAAATTATGAAGCGCAGTGGTTTAGAGATACGAGATCTTGATAGCATAGTGCCAAAAATGGAACAATTAGTGAAACTTCTGTTCGCTAGAAAAACTGAACTCCAATTATAAGGACTACAATAATAAAGTATTATAATCTACGTAAAGCGACCGCACCATGGCTGAGGCGCTAGACCACTTGGCTCTCACCAAGGCGGGCTGATTCCAGGCAACCGCAAAGTGAGTTTGTGGTAGAAAACCTGGCGCTGGTGTGGGTTTACAACCGGTCCTCCGGTTTCCCGCATTCCACCAATAGCTCCATCATCTTTCCTATCATTCATGTCACCCTCGTATATCATCCACTTCCTTTAACGTCACACTAGGCATCGGGCTGATCACCTCTCCTGGTTCTCTATCGAATCAGAGCCTCGCTTTCTGAGGCCCACCTTAAGGGTTTGAGGAACAAGAATCCTCTAACACCACGATAGTGGTACAACTAGGGAAGTTGAATGACTGACAATATGGCGGCAGCTAAATTATTTAGACAGTTAAGCAAACATTTAACTACTTTTGAACTATTCCATAGTATTCCAATGTTCTTTTCTTGATTTTGTAAAAGCTGTCTTAACACTCCACGATTGTATATTAGCTAAATAGGCAAATCTTTCACTAAAAGGTATCTCGAGCCATCTGTAACAATATATATGCCACATCATTATTGGAACTGCATTGCACATCTAGCAAAGTCACTTGAAGTTTATGAAAGTACGTGATAGTACTCAGGTCACAGCCTATTTATCACACTTCACATGAAAATGGCTCAGTTCTAAGCTGTGCTGGAATTTGTTATGTGTGCAATATGGCCAAAAATAGAGCACATTCTTTATCTTACACTCCGTTTTGATTGATTACAATAAAAGGTAGCATACATCTGTTCGGCAATAACAGCTAAATTAGCAATACGTGTTGCAACAAGGAGCTACACATCCTAAATTTTCTTTCAGATGGAAGTGGAAAGTGTCCAGAAAAGTTCGAGACAGTTTAATAAATTTTGCTGAAATCAAGTGACCAGGAATATTTAAGAAGTAACACAAGTACATGTTTCTCGTAAATATTAGAATGTTTTGCAAATGTTTTCCAAACTGATTTTAAAAACCAAGAGAGTAAGTAACCATATTATATAAATTAATATTTATCGAGGTCTAAAACCTTGACCAAGATGCGATAAAAGGTCTAAAATGCAGTAATTAACCAAGAAAGTACTCTTTTGAACAGGTATGGACTTCTTAAAACTATAAGCGGTTTGTACGATAAGCTATACAACGGAAGCTGAAGATAGTAAAATCAATTCAGCTCATATTTAACTTAATCCAGCTTATTTGGCATAGAAGCTGCACCCCGAAGATAGTACAAATATTGTACATTTTATAGAATGCCACCAATGTTTTTATTGCAGTTGGAATATTATACTGTGGATTATGAACAGTAAAGCATGTGCTGGAGTAGGGACTATTCAAAGGTTCCATAACACTAAATAAAAAATAAGTAACCTTTTTGTCTAAAGGTTGTGAACGTAGGTGAGGACATTTAAATGTTGGAGTGTAATATAACAATGGTGTAATTAGTTTTCTTAATTGGAAGTGTGGTAAATAGACCTACATTTTAGGTCATTCGAATTTTCAAAAACGATCTCTTGTATCAAATGACTAGCCTCAGATGACGAATGCACAATGGTTAGCTCGCCTGTGTAAGTGCCAAATGAGTATCGACTAAAATGACGAGTCTACAATAAAAAGTGAATTACGACCTTGAGGGTAAAGTACAAGGGACCTTCTGTTTATAATTTACGTCCCCCAACATTGTCATATCGGACACTGAATGAAATGGGTGAAATGATGCTAAAATGAGTCCAGGGCCCATGGAGCTTAGAGCTACCCGACATTTATCTTTTAAGAATAATGGAAAACCCTGGGTAAACCTTATCCAGGTAACTCATCCTGATCGAGATTCGAACTCGGGATCTCTTGAACGTGAGGCAGACGTGCTACTATCTACGCTACCTAGGCGGTCAAATACAAAGGATAAACCACCATAATTGCTGAAATCTAGAATAACTTCATAAGGTGATACTGTTGCAACATGAAAATTAACATTAAGTGTTAATAATGACAGAAATATTGAGTCTCAAATTTTATCTGACATTGACGTCTAGCACAAATACATCGCCAACAGAAATGGTCACTGTTGAGAGAGTAAACGAACACGAATGCTAAATAAATTAACAAGCAGAGCTCTCATATCCAAAAACATTAAGTGCGTACCTAGAAGGTTAATCATATTTTACTACCAGGCACATGTAAAAAGGAATACCATAAACCATCCCAAAAGTTTCTGAATCTTGTTATAATTTCATTGTCGAAAGCATAATGTACGCCACTTGTAGTTCCTACAGTGAAGTAAAAATTCTACTTCCTCTGTTATTCGCACGAAGTGTTTCGTACCTCCAGGACCTACAAGTGTACGTCTGTGGTCCAATGCCTGTCGGCTAATAGAGACATTTTGGATCAGAGAGAATATTCAGGATGAGCCATCAGTCTGATGCCAGGTACGAGAATAATGAATTAGACAATATGAAATGAGGCTACACGGATAAAACGAAAACTGATTTAGCAGTTGGAATGAATGGTGGGGAAATCGGATATCCTAGAGAAAATCTACACAAACGTTGCTTTGTGCGCAATATTTCTCACATTCAGTAACCTAATATTGAACTCTATCTATTTTGGTAAAAAATGGATGACTTAACAACGATGCCGTCCGCCTTAAAAGATAAAAATGAATTCTATGTGAAAATTTATTATACACAATGATGAGAAATTCAAACGATAACTTTCCTTGATGGAATGATGTTAATGATGGACTTACCTGTGCATTTAACGCAGCTTTTGTTTATTAAGTTTGATTGCGAGACCAAAAAGAAGTATAATTAATATGCTGAAAACATGAAAATACGTTTTCCGAATTTCAAACCTTTTTGGGCCGTAAGCAAAATTACTCTTCGAAAGTATATCTTAACCCAGCCCTGACTCAATAAGTTACAAACGAATGAAGATAAAAGCACCTGAATATACGTTCAGTATAACGGCTACTAGTTCTCGTGAACGGCGCACTGCTGCTGATGACAAGTTGGACTTTTCTGCAACAAATCCCTGAAGTTAAAGTTTAGAGCCTTGGAACAAACTGTGAAGTCCAGCTAGAGTAATATGACGTATAATGGTTCCAGATGAGTATTCACTTTCAGATACTGAATCAAAGCTGTCAACGTGTATAACTTGTCATAAGACAACTCACCTAAGATGGAATAGTGACATACTTTACGTAACAAACCTAAACGTTAGGAATCCCCAGTTGAAATTATACCCTTACAAGCTACTATCTAGAGGAAAATATTATGTAGCTCAAAATGAAGGATACGTTACGTAAGCTCAAAAGACATAGATAGCAATGGAGAGCCTAAGTAAAATAACCAGAAGGTAAAACCCGTAAATAAGACACGAACAATGAACTAGCTAAAATTAGTTGTAACATTTCGATAATATTCTATTCTTTGACTGGAAGAAGACGTGAAATGTCAAAAAATATTTATATAGGACAGCAATAACATGTTCTATCTACAACGAAATTTTTGAAAAGCGAATGACCATAAATTTCATTCAATGTACAGATTAAGGGGAAGTCCAGAAATTATTTTGAAAAATTAGGAAACCTTCGGAAAAAGTGCGAATGTACTGATTTTAGGTAGGCCGTGTTTCTTGCTGGGTGATGTAGGTGATAGGACCATAAATACCCACCTGAAATTTCCGATTTCAATTCCCATCTGGACCCTTTTTCCGGTTCTCCAAATCTTACGAGTAATGCAATGTCAGTGAGAAGACTTGCATTTGTGTATTACTTAAGGGAATGTAGGAACCTAGACATTAAAGCTGCACATCAGGAAGTGCATAATTTCCAAATACACTTCTGACCTTTGGGGACATATAAATTACTTTACCATCAAACGCTTGTATAGGAAAACAGAAACCTCACACATATATGCCTTTAATAATATAATTATATGTAATGATATAGCATGACAACTATAAATCTTTTGACTTTTTGACTATTATGTGCATTATAAAATTACGCATGTGCATATGTTTAATGAATACTGGCAGCTAAACAAGCTATTCAAATTTTTCAGTCCAATTAGCTGAAAGGTTTTAATGCATATATTCGACGGTTTTAAACTTTATAACATTTACCGATCATGGCATGTCACATCACACGTGTCAAAGATGTCACAAAATGCTTTGATTTGTATTTAAAAACTGCATTGTGAAGTTATAAGTTTAATATATTCTAAAGGATAAAAATTCAGAGAAAGACCAAACGTCATTCACAGCTGAAATAGTTTAATTATCTGTTGAAACAGAAACAATGGCCATTAAGCACAGACAAATGTGACGAATAATAAATTAATTCTTCACATAAAAAACATAACAGACTACAATAGAAGCCACAAACTCAGGTTTTCTCCACATAAAGTTAATAAAAGAAATAAAACTAAAACTTGCAAAAGGACCTTCAAAGGTAATATTAATTTATAGTAATGGATCATAAACCATAAAGATGCAAAAAGGTGAATTAATTCACCCTTACTGATGCGACACATTTATTTAAAGTGTGGAATCATCCATTGTACATACTCCTTATAAATATTCCTTTTCTCTTTGTGGATTTCTACCGGAGAGCCATCAAATTTCAACCTCGGCACTAAACGATAAAACTTAATATTTGTGTTAAGCAAGTGCATCGCGCCAATTTGTCTTGCACCACTGACTTTTTGTTGGCTTGATCCATCCTGTATATAATGAACCCAAATAAGTACATTGATTATACATTTTAATCAGTGCCTAAAATGTCTGAAACGTTACTTTTTCGGTTTAGGTTAGCTCTGGAGGCTAATGCTTAAACCCTCATGTTCTATTATGAGTTTAGTTAATACAAATATTTAAATGGATTATGTTACTGTATGGGATCATAATTCCAAAGTCACTAGATTGTTATTGACCATCAAGTTGAAAATTTGCCATAGAAGTAATAAACTATGCTGGAAAACTTGTAAGAAGGTGTAATAGTTATAAAGCAGGAATTTCTTCTTTTATTTACAGGAAGTGATTGACGATGGTTATTCCCCTCGTCTTCCCTTTCACATGAAACTGAGTATAGAAAATAGAAATTCTAATAAGAATATCTGTTATGGATTTCCCATATCTTTGGCCTGCTAGTTCAGAGCACAAACAAGTAGCCCTCCCCTAGATAAATTGGCAGAGGAAAAACAAAATATTATATAGAGCAAGTATAAGTAAATATAAGGATCTTCTAGCAACACATGTCTGTGCAGGGGTAATTTTGCTCGAAAAGCAAAACATATTTTGCATTAAGTTGCCATATATATGAATTATGTACACCAAAAAGGTAAGCCACTTCTTAGAAATATCCAAAAGTTTGAAAAGTGTCAAAAGATAGTAGTTTAGAACACGAAAAAGTAGCCCTCCTCTAGATAAATTGGCAGAGGAAAAGCAAAATATGTAAATTACAGAGAGGAAGTGTAAGTTATCATGAAAATCATCTAGCGATACATACCTATACAGGGGTAATTTTGCTCGTAAAGTATTTCTTATTAAGTTATCATATATATATGATATATATGGGTTATGTACACTAAAAATTAGGCCACTTGTCAGAAACATGGAAAAGTCTAAAGAGTGGCAAAAGAAACTTAAAGCTAACGATGAAAGTGTGTCTAATTTCACTCCTGCCCCCTTATGCCATAAAAGCAGCTGACATTCCTGGGAGCCATAAACAAGTGTAGGATGCCGCAGAGCTCTATGCTGTCAGATAGGAATGCAAAGACATACCAGAGCAGTCACAAACGAAATGCTTATGGACCATAAATTTCTGTAGAGAAAGTAGAATGCATTAGCTACGCAGCGAAGCAATAGTGCATGGGAGTAAAATTTTAGTGGCTGAATGTCTAACAAGTGTTGAGTTTAGAAGGGAAGCAGTGGCAGTGTTAAGGACTATATAATATGAAGCTAGGAAATTATTCTCGAAAAGCTATTAAAGACGGTACTTTGTTTCCAATGTGGACACATGCAAAGTTTCATATTTGCAATCTACTATTGATTAAATCTCCAGGTACTTGAAATATACAGACAGTGAGAGCTCATGCCATGGCTTTAGTTGGGCACTTGCTAAAGGCAGCAATGTACGATAGTTAAACCATAAAATCAACACTTACAAAGAAAGCACTTCATAAAATGATGTCCTTTTGCCATTGAACTGTTGAGGCATTTAAGCAAAATGCAAATTAATTCTTGCAGCCATAGTTCGGTCAAAATATTTTAAGGGTACCTTCCCTTTAAATAAAACGCTATATTGCAACTACTTCAGGCATAAGCCAACTTCATATGAAATTTGAGAAAATAGAGAAATTTAAGGAAATGTAGCTGGTGCAGGTTTAACCAGCTAAACCAATCAGTGGCATAAGGAGGACAAAAGTCGTGTGCAGATTGGTGCAGTGTAGGGACAGAAGGGTGCTAAAGGCTGAAAAACGTTTTAGAAGAACAGCGGAAGAGGGCAGCAAAAAATCCAGTATTTCAATTGGGAAGCTTTAACTAAAGTAAATGTTTAAAGTCTCAGTAGTATAGATTTGAGAGAATCAGCACAGTGTAGATATGATGCTGAACTCTCCTCTGTGTTAATATATGAGTGTGCAGAATGCTCATTGATTTAGAACTCTCCTATGTGAAAATCGAGGTGTAAAAGAAGGGGAGTGTTGGCGTAGTGCCGTTCTCCCCTGTGCAGTGAGATGTGTTTGAGGGTGGGGTGATGATGATGATGATGATGATGATGATGATGATGATGATTGTGTGTGTGTGTGTGTGTGTGTGTGTGTGTGTGTGTGTGTGAGATGTGTGATGGGTGGGTGGGTAACGGGGTTCCGGGGGGTGTTTGAATTAAATGTGAATTCATTTCGATGTGTGTGCTTAAACTCTCATGTATGAATATCGAGTCTAGGGTTCGATATGGGGTTCGGGGAGGGTGATGTTTGAATTAAATGTGGTGATAGTAATTCTTCGATGTCTGTGCTTAAACTCTCATGTATGAATATCGAGTGTAGGGTTTGATATCTATTACGTTTAGTGCTTCGATGTCTGTGCTTAAACTCTCATGTATGAATATCGAGTGTAGGGTTTGATATCTATTACGTTTAGTGTATGATATATGATGCAGTATCGTTATTCTTTAGCTAAAAGAATATCGAGAGAATGATTAGGTATGTGTACTGGGAGAGATTTATGAAATAAATGTAATAAGACATTCTGGTAAGGGGTGTTCCCTATCCAGAATCTATCCTTGAGCTATATATCCAAGAGCGATGTAAAGGTTAAAAAAAGGTTAAATTCCATTCGCACATCGAGGTACGAGAAAATATAAATCTGTTCCACATTGAAGTATAAGGGTGATGACGTGTTGTCATTCCTCAAGATTTGTGCATATGTGTATATGTGTGGGCGTATAAATATTCATCTATGAATATCGAGTTCTCGGGAGGATTCATATATATGAACATAGAGTCCTCGGTTCGATACCCATTCATGTACGCTAGGATAAACACTAGTCCTCCTCCAGTACAAGCGACGAGAGGGTGGAAGGGGGGGGGAACGTGATAAAATGGTAATATAGTAAATTCGAATTAACAGGTCTCATCCTGTCCCGCCAGCTCGGGAACGAACGTGTCCTCACTTCACACAAACCCTCCGTACGTTAAGTACAATCGACGATAGGATGGGGAGGGGGGGGGAGACAGGTATGATCACGTTTCATCACCCATCTGCTCACTCGGGAACGAATGCATTCTCACTTCACATCGCAACGTCAAGATGAGTGGAACAACAGCTCCTATCATTGAAAGTGATACCAGATTCTGGGAGAATCTACGCAATTTCGAAGATTTGCAAAAGCATTGGGTTGAGCATCACGATGAAACGTGTGATGGGAAGATGCATCAAGTAATTTGCAAGAATCCTTCCCATCATGATTCGATCACATCTTATGCTCAATGCGGAAAGAATTGTAAAGTGTATCTCGGGTAAGTAGAATTATAATTGTGTGTTAACGTGAAAGTGTTGTTATGTGTTAGATAACTAATGATAAATATGTTTATTTCAGTAAAGCCCAAAGTGAAGATGTGGCATGCCAGTCCGAACAGGATCAAGGTGAGGATGTGTGCGGTCCGTACAATGACCGTCCGTTTAAGGATATCGGTACACCGAAACCCGAGGAGGAAGTCATAGAAAAGTGAGTATAAAATAATAAGAGTTTTATGTTAACAAGTGTATTAAATATTCACGATGTTGAGACATAGTTCGTGTATGTCCGCAGATCCAGTAAGAAAGGAGACAAGAAAAAGAAGAAGACGAACTGCAAACCGAGAATCGTCAAAGCCAAGAAGACGTTCGATCAAGACAGTTTCATCATAATGATGTTCGAACCCTTCACACCCTTCGCAGAAGAAGTAGAGGAGGAAGTTGCGAGTGATGGTAAATAGTGTGTGCATGAACGATAACGACATCTCCATCAGCATTGACTTTCGTGTGAACATAGGATTATACAATGAACTCCCATCACTTTACATTAAAGCCACACATGACGATACGTGTATATTACAAAAGAGGATTGGGAGGTAATAATGTCAAATTTGTGTGTTTTGGATACGTATCTGAAAGATGGTAAGCATCCATGTGCACCGTACAGTGAAAATATAATATATGCATTTAATATAATGTTATGCATGAATGAGATGAATGAAATAACGTTTGTGAATACATGTTTAAATGTGGGCAGTATAAATCTGAATAGTACTGCATTCAATGGACTTAAAAGACTAATTCCATATATTGAAAGAAATTTATATCCGTTGTATGATATTCATAAATCATTATGTTCATATGATGCAAAAAGCAGGAGTGCATGGAAGAGGATATTGGAGATGTATGTTAAAGTCAATAAAAAGATAATTTGAATTTGTAATGTTTTATTTATTACACCTATATGATAGATTGTACAACATGAATTAATGGTTTATAAGTAAATAATTTATCATGAATAATTAAACAGAATAATGAAGTTTGTGCAGGAAAATTTGACGATGCTTGAACTTCCAATCTGGCATTCACTGCCCCCGTCACAGTATCCTCAGGTTGATGAGAGCAATCGATGACGAATAGCGGTGCATATTTCAGAAAGTCGTTCCTTTTCAAAAGAGGGTAATTCTCCTTTCCATAGTAGGATGATTGAAATTTGGAATATTGATCATACAGAGATGCAAATTTTGAATTGGCGAAATCCAGATTCATATCGTGATAGGGGTAAGATTCACTGTTCAGATAAAGTTTCAGATTGGTGATATTACAATTATCAAATAGAGAAGCATCCTTAGCGAGATGATTCAATCTATCCACTTGTGCACCGACTATGACGAAACGTGGTTTTTCAAGTTTAGTCGTGGTTGCAATGTTCCATGTGAACGCTTTAGTTTGAGGTACAGCAGGTTGAGTGTGAAGGTCCAAGGTTCGAAATGCGACGTGTAGAGGTTTATCCGATTTGACGAGTTTAAGTTTATCAACTCGTTCAGAATCTGAAAGTCGAAGTACAGGCATCCTCCATTCGAGTCTAGTTAGTTGTATGGTTGTAGGATCGTTTCCAATGATACAATTATTAGAATCCTTAGATCTAATGAGCATAAGTTCAAACTTGCTATTAAGTATGACCTCCTTGTGATCGTCGGCGAAACCCAGCAACATCGAAAGAGGAACGATAGCATTGAAGATACCATTCGATGTATTCACGATGTCTACCACACCTCCTGGATAGGTCCATCCAGCATTAAGTAAACGATTCGATTCCAGTTCATTCAGTGCGGCATAGTTACGCATCGTTGATGAAATGCCCGGATTCCTAGTTCCATCAATAGTCGTTCCATTCATATCCAGACGAATCTCATCGAATAGGAATGCCATAGCATTGTTACTCAATTTCGATGTGGCGACGGTGCCGTCGGGTTTAGTGAGAGTCCCCTCAATGTAGAGATAACTTCTACTAGGAAGCGTGTACAAATCTTCAGCTTGACATGGAATTCTAATTTCATCGTTCACATCGAGAGCTGACGTATTGTACGGTAGGAATACGTGTTCTTCCTCCTTACTGATCTTATCATCAAAAGTCGGAATCCCGGTCACGTCCAACACATCCATCATAGAACCTTGAAGCCTAAGTTAGCGAGAAATTTCCGATTAGACGATGTGATTAGCTTGCGGGTCGATGATCGAGTAGAGTTCAATCTCGAGAGATGTTTTTTAATATAGCATCGTCTCTTAAAACTTATACCCATTACGACGTATGTGCAATCGTACAGTGATGGTTTCGTTCCTGAAATCTAACTTATCGCCGTTCTGGTCTACCACTCTAATGTCGAGATGATCAATGAGATTCGTATCGATGATTGGTAAATATATAGGACTTGATGGTTCCTGCGAGATATGATAACCTGGAGGTACCGATGGGAAAAATTCATACAGAGAATGACCACTTTTACCATTGATGAAAGATCCCGTTGCAAGACTACACTCGATACGTATGATGCTGACCTTGAATAAGTTAACCAAATCATTAGACTCGGTCAGCACGTTTGCCGGTACCCTCTGTTTAGAGGTGAAACCGAGAAGAGGAGCAATAGATCTCTCACGACTAAAGTCGATAATATAGGGAGATTGAATTTCTGATTTCATGGTGTTATTATTAGCACGTAGAATAAAGTCGTCACCGATGTCGAGAGCATCCTTGATCAATCTGGCGATATCATCCAATTCATAAGTACCCGGTGGAATTACTATACGTTCGACTTTTCCATCGCGAACGTAATGGAATAGATTATTACTCTCGTCCACATTCGGAATCGAGTAAAAAGTCTCAAAATTCAATAGAGCTATCTCGTAATGTCCGTTAGGATCCAGATGTAATGGTGGATTTAGAAATGTAGAGAAGCTGGTATCACTACCACTCACGGTGATCGTGTAACTCATCGAGGAGAAACTGAAGGCACAAGTGACCGCAAATCACAGAATCGAATTCTTGAAATCTCGTCGTATTATATAGGGGCTTGACACCCGAAAGGTATGTTTCTATCTCTTCCGGAGGTCTCAGATCGCCGAAACTGTCAAAGTAGTAGGCAACATCACCATCCTTACGTACAACTACCCAATGTGTACCATGGTTATTTGATGTATCCAGATTCACTACTATTCTCTCATAGTATCGAGGACGTGGAGGTAGTTTATCGATCATGTAGATACCTCTAAAATGTGGAATGTGTAGACGTCGTGCATACGAATCGATCTCGTTAGCACTCAGGGCTTTTTCCGGGATAAATATAGGCCTCGCCCCGAGTTTTTTGATCGAAGATACAATCCTCTACCCTTACGACGTCTCTTACGGCGAAGACCTTTGCCCTGAGCCAAAGATGCCATGCGCTCGTTGTGACGTGTTAATTCCGCAAGTTGTTTTGCATCCGAACGTTTCTTATTGACAGCCGTAGCAATCTGAGCAGCACCTCCAGCTAGACCACCTGCTGCACCTAGAGCCGCTAAAAGTGGTAGCAAAGGTAAGAAACCACCTCTCTTGTTGCGACGTTTACGCATGCCAGCGCCCGCTGCCAATTTACCCTTCATAAGTGTAGTCACAAGTCGAGCTGCAAGTCGTTCGCCCAAAGAAGCGTCGGTAGACTGTACACGTCTCCAAGCTTTCTCTACCAACACCTTATCGGCTAGACGACGAGATTCTGTATCAGTACTCTCTGCGTAAGCCCGATCGTGATCGAGACACGCTGAGTCTAACCCGTTCACCGGTAAGTCACCTCTCTGCAAGCGTTTATGTAGTTTCGTTCCGGGACCGCAGAAACGATAACCCGGTAAATGTGCCTCAAATGGTAATGAATTAATCAAGGAATTAAGAATTCCCGAACCTTTGCGTGCACGTGTAGAGCGCATGTCCCACTATGAAATAAAAAGGCAAAACGTGCGCTTTATAAGTATACGATTCCTATGACGATTGGCTAAATCCAGTAAAGAGATAGATTGCCCTTATCACGAACGAAATAAAAGACAAAACTTATGCCTTATAAGTATTAGTCGCGATATGGAGATAGTAAAGCAAAAGTGTACGCTACCCATACAGGTGTTAGATTTCGAGGATGACATTCGCAAAGGACGACACGGTACGTTGTTTCCGAGTAACGTTAGAGCGCTCATACTGGGCAGTTCAAATGCTGGAAAAACGAACGTTTTACTCAACCTGCTTATTCACGAGAATGGTCTGAGATTCGAAAACCTCTACATATACTCGAAATCGTTGCAACAACCTAAATATCGATATTTACTCAGGTTACTGAAAACTATACCCGATATAGGTGTATTTACGTTCGATGATGGTGATAAAGTGATTCAAACGTCGGATGCTAGAGAAAATTCGATATTCGTATTTGATGATGTGATAAATGAGAAACAGGGTAAGATAGCTTCATATTACAGTATGGGTAGACATCGTAATGTCGATGCTATATATTTAGCACAATCATATGCTAAAGTAGCTAAACATTTAATTAGAGATAATGCAAATATGATTATATTCTTTAGACAGGATAATCTCAATTTAAAACATATATACGAAGATTATGTAAATACCGATATGTCCTATGATTAAATTAAGGATATGTGTAAACATATATGGGAGAGTGATGAACGATCCTTTGTTGTTATAGTACCAGAATATCCACTGAACGAGGGACGCTACCGTCACGGTTTTGATCGCTTTATCAGAATGAATAAATAGAATAATCCATCACTTAAGCAATGAGTATCGACAGGTTCGGATCCCGAAGAATCATACCCTCTAGGGGTGTGTTCAATCGATATATCATAACTAGAGATGGATCGGGAAACCATCGATTCAAGGGAAAGCGATTGTGCAATATTCACGACCCTGAAGAAGGTGACGATGCATCGACTAAACGTTATGTGGATACGCATACGGCTGACATCGAGAATCGAATGCAGATCTTCAGCGAGCAGACCTCGTATCAGCGTATGGGCGAGTTTGAAGCTATGCTTAGGGATCACATACAAAAATCGCTCACATCCAATACAACAATTTAATGGAGTACTTAAGTAAATATGCATTTAAACGTGATTCCGAGAATAATGTCATTATAGATGGTATAAGAATGAAAACGCTGTTGGACCCCCTTCACGAACACGACGTTCCTAATAAAAAATATGTAGATGATAGGATTCCAATTCACGACTCTAATGAAACTCTATCATTTCGAATGAAGAGATTGAAGGATTTAGCCGACCCGATAGATGATAGTGATGCAGTCACCATGAGTTATGTTAATCATTTCTTTATACAGAAACACAATGAATTGCAAACGGGTTTAACTGTGACTATAACAAACATTGCCGATACTATTACACGGAAACAGAATGAATTACAAAGTCAGTTAACTAGAACAATCACCTCCGCTAGCAAGACTATTACTACAGCTGTAGAAAAAGAAGTGAAAGAACTAACCGCACGACAAACGGAACTTGATAATAAACTAATCACTATAAATAATGATATTCATACTATGAAAACAAGAATGAGAAATGTTGTAAACACTATGTTACAACAATTGAAAGCACAACTCATTATTTCATTGCAAACACGTCCGTTTCGAGGTCCCTCTTTAAGGTATACGTTAACATCGGGACTCGAATACTATAAAGTTCCTGGAAATGGAAGTGTACTCTCGTGTTCTATTGTATCATCGGTACATCCGCATGCTGTAAATGATACATTGTTTGCAATAAACGGACGATTAGTTGAAAGATATCCTGTAAGAGTTGAAACTGGCGATATTCTATCGTTTACAGCGCCAGCCGGACGTGCTAAAGATGGTCATATATTAAGTATAGAACTGATAGTTTCATATAAATTAGCAGTAGCTGATTAACTATACATTCATTTCGATATGGATGCTGAAGCTATAAGACTTAAGGAATCCATTGCCCGTCACAGTAGGGCAATAAGAGAAAAGTTACGTTCTCTCAAAGGAATGAAATTCGAAACGCAACGAGTCATGTCTGAAGTTCTTCAACCTGTAACCAAACCATTGAAAGTAATAGCGAAAGCACACCAAGACAACAACGACGACGAAACTACAGATGATGCTAGCGGATCTGATCTCGTGTCAAAGTATCTACACAAGGTTCGAACTGCTAGTTCGAGTGACATGGACAATACTTACGGCATACGTTACGAGGATAATGAGTATAAATTGGGTAACAAGACAGTTGTGTTTAAATCTGATGGTGTTCAGATAGGGACAGAAACGTATGAACCCACAGCAGGCTTATATGAATTATTATTTAAACGTTTACCTCGCAAGACATCGTACACAGATGATGATTTAGACGTGTATTCACAAATCTTACAGAATACAAAAGTTTACAGACACGGCTATTCAAGAGATGGACGTTTAAGAGCAAATCGAGGGTTCAAGTATCGTCATATCATTCGTGACCTTGTTAGTAATCGAACTGGATTTGGATTACGTTGGAAAGAACATGTACCGCAGAGAAAATTAGATTACGTCTACTGGAACGATCCGAATGAAATAATAAACAGATTAAGATTATTAGTTGCGTCGAGGGATGCAGGTAATTTGAATCACTCACCCGAGATAGAAGAAATTATTACAGAACTTAAAACATCAAAAATTATAGCATGATAAAACGTCGCATTGCAACCGAGTTACATGCACCAGCTAGAAGACGATTTTTACGTCGTAAGATCATATGCAAAGGAATGAACGATTTAGTACAAATAGATCTTATGGACATGTCTAATTATGCAAGAGACAATAGGAATTATAAGTATATTCTTCTTGCATGCAATTTTTATTCCAAGATGGCTTATGCAAGACCATTACGTGATAAAAGTTGTATTAACGTTTCGACTGCTATGGAGGAGATATTGAATGAAATGGAATCGTTTCCGAAGAATGTTCAATCTGATAATGGAAGGGAGTTTTACAATAAACATTTCCGCGAACTAATGAATCGTAATAATATTAATCATTACAGTACATTCACTCACGTTAAGGCTGCTGCAGTGGAACGTTTAATAAGAACGATCAAACTGAATTTGCATAAGGAATTTATTGTTCAAGGCTCATATCAATGGATAAACATACTACCTAGAATTATTCATACATACAATAATACTTACCATCGAACGATTCGTATGAAGCCTGTAGAAGTTCGTGATAATTCTCTCCTCCTCAGTGTATACAAATATGATAGAAGTCTGCGTGAGAAGCGAAGATCTAGACTTCATCGTGTTGGTAACTACGTGAGGATTTCTAAGCATAAAGGTGTTATGGAGAAAGGTTATCTACCAAATTGGAGTGTTGAAGTCTTTAGGATACGTACAGTGCAAAGGACACATCCATTGACCTATCTCATCGAGGATCTGGAGGGTAAACTGATTGAAAGAGCATTCTACGGTTATGAATTACAGAAAACTCAATATCCAGACACGTATTTAGTTGAAAGGATTATCAGACGACGTGGTGATAGGATTCTGGTGAAATGGTTAGGATTTCCTACCCGTGAATGGATTAATGAGGTGGACATTGTATAAATAAAAAAACACACAACTCAATAAAGAAATATAATTTTAATGATATATTGTGTTTTATTTTTTTCTGTTCACATTGATTCCTGATATCTTCTGTAACATAACGTTTGTGCTAGTTCACATTGATTATATATAAATTCACATCTCCTTAACTTAAACATGATAATAACATTTTTATACTTTTTTAAAAAATCATACATGATTATAGTTGAATTAACATTTAATTGTAGAGATTTTAACATAACGTACATGCTAGTTCACATTGAGTATATATAAATTCACCTACCCTTAACGTAAACATGATAATTACAATTTGAAGTAATTAGTAATATACGTTAAACAAACACCATACATGATTATAGCTGAAATAAGAGCCTTTAACATAATGTACATGCTAGTTCACATTGATTATATATAAATCGCCCCTCACCCCATAACGGAGACATGATAATAACATTTTGATATAATTAGTAAATATATTTTAATAAAAAATCATACATGATTACAGTTGAATTAACATTTCATTGTAGAGATCAATAAGGTTACATTGATTTCTGCTATCTAACATTTCAAAACGAAATGAATAGGAAAAAATATTCCTTCCCCCCTAACGTAAACATAAAAAAAAGCAACACGTTATCTTTCAAATGAAGTAAATATGTTATTATCATGTAATTAGTAACACACTTTACAACTATACTTGAAACACAATTATTTCGTTTTTTGAAATACAGTAATATGTTATTATCATGTGCCTAGTAATACCTTTTAACTCAGTTGTAACACACTTTACAATTATACTTGAAACTCAATTATTTTTTTTTTGAAATACAGTAATATGTTATTATCATGTGCCTAGTAATACCTTTTAACTCAGTTGTAACACACTTTACAATTATACTTGAAACTCAATTATTTTTTTTTTGGAAATACAGTAATATGTTATTATCATGGCCTAGTAATACCTTTTAACTCAGTTGAATCTATGCTTTATTGAGAAAAGAAAAAAAAATTACACTTGACAATTTTCTATAGCATAATGTCCCCTTGCTAATGTTGAAAATGAATTATCGGGAATGTATCGTTTTGTATCGATACCACTTAAAGCTATCTTATTAGATTCAATGGTATGAACATTATGCTTATAACTTCTGAAACATGTCTGCATGCTTCGATGTATCGTGTCAGGATGTGTAATACATGAGAGATATTGTTCAAAGGTGAATCTCATCGAATCTTTTGTTACACCTTTTGATTTTTTAATCACTTCAGTATCATATCGATAACAATATAATTTCGATTTCAATCCTACATATTCAGTCATCACTCTACCGGCTAGCTCATCCTTGAATAATCCTGAAATTTTCTTATTTGCTAACGGAATACCATACACATTATCCCTTGGATAATTCGATGTATCGAATAAATGTATATTGGTTTTAATAAATTCATATATATCGCAGCTAGATTCAAAGAGAAAAGCATCCGTGTCCGTATAGATTAAAGTTACATCTTTCAATTTTTTCTTCAGCATTTCATAATAAAAATCATACATTTTATGTTTGGATAGATCCAGGATTGCTTGTCCTATGTATATTGGCTTATTCATCAATATTTCATCTCTGACCAATTCTATACCTATTAAATTTTCATCAAAAATCACGTACCTTATACGCGTCTGTCGAGCTAACAATTTACGCGCTCGTTTCCAGCTGGTAGCTAAATGAAATGAATTATAACGTTTTACATTCTCTATAAATTTTCCATAAACACAATTATTCATTAACTTCCATAGATTTTGGCCAAATTTCGTCTTATCTTCAATACGTTTACGAGCGCTGAGTTCAATGTAAGGATTTATCCAGTTAGATTGTTTATAACCTATTACCCTATGTATACGTGATGGAATCAAACCAAGTTTAACACATTGTTGAAAATTGGGATAATGTAATACGTATTTATTTTTATCATTCAATGTTGTTAGCAATTTTGTATACTTATCACCTGGCGCGATTTCATTCAAAGGGCATAAAGGCAAATCATTTTGTATATCATGAAGTTCCTGAGGATATTTAAAGTCTACTTCCAACACATATCCCACGTCAGAATCACTTGTAATAGACATAAAATCTATTGATTTAATTTCAGCATCAGTTAGCCACCTTATATCAGTGTATGGTAAGCTATTATTTTCCATTGTCTATCCATATAAAGAATTGCAGTCGACGTACATTAAATAATTAGTTGGTTGAGTGTTATCATAGCTAGTCATGTATCTGTTATTTGCCTTTGCATACCGTTTGGACACAGTGCAAATTCCACCTCGTATTCCTTTTTCGAAGAAATCTAACATAGTCTTATCTGTTCATAATGAAATCTGTACACCAGTTGTTCTTAACATTGCATCATAGGCTAATCCGGGAAGTGTGTAATACTGACACGGGTCGAGTCCGTACAAACCGATACTTAATTCACGGAAGCGTTCAAACACGTCATTTAGTATTAACGTATCACACATAAGATATATATTTAAATATTCACCCAGATTTTTAACATTGAATTCATTCCATACCGTTCTAGCATGACTATAATCCTCATCGCTTACACGATCAAACTGATGTTAAGATGGTAGACTATTCTCGTATAATTTTTCTATAGAATCCACATACGTGTACGGGAAGACACCTTTGCGTTTCATCAGTTGTCTATGCAAAGGATTCGTATACGTATTATTGGTATAATGAAAATTATCTGATTCTAACATATCCGAAAGGTTACTAAGTTTCGAATCCAAAAAACGATAGCTATCCAGAAATCTTAGATATATACTCATTCCATTCGAATTTGTATATCTTTTGCTAAAGGATAAGTAATTTTCAGAAGTTTGTGCAATACAGTTGATAGGTTCCGTATCGTAGCCTAGTTTCTTTACTATGAAATGAGCATCGTATTTTGACATGCAATGAAAGAATATTGGTATGAATCCTGGCATTTTCCTATTTAAATTGCAGTGCTTATGGGCTGGGCCGACGTAACCTCCAGTCAAATGACAATGATCACGAACCTTTATACACGAGTTAAGAAATTCACGATTGCATATGTGACATCGTGTTGCGTTTTGATATTCTAGTTCATCCACATCTCTCATACTTATTTCAATTGTATTAGCATATATATTAATGACCTGATTTGCAATTAACGTTAATTCTTTAAGAAAATTTTCAATTGCATATGGACCTTCAAATGATTTGAAACGTGTTAAATTTTTATCATAACTACAGACCAAATGTAATGCAATTGCATACGCTTCATGTTTATGAGTGGTACGTGTCCAACTTTTGCTCGATACATCTTGACACGAATCTTCCTTACGTAAGATACATTCTATGTCTGCATAAACCACGAATGGAACTTTTAGACATTTCGAATATGCGTTAAATTCAACGAGATCAGTTTTACCAGCCTCGGGCATTCTGATAATTTGATTCATCATACAATGCTTTTTATGACTATTTAAGCGTGATTCTGATGTGAAATACAAGTTACAATTGTTACATAACCATTTTCGTCCATTATGTTTAGTTAGCTGCTTTCCTAGCAAACGTGATAAGTCTGTTATCAGACAATAATGTGTTTTATACATTAAAAGATTGACATGATGTGAATTTATCTCTCTTGGTTGATATAAGAGAATAATCGATTTATTTTCAACACCGTATATCGTTAATGAAATATTTGAATTTTGATTCTCGAATTTTTCTACATCTTTCAATGACACGGGGAATGTTATATTCTCAAAGTTAAATTCTTTACGAAAATCATATCTTTTATAGGACGTGGGTCGATTCTTGTTACGTTCTACTGGGTATTTGGATGCTAACAGACAGTATGCAAAGCAATATTTATCAGTATTACGAATGTTAATAACAGCTCTCTTCGATTTTATAAAGTCGGGTAATTTAGTATACATCCCTGCATTCAATGAATCGTATTGTGTCACGTATATTGTTAATTTCTCAATACTGTATAAAGCTTTTGAACTGGTACGCGATTCAAAATTATCCATATGATCTAGTATAGGTTGTACAATCTTCTCTTCATACCATATAGATTTATCTGTAGATTGCAATATCACCTCAAGTTTACTGTTAAAGTTAAATGTATGAATATTATCGCTCTCTTGTGATATTATGACATATTGACAGGATAAACAGGATCCTATCTTAAGACCTGATTTATACATGTTTAAGCCCTTATCAATTTCATTCAAAATTAAAGGTTTGCATTCTGCTAAGAATATGACGGGGTCAAGTATATTAACACAGTTGTGAATTTCGTAGGTACATAATCTGTTTTTGAAGGCAGACTCACTGTGAATACATTTTAATTGTTCAGCCTGGATCACGTTCGGACGGGTTTCATCTTGCTGAATCGAGGGTTGTCCAGTGGCACTATCGGAGCATCTTGTCGCCGTTTCTGAAAAGCAATTACAACATTCGATTAACTTTACATACGGGAACATTGATTTACATGTATGTAAGGTGGTGACAGAAATAACATACATGTTAATAACCTTTACATGTCTGAATCTCAATTTTACGTAAACTCTATACTTTACATAGAACGTAACATGCATGTAACTTTTACATATGAAAATATTTACATAATGATTATGTATTTTACACAGAGATTTCAATTATTGCTATCATCATGTAACTACAATATTCAGATAGTATGTAACTGTTTTACGTAATGCTCTCTCCCTTACATAAATGATAAAACGCACAACGTAAACCATATACATGTAAAATACCGTAACTGAACTACGATATTCACATGTACGTTTTTACACACATAAATTAACGTTCTTTTTTCACCTACAACGTTACTTTTACGTGTAACAAACAAAACGTAACTAACATGCATGTGAAATAACGTAACTGAACTACGATATTCACATGTACGTAATTATTACACATGAAAATTAACCCTACAACGTTCACTCTCAATTACTAATACTACATGACGTGCGGTAATTAACACTTTAGGTTCTAATACAACATGTACGATTTCACATTTACATGCAAGTAACTACATTATCACTTTTTATGAAATTTTATTCAATAATTATGCTCACCTTTTGACGACATTACGGGCTGCTTAAAAAAGACAATTTGTGTCGTTTGAAACCACTTTCTAGAGTTTCCTCGCCATGGTATTGGAGTATGCAGTCACCACGGTTTAGTAGATCTTTCTGCGCTGCGGTCATGTGTTTGAATCTCTCCGGGAGGAAAACTTGGAATTCTGATGTTTCGACGACAACCCGTTCACCATATCTGGTCTTCATGGTTTTGACGGATCGAATGATGTGTTGAACGGACTGATCTAATTCACGTAGTTTCTTTGTGGGAAGATGTGTTCCACCTTCAGCTAGTTGATTTAGCTGGAGCATCTCATGATCTGAAACAAACGTATAAGCACACACGAATCAGTATTACTTCAACCTTCTTCGTAAACAGAGATAAAAAATGAATTACAGTATACAACTTTTCTATCTTACCTGTAGGATCCATATTTCCAGAGAATCGACTGCCTCCTCACTTATCCGTACCACGCTATTTATTGAGAGAGGCTCCGCCCCTCCTTCAGGGAGAGGTGTTACTGTCTACATATTCGCTATGAGTTTAAAGTTGTTACTAGTGACTACGTTATGAGTTCAAAGGTATTACTAATAACTTTATTATCATAGTTTAAACTTTATATAGGTTCATCATTTGTTACACCCCCTCCAACCGTGTCTCTCCTTCCCAAACACCATGTTGCGTGCGCACGCTAACTGTGATTCGTTCCCTACATCTTGGAGGGGGGATATAGTTACACATTTCTTTACACACACATACTTGTACAAAATATATTTTTCTGAACATTTGATTTTTTTACATTTGGTATACTAACACATTCATAGTATTGTTTCATCATTCATACAAATATATAGGTTCATTCGTTTAATTTTAAAATATATTCTTTTTTTTCCTAACGTTATTTGACAAAATTAGACATCGCTACAGCAATAAGAATGTTTTGACCACCCCTGTCACCAGTCTGGAGAGATTAACTCTTCTTTTCTCTGACCCACATACCAAGAGGGATGAAGTTCAGTGGAGTATTCGTAATACTGAGGGGAGATTTTCTAGACAATTTTTTTTTATATGGAGGGTGATATCTTGCCATGGATAGTTAGGATATCTACACTATAGATCCCTACTTGCGTATATATATTATCATATTGATTGATCAGTTTGTATTACACATATATACTTAAAGATGAGATACTTTTCTCTCGTTATCTTAATCATTTTTAAATAGATGGTTAGTGCTTTTATTTTATTTTCGATGTTATGTTCCACTTTTATCATGCTTAGAGGGAATATTCTTTTTAGGTTATCGTGCTTAGAGGGAGCGTTCCTTTATCATGAATCCCTTTCAAACAGATTTACATTTGCATTCTTATACTTTTCTCTCAATATTTTTTATCATTCTTAAAGAGATGAGTAGTGCTTTTATTTTATTTGCATTTGCTATGTCCCACTTTTATCATGCTTAGAGGGAACATTTCTTTGTCATGAGACCCTCTCACATACACTCCTGGAAATTGAAATAAGAACACCGTGAATTCATTGTCCCAGGAAAGGGAAACTTTATTGACTCATTCCTGGGGTCAGATACATCACATGATCACACTGATAGAACCATAGGCACATAGACACAGGCAACAGAGCATGCACTAGTCGGCACTAGTACCGTGTATATCCACCTTTCGCAACAATGCAGGCTACTATTCTCCCATGGAGACCATCGTAGAGATGCTGGATGTAGTCATGTGGAACGGCTTGCCATGCCATTTCCAGCTGGCACCTCAGTTGGACCAGCGATCGTGCTGGACGTGCAGACCGCGTTAGACGACGTTTCATCCAGTCCCAAACATGCTCAATGGGGGACAGATCCGGAGATCTTGCTGGCCAGGGTAGTTGACTTACACCTTCTAGAGCACGTTGAGTGGCACGGGATACATGCGGACGTGCATTGTCCTGTTGGAACAGCAAGTTCCCTTGCCGGTCTAGGAATGGTAGAACGATGGGTTCGATGACGGTTTGGATGTGCCGTGCACTATTCAGTGTCCCCTCGACAATCAGCAGAGGTGTATGGCTAGTGTAGGAGATCGCTCCCCACACCATGATGCCGGGTGTTGGCCCTGTGTGCCTCGGTCGTATGCAGTCCTGATTGTGGCGCTCACCTGCACGGCGCCAAACACGCATATGACCATCATTGACACCAAAGCAGAAGCGACTCTCATCGCTGAAGACGACACGTCTCCATTCGTCCCTCCATTCGCGCCTGTCACGACACCACTGGAGGCGGGCTGCGCGATATTGGGGCGTGAGCGGAAGATGGCCTAACGGTGCGCGGGACCGTAGCCTAGCTTCATGGAGACGGTTGCGAATGGTCCTCGCCGATACCCCAGGAGAAACAGTGTCCCTAATTTGCTGGGAAGTGGCGGTGCAGTCCCCTACGGCAGTGCGTAGGATCCGACGGTCTTGGCGTGCATCCGTGCGTCGCTGCGGTCCGGTCCCAGGTCGACGGGCACGTGCACCTTCCGCCGACCACTGGCGACAACATCGATGTACTGTGGAGACCTCACGCCCCACGTGTTGAGCAATTCGGCGGTACGTCCACCCGGCCTCCCGCATGCCCACTATACGCCCTCGCTCAAAGTCCGTCAACTGCACATACAGTTCACGTCCACGCTGTCGCGGCATGCTACCAGTGTTAAAGACTGCGATGGAGCTCCGTATGCCACGGCAAACTGGCTGAGACTGACGGCGGCGGTGCCCAAACGATGCGCAGCTAGCGCCATTCGACGGCCAACACCGCGTTTCCTGGTGTGTCCGCTGTGCCGTGCGTGTGATCATTGCTTGTACAGCCCTCTCGCAGTGTCCGGAGCAAGTATGGTGGGTCTGACACACCGGCGTCAATGTGTTCTTATTTCCATTTCCAGGAGTGTAGATTTATATTTCCATTCTTATACTTCAATGTGGAACAGAGTTATATTTTCTCTTACTTCGATGTGGGAATGGAATTTAACCTTTTCTTAACCTTTACATCGCTCTTGGATATATAGCTCAAGGATAGATTCTGGATAGGGAACACCCCTTACCAGAATGTCTTATTACATTTATTTCATAAATCTCTCCCAGTACACATACCTAATCATTCTCTCGATATTCTTTTATCTAAAGAATAACGATACTGCATCATATATCATACACTAAACGTAATAGATATCAAACCCTACACTCGATATTCACACATGAGAGTTTAAGCACAGACATCGAAGCACTAAACGTAATAGATATCAAACCCTACACTCGATATTCATACATGAGAGTTTAAGCACAGACATCGAAGAATTACTATCACCACATTTAATTCAAACATCATCCTCCCCGAACCCCATATCGAACCCTAGACTCGATATTCATACATGAGAGTTTAAGCACACACATCGAAATGAATTCACATTTAATTCAAACACCCCCCGGAACCCCGTTACCCACCCACCCATCACACATCTCACACACACACACACACAATCATCATCATCATCATCATCATCACCCCACCCTCAAACACATCTCACTGCACAGGGGAGAACGGCACTACGCCAACACTCCCCTTCTTTTACACCTCGATTTTCACATAGGAGAGTTCTAAATCAATGAGCATTCTACATCACTCATATATTAACACAGAGGAGAGTTCAGCATCATATCTACACTGTGCTGATTCTCTCAATTCTATACTACTAGTCTCATTTATTTAAATCGTCATACGTAGGTCATGTGGACAAATGAATGAAATGGGTGATATGGTATACAAATGAGCACGCGATCCATACAGCTTAGAGTTAGTTAACAGTCATTTTAAATATAAAATAAAACGACAACAAAGATCTGAAATATCAAACGAGTTTCCGTCACATTTTAGATATAGAAACATTACGAATTTTGCTTACTCATTTGCAAATGTTTTAATGTAACTTGTTATTTAATCCCAGTCTACTCATTAACTTGAGGTTATACTTGTATTATTGAACTTAAACTTATCTGCCGTGAATAACTGGCGTGGGGATATTTTAAACTTGCAACGCAACAGCTAAACGTTTCTAAGGATGAATATTTTTATCTCGGAAACCAACTATAAATGCACTAAATATGGCATAGCGTATATAGACCCACAATGTGGATCAGCCTGATAAGCAAATTAAAAGTAAGCAAATTTAGGATTTAAAAGCTTCAAGGGTTTGTTAATCTCGGCCATATTGGACTGGAAGGCCGTCCAAAGCGCTGCATCAAAGTGGTGTTGAAATATACTTATTACATCTTAGCGTAACGTAGGATCTGGTATACACATGGGTGACTAAAATTTCATTTGGAACGTTTGATATTTCTTATGTCAGAGTTGTTCAGAAATGTATTTGGTATATTGGCCAGAGTAAATGTTTGATTACTGGTATACAGGTATAAGAGATATGTGCATGGGTTATGAATCAAAGTAAAACGGGTGATCGTCTTCTTGTTTATTGTTGTTCTTCTTCTACCTTATAAATATTAGGCGATCTCTTCTGGCCTAAATCTCATCTTTTAGTTGGTTATTCTCTGTTCCTCTTACCTGTAAGTCTTACATAACCATCTCTGGATTACTTTCCTTCGTTCCAAATGTTCCAGTTTTGTTTTCTCCATTTTTTTGTCATTTAATACAAAAATATATAGTTCTTGTTCAACAACTTCGCTAGGAATGTAGCCTAAATTAATCATTAGGTGTGTAAGCATTTGTTTCCCTCTTCCGTAATATAGCTAGTATATTTTATCTTCATAGCCCAGGATTCACTACCAAAGAGTAAAGTGGTCGAGCCATTACCTTAGAGAATTTGTTTTGCAAGTGCTGAAGTTGTTCCAAAATTAGATCTTCAATTACAATTTTGCTTCTTCCTAGATATTTGCAGCATTATGGCACAATGTTTATTAATTGTTATTTTAAAATAAGAATCCTTTGAAATTAATTGTATATGATGATGACAGTTCTAAATTGCAGTGATCACATTTGGGTATGTTAATGATGATGATGATGGCTTACTGTGAATCTTATTGAAGTTCACATTTTTAAAGGTCGATTCAAGTGTATTATTGAAGCACCTGGCCATGGCCTTCATTCTTGCAGATCTAACTGCTATTAAAGTAGCACTTCTATTTCGATGTGAGGTATAAGTGCATTATCTTCCTTTGACCTATAGTTCTATTTCCAAAATATTTTCATTGCAAGCCATATGAATTAGAAAGTACCTTTGGACAATATGACTGTCATCGACAAATCATAAAAAGTTAAAGCACAGTCTCTTTGGCACGAGCTTAGAATGATAGTGATCATTTACAATCTCTTACAGCTTATCGAAAGTGATTTATGACCATTATATATGGCGCATTTTAAAGAGCAATTATTCTATTATTGTCACGTGGTATTTTGATTTCTGTAAAGCTAATTTAAATTTTTCTAGTTTTATATTTTTTAATTTACGTCCATCAGTGTTAAGTTATATCGCATGATACGATTTGGTGAAATGATTTCCAAATGAGCCCAGGGTCTATTAAATGTAGAATTAACCGGCACTCATTTTTAAGGTAAGGGAAAACCCGGAAAAAGTATTATTCATGTAATTCCCTTTGACCGAAATTCGAGCTCGGGAGCTCTTGAACGTGACAGACACGTAACTACCACCCACCCTGCAGAGGCGGCCTCTACGGCTCACTTGTTACAGAAATACTATTATATCTGTTAATTGGGACGTTATAAGACCCAGTCTCTTATTTAGTTGCCAATGATATTGAAGGCAATCAATACAATCCTGAAGTATCATTGTGACTATACCTACATTTTATGTAATGATAATTAACACTGCTCCAATTATTTATGTACTAACAACACGTTAAGTTGTTAAGACCATGTTGGTATTGATGATTACAAATAGGTGCAAAGAGAATAATTTACGGTTAGTTCAAATATTACCCGTCTTATGAGAGAGCAAATATTGATGGCATACAGGTGAAAAATATTATTGTTTTTTTTTAAATGGAATGTCATTCTTCCCGTTTGTAAAAATATGATAACTGCCAAACCTTATTGTCCATATTAATTAGCTTATTAACCGTACCCCCTAATGACCATAACAGTTGTTCACCCTAAGGCTACCCACCCCCAATAATAGCATCTTCCTTTATCGGACGATCGGGGTCAGCAGCTGCATCCACTGCAATATGCCGAGGAGCTTCATTATTCCTTACTAAGAAATTTCTCACTAAATATGTCACCTAGTTCAGAATGCTCTACGTAATAATATCTTTTTTTCCATTACGTAGGTACCTTTTTTCGGGATTTCTTGGGCTTTCATGGCGCCTTTTCCTATTTATTAGGCGAGTGTTTTTCTAGCGTCATAATAGTTTATGACTGTAGATTTAGCACCATGTAAAGCAAACGTTTTAGGTGAAACTTGTTACCTTAAATTGGAAACCATATATTTAATGTTTACAAACGTTGCTTGTATTATTTGTATCATTTTGGACGTCTCTGTTTTGGGTTTTGAGTTAGGTGATGATATTCACATCCCTTTCATTTTGAATAAAATAAAATAAACCCAAAGATTATTCATTTCGTATTTCAATGTTGCACATGCTGAAATTCAATTGTAGAAAACTACTCCACAGATGCCGAACTCATAAGCATTAAGTGCTTAGAATCATCAATAGCCATGTAATAAATGTTACCATGCAATTAGCTGACATGATTTCAATATTTTTATATCAGAGTTATGTATTTTAGATCTTTAACCGTTCTTTGACGTAAATCCTAAATAAATGATTATGTAATGTTGATTTGGATATTCACTACAATATTAGGTTACCTTTCTTAAGACAAACGCAGGTGAAACTTGTAGAGTAAATAGAAAAAAAAAAATTATCTTTCTTGGAGCAATTGTCTTTCTGAGAAAAAGAGTTGCTACTCGTAGAATACCATATTAAAGTTAAAAAAAATGCTTTATTTAGTTTTGTAATCATGCAGAATATAGGAAATAAAGTTTATACATTTATAATTAATATGAAAGCATTAAGAGATTACAGACTATAAATATCTAATATTATTTTAATTAATTTATGGAAATTAATAATTTCTTTGCACCAGCTGTATATAGTCCTAAGGTCTTTGATAGATAGTCAACATGAAAATTTCAATGTCATGGTCGTGATTTGAACCACGGATCTCCTTGTTTCCGTCCAGTCGCTCTAACCCATTGATCTACCAAAGCCAACTGCCGTCCTGACATTAAATTCTCCATTTGACTCGTATATTTTCCCGGTAAACCACTAGGGGCTCTTACATGCGAGATACACCGTTTGTGGCGACTTACTATCGTAAGTACTCGAGTCCCAGGCTTCAGCATTTAACTATCAAAGACCTTAGCTTATATACGGCTAGTGTAAAGTAATGATTAATTTCTAGCAATTAACTAAAATAATAAGAGTTGAATGATGAATCCTGGGACTCAAGTACTTACGATAGTAAATCGCCACAAGTGGTGTACCTCGCATGCAAGAGCCCCTAGTGGTTTACCGGGAAAATATACGAGTCAGATGGAGAATTTAATGTCAGGACGGCACGATGTTGAACGTTTCAATAGATAAGACATTCCGCTATCAATTCAGATATCTTCCAATTATGAAACACAATATACAGATTTTTTTGGCCTATTCTTGTTCATAGTGTTCTAAAATAATTAACATCACCTTATTAGTTAGGCGGCACTATGTCTGAGTGGTTAGACCGCGTGGTGCTCACCAAGGCGGCCCGGGATCGATTCCAGGTGACTGCAAAGTGACATTGGTGGTGGACAACATGGCGCTGGGTCAGATTTTCTCAGAGTCCTCCGGTTTACCCCACTATCACTCCACTGATTGCTCTATCCTCATGTTTCTTATCACCTCATCCCTCGTAATTTCACTTCCGGCGTTGAGCTGATCACCTATCTCAGAAAATCTCTCTGATCAGGAAACCGCTAATCCTCAACCCGTTGTCTATGGACCTATGGCTGCACGATTCAGCAGGCCCTATGTTTCACTTATAAAAGTACAGGACTTCGTTCATTCATTGACTATTAGTTCCTAACTGAAATGAAGGAGGGAAATTGAGATTTACAGCATTTTATTTAACATACTCTTATAGAAAATAGAGACTAAACAATATTTAAAAAAAGATTCAGTATCTATATTCTATCTTTGCACCTTATTTCAACTATTGCACATTAAATATCTCAGGGCGGTAGTTGAAAAACCTTACAAAGGGCTTTCTGTGAAGATAAATTTTATAAAAAGTATTGCCATGTTCTGGAAAGATTTTTGAACTTCAATATGACCTTTCTTTTCTGAATAATGCCTTCATTTCGCTTCCTCGTACTTTAAATGTTTCACTTCCTCTTCTTCCCTTCTCCCACGCAAATACCCAAATACTTTGCTGAAAATAGTTTCATTTTTCTTTCATTTCCTTCAGTTGGATCCGTCAGTATTTCCTTTTAAATTAATAATGGCAAATGGTTCATGCATCTACCTCAACATAGTAATTATAATTATTACGAAAATACATTTTGCTTTTAGTTATTCCAGTCACTTCGTGAGTATATTTCTTTTCGAAAACTAAATAAAATATTCCAAAATGTATATACAGTCATATAAATATAAAAGGGGCTTCTATTGCAATTTGGCCAAAATTCCGTGTTAGCTGATATAAGAACTGGCTCGTGAGATCCTGAAGAAAGCCATAGAGAGACTGGATTTTTTTAACTTGTTATAATAAATGTCCTTTTTAGGCAGTAGTTCATTAGGAGTATGGACACCACAAGTTCATGATTGTAAACTCATTTTTCTTCATAAGCGTTCCATGTGTAAAACTTAAGCAACTCAATAATGCATTCTTTTTTAAACCATGCCTACCTTTTTAACTATCATTCTTATTGTTCTACTTAGACAACTAAGTGTCTAGGTTAATCGTGATTCTCTTAGACTGTTTCATTGTAACTACTTAATGCAAATTAAGAGGTGGGTGACACGTTCATTAGCTTGCATGGCTTGATTTGCATTTTTCCCCATGCTACAGTTGTTCTCTTTGGTCGTTATTTATGTAATAAACTTGCTTTTCCCACTAGCAGCCCATTCGCGACAGTTAATGTTACTGCCCTACAAACAGTTGCATATCACCAGTGTCATTTCACTGTTTTTCCAAGCTGATGTGGGTTTAGAAAGAGTGATGCTTCTGTAACAATTCTATGACTCACTCATAAGTCTGACATGAACAGTTGAACGTCTGGGTTGCTTAAAGTTTGTTGTTTTTGCTGCATACAGGCAATTTTGTTTGATGTCATGCACACAAATTATTGCGGCAGCGGAGATGGTGGTGCTTTGTTCATATTTTGTTTTGCCTGATTCAGCTTCAGGCAGCGATGATAATTAATCAGTCAGGATACTACTAATGTGCTCTTATTAATAGCTAATGACTTCCAAAAGGATATTTGCGAGATGATTTGTGAGTTAACTAAAGCGCTGTGATGTCATAGAGTACATTATATTTTCACTGGTTAGATATTAACGTGCTAATAGTTCAAATAAACAAAAATAAGTTCTACGTATAAAGCTTCAAAGGAAAGTAAATCTTATGATAAATTTCCAAATCTAATATTTAATTAATGTGTTACGACAGAAGGTGAAGCACACAAAATGATATATCCAGCATTCTCCAAGTACGAAAAGTAACCTACCTCTAATTTTTTCAGGATGGCTTGTCTTTAGCTAATCTACTAGTGCAATTTTTCAGACCACGATTTTACAGCTCATAGAGGCTAACCAGTTAAAGTTAAAAATTGCACCAATGATATCCCTAAAATGAGATCATCCAATGGTACCAAGCTTGTTTCAAGTATACACGCAGCAAAATCTTAAGTTTATTCCAGTGCCTTCTGTAGTAAAAGTAAGGTAAATAATAGAAAAGTAATCGGCAGCTTCAGCTGAAAGTGCAATGTTGGGACATGAAGAGTGTGCTAAAATGGACAGGAGACCAACGACGAGGAAGTAGTAGTTCATCCAAATATTTGTATTCTTCTTATGATAAAGTTAACTATATATAGGTTTTGCTTCGTGCATTAAGGATAAGTTACACTGTGTGCTTCTATTGCCGCGCTCTTTGCGTTAACTTTGAATCTTATAAGTGGCGCATGTTTTTACATCTAGAAATATCTCTAGCAAATACGGTTGTCTTGCTCTTATTGAAAAAGTACGAAGGGGCTGTTAACAAATACTGTGAGTGTACGGTGATCTGGCAGCGATATATCATGACACAAGGCGGAATGAATATAGATGGTCAGCTCAATCGCGATGCTGCTATTTGCTAAGGAAGAAATTTTATTTAAAGAAGGTTATCTACAGTAAGCCATACTCTACAGTCTAAGTGAAGGGATGTAGAACTTCTAAGCAAGGACATATCGGATGTTAACATAGAATAGGAATAATTATATAATGGATAATAACATTGGGGTGGTCAAACTACCAGGAAAATACTTGCGTTTTTGGCCGCGCCGTGGCTGAGAGGTTAGACCACTCGACTCTCACCAAGATGGCCTGAGTTCAATCCCAGGCTACCGCAAAGTGAGGTTTGTGGACAACACAGCGCTGGGGCGGATTTTCTCCGGAATGTCCGATTTCCCCCGCCATCTCATTCCACCGGTGCTCCATCTTCATTTCACGTACCATGATTATCATCACTGCCGCATTTGTAAGAGCGGGCGTTAAACACTACACATTCTTGCATCTTTAGTGTGCAAGTACTGAAGTGTCTGCGCTAAAGAGCCATGATTAAGGGCCTGTATTACGATCTCCGGTTACTAGCCGAGGTTTGTTACCTTTCGGTTATCGATAACTATTGGTTAGATTTAGTCACTCGTATTACAAACTCTATTTACCTGTAGGTTTGTTACCCTGTGCATTATGGTGGAATGTGAACGGTTGGCAATATCTTCCACTAGAATTTCACCTTGTTTGCAACGCTATCTTGTGTTTAGAATGTGTAATTAGCGGGAAAATCAAACATATGTAGTAGCATCAGGCGTCTTGTTTTAACCTTTTTTTAACGGTTTTTTGTATATTTTCTTAATATTTTCATTAATAGTTCATTCTTAATAAGGTTTGGCATAGTTCTGTATATTTATTATTATAGTTTGTTTACAGATTAGATTTTTCCATAGAGTTACAGATTCTCTTTCATAGCGTTAGGTTAGTGTTACAGGTTATATAAGATGCCTTAGGTTAATGTTATAGATTATATAGGTTAGATATATGGAAAAATTTATGAACTGCTTTGCCAATATATGAGCACCAAGAGATTTCCAGCCAAACATTTTAAAAATAGATCCACACCACTGTTATTAATTCTGATAATAGTATTCAACAAATGTTATAATTTAGGTAAATTCATTTGGTTAGTAGTTTATCCTTATGGATAAATCACCTCTCCTTATATGAATTATCATTTCACAGATGTATATGCAAAGAGGGAAGGTCTGCAAATTACAAGTCATCCATGAATAAAAGCAAAGTTATAAAATATGCATTCTGGCAAGGGTAACTTGGTAAATGAAATGTTTTTGTTTTTAAACGAAATATATTTGGCTAGTTATGAAGCAATAACTATGGCTTTCTTTTAAGAAAACGGGTTACAGCAAACTTATTTCTTCTTGGAACTTCATAATCAAACGTCCAGATTTCAGTCATAGCATTGTGCCCTTGATTGAAAAACGCAATTGAACAAATAAATGGCTTCATTTAAATACCACGGGGTACAAGATGGGCAGGTTTTAACATTTCTTTACGTGTGCAATTCACAGAAGGTATATTTATGTACTGAATTTGCACTACCTATGGTAGGTCAAAGCAAGAATCAGGAGTAATACTTCAATTTGCATTGAGACAGCGCACACACTGCCTCAACCACAATATAATTAGCAAATGGTATTCATTAAAGCACATTGTAGGACAAAACCATTATGGTATTGTACATGTAATTAGCTACATTACTTGTGTCAATAGTGTTTGCAATAACGGTTTTGACATCGATACAAATTGCATAACCTAAAAAATTTGTTTTATTCACTGTTTGCTTTACAGTTTGTTACTTTCCTCTGGTAATGCTTTAACGAAACGCAGATTAAACATTGCACCCACTATCAGCAAAATCGAATGTTTACTACTTCAGCATGTTTCTGAACTTTTATACCTACCCAGCTGCACATATATTAGTATTGCGTGTATTTTCTGGTATAGGTTTAACATGCTTTGTTTATTACATTTATGTTCGTTAAAACATGTTGCAATATGGTCGCATAAAATATTGCATTGCTTGCAAAAAGTCACTGACACCATGGGACACTAGAAATTATCATTCCATAACCTATTACGTTAATATATACCTAATACTTATGTGGTTTATTTTACTTCATTTTCAGCATGTCACGAATATATCACATTATGTATATACCACTCAAAATTATCTTCCCGCATTCTAATTCTTTTAGCTCTTCTATTAAATACTGTGCCAACATTTAATCCTCAGAATCCTGTTGACATTCAATCTGGACTGGAATTACGCCATTTTATTTTGTGTGTGAAGGTAAACTCCAAGTTAATTCACTAACCGCTACTCGAAGTGAGGGTTAGTTTACCCCCAGAAATAACTCTCAGTGAGCCCTTAACCGAAGGTCCTAATACCGATATCTGCGTGTAAACTCCAAGTTAACGTTAACCAACACCTTAACCAGATATCGTAACACAGGCCCTCAGAAACATTTATTTGCATTCTTAATCCTTTTATAAATAATTTTTAAAGGAATCAAAATGTGTAAAATGCCAATCCATGTTTTCTGTTAATTTGAACATAATATTAACAAACAGAGAAAAAAGCAGTTATTTAGCTATAATGACTCTTTCCAATGGCTGTCACTTGTTTCCCTCTTTAACATATAGTTGTGGCTGCGGTTACTAAATGTTTGGGTATTGCATTAAATAATTTGAATAAGTTAGTGGGAATTCCGGTAGTAAATAATGCAAAAATACAATATTTACTAAACAGTTTAAGAATAATTTTAGTTAATTGATCGAAATTAATCATTTCTCTACACTAGCCATATATAGGCTAAGGTTTTTGATAGATAGAGTCAACATGAAAAATGCCATGGCCAAGATTTGAACCACGGATCTCCTGGTTTCCGTCCAGTCGTTCTAACCCTTGAGCTACCATGGCCAACGTGCCGTCCTGACATTAAATTCCACATTTAACTCATATTTTCCCGGTAAACCACTAGCGGCTCCCGCATTCGAGATACACCGGGGAAATATGAGTCAAATGACGAATTTAATATCAGGAGGGCACATTGGCCATGGTAGCTCAAGGGTTAGAGCGACTGGACGGAAACCAGGAGATCCGTGGTTCAAATCCCGGCCATGGCCTTGAATTTTTCATGTTGACTCTATAGAATAAATCTGCGAATTCATTTAGAAATATAAACTCACCCATCTGAGTGACGCATCGTATAGTTTTGTGCTAACAAAGCCACTACTTCCACATTTCTTTCTGTGCACCTGCCCATCCTAAAGTTCTATAGGTAGCATTAGAGGCATTATCACGTGGCTTGCAGAGATGGAAACACAAATCCCATACAGATAACTACGGACTTCTAAGAGCTAACAGAAACCTTGTAAGCAAAAAAATATCGTTGTTTATTGGATTGTTGTATCCCTGAAATATTTGCTATGCCCTTATAGGGCCCATTATGAAATACAAGACCATGAGGTGGATTTTATTCATTTTAAAGAGATGTGGGAAAATAAAAGTAAAGAAAATGCACGTTAATTCTATCAAGCACTTCAGAAGGTATCTACATTACATGTTTTCTATTGTGTAACTTCTTTTTAACGATACTTATACATTGAACACCAAGTTGTCATCATTTTCAACCAAAATGGATAGTATATTGAATTAGTCCTTCTAATGAAACGACAAATATCACTATAGAATTTTACACCTGGCAATGTATACAATACATATTCCAACACAGTGTACGCCTCCCTTATGGAGATCTGAGAATTCTAATGTTGACTAAGATAGAAACATTACATAAAAAGAGAACTGTGTAAACAAATTATTATCAAATTACATATTTTTTCAACGCATGGGAATACTAATTTTGAAAATGGACAAAACTGCATGTGTTATTTTACTAATAAACCACCTCATTTACAATGGCTGAGGATGATGATTCACTATAAAGTTTTAACATCCTATTTTGAAAAAACAAAGTTCAAATGGTCTTATTCATTAAAGGAAGAAACCCTGTGAGAAACTGTTATTTTATAGTGTTCCTAATTTCTGTACATTCAAAGAAAAAATGGAAGTTATTGTTCCCATATACTTATTTTAAGAATATAAATTATTTTAATTTTATATCAGAAATATTGTAGTGATATTGATAAAATTATTCGAGATATTTTAGTAGAAAGGGATTTTGCACAATCGATTCAGTTTTGCGACTATTTCAACCAGAGCTGTATTATGTTAGTGTATTTTTTATTAAATAATATAATGAATTTTCAATAAAATCGAGAAGTTGGTTACAACGTGTTCTAAGGCTGACCAGAATGGTTTATTAATTGTTAGATAAATATGTATGTTTATATGAAAATAGATATTTCGTTTTTCTTTTAAACTGGAAGTACCCCTTTACGTGTATTGCTTTCTTCTTCTCTTGAAGCAAGAACAGTTACTCCAATTCTTTTCTTTTTTGTTCTTGATTGAATAGCAGTTGTTTGTTTTCAAAACTATTTGTTCTCTAGATTCAGGGAAGTTGTTAAAGAAACTTTCACTTAGTTGTAGAATAAACTTCCTTTAGACCAGATATTTGCAGCTTTTATTTGGTCCGATTCAAACACGGTTTTGCAGAATTAGGACAGGATGTAAGGGGGAAATGTTGCAAGAGAGAGTTCCGATAAAGAGTGACATGAGTCACAGTTTACTCAATTACGCGAAATCACTCAAGTAAAAATAAAAATTAAAGTACATTGCGACACATTTACAGTAATTACCAAAATGCACTGTCAACCAGATAAATTGATTGAGCTGATTTAGTTACCATACTTGATGTTATTCAAGATGTTTCGGTTTAAGAAATTTAAGAGGTATTTCATGTCAATATTAAACTAAAACATTTAACAAAATACTTTTCTGCTTTAATTTATAAGCCATCACATAATACTTTGTGGATAAAAACTGGTGTTTATCAGCTTACTGATACTGTTTGCTTGATGATTTTCTTCTATCTATTGGCACGAAAACTTTAAAAGAAAATCCAAACGTCTTTGGGCTCTATTCCTCATAAATAACGACTATAAGCAAAAAAGTGGTTTATAATTTCTGAAAATCTTTATATCTCTCATTTATAATTTTAAAGTTGAATTGAGTTGATGTGCTTGAGCTTTACTTCAGATAACAGCTCTAGAAGATACCTGAAAGCAAAATATAGACGATTTTTTGACATTATTATGCAGAATCATATGTTTTCTCTACTTTCCAAAACTTGTGAAAGTTTATGGTTTTGATATGTAATTTGCAGCTATAATTAGGTCACATAAAACTACATATCATATTTTCTCTAACTAGCAAAAGGTACTTTCTGTCTCACAGTGCAACTTAAAACAGTGAAAGACAGAAATTAGCTTAGAGTGGAATAATATTTATAAGGCATTGCTAGAAGTAATACCCTCCCTCTGTGTATATTAGTTGTTTTTTGTGGGCTTTTTGAATTTTAAACAGTTGCCCTTTGGTAATTCCTTTTACCCATACTTATGCAAACATCGATTCTTCTCATGTACTTCTGGCATCATAGTATAAATAGTTTATTGTTGTGATGTCCCGTATACATTGAAGCGACATGACCAAATTTGTACCCAATTTTGGTGTATATTTTTTATAATTACTATAAACTGAAGAAGAAAAGATGTTTACCACGAGAATTAAGTGCTTCTATGTACTTCAAAGTTTTCCAGTGGATTTTTCAGCAGTACTTGATTTCTTTTGTTTTAATTAATGACTGCCCCACTTTCGTATGGCCAAGGAAGGTATTATTGCACATATTATACTATTTGAATTTTACTCCATATACATCAGTTCTGGTATTCATATATAAACTGAAATATGCCAAAGCACTGACGAGCAAAAGAACACACATGTTAAAGTAGCTTTGAAGTGCGATCTTTGTTAGACTGGGCCCTCTTTTTTAAATATTTTTTCTATGTTATCGCTTTCAAAAGTACGTCAAGTAGCTCACTGTGTCTGTTAAGTTTTAAGATTTTTCCTCCCAAAAGTGATTAAATGTTATTTCTGTAACAATAAGCAAATATTGTTAAAATATACTTATTAAGAGATAGTTTTGACATCAATGTGCAATATTTTAAGTAATTTTTACTTTCCATTTGTTTTTTGTTTACCATCGCTGGAAAACCATTGATATAGTTGCAAATACTTGGTACTTAGGTCTGACTATAGTTTGACAATAACTTCAAGCCTAAACTCTGTAGGGTAAGGGCTCTTATCCCAACTGTTGTAGTTGTATGTGTGGATAACATTACGATCAAGGAAACACTGGAAGACGTGGCCTATGTAGAACAAAGGGGTTAAACACTGAAGTTATATACAGGACTTTGGTAATGAAAAGTGAGTGTGTGCCATCTGGAGAAAAATGTCCGGTGGATGATCGGAAAAAAGGAACTGGCATCAGTAAATGAAGAGCTTATTGAAGGAAAATTACTGTGGTAACATCAATTAGTATTTCAATAGTGCAGAAGCATACTCAAAGGAATAGAACGACCACTTTCACGAAACCACTGTACCACTTTCTGCGAGTGAACACGGTAATCTTGGGAAGGTGATTTAAGTCATCTCAGTGGCCGGCTGGATCAGGAACCACAGGGTATATATTTAGGTTCTTCGCAGGTTGCGCTGTAATTTAAAAAATTGCAGAAATATTTGCGTTAGGATTTCTCTTTCAACATGTCAACTTTCGTCTCCATAGAAATCGGAAGCCTCCGCTGCCATCGCTGAAATGGGGTATCAGGTACACCGCTTTCTGTTGACTTGTCTCCTTCTGACTGTTATCTATTTGAGGCAATATAACTTGATATTATTGTGTGAACATTTATGCTGAGGATTTTGCTTTTTCAAATGTCATAATTACAAATTTACACATACTCAAACTTATGGAAAAATCCCAGCGAGGCTTAACAGACTACAGCTGCCCTATAAAATTTGTTGTATGAAGTGCGATCTTTTCAGTTCTTTTCCCTGTCCAACTAATATGATATGATATAATGTAATGTAATATTAAAATATAATATTAAAGAGGAGCAATAGAGTGTATTATGAAGTTCTAGAGCAATGAAGTAATGCAATTCCAGTGAAATAATAGAAAAGAAGCTAAGCACTAACTATACATAGAAGATAGATAAAATGTAACATGAATTTGTATAACATAAACTTCATTATGGCACCTCCATTTATTGTGTTACTGTAACGTGTTACTTCTGCTTCTAATCTTACGGAAAATAATAAATCATTCACTAATACACTGTGTTAAATGTTATATTGAAATACTTCGTAAAGAAATTTCGTTGAACTTTATTTTCCGTTTCTGGTGCTTTCATGTGACGCCACATGTAGTTAAAATACAATACTAAAATGAAAGTATGAAAAGGATTAACTATAATAACAAATAGCAGTAGTGGAATAATATTCTGGTATAGATAGTTATTTTGTAATGACGCTGATTCATACGTTGAACAGCCACTTCAATTTTGAATTTATATAAATATCCTTGCAGTAATAAATGTACTTGCAGTAATTTTTAGATGCAAAATTATTCCGAAAACTTTTATCTATAATGTTCACTGCTATGAGTGTGATGTACATATGTAAACAATTGGGTGAAAAATTGAAATCCACAACACTAAAGCGATAGCATAAAAATTGGACTATTACAGCCACTGCATCATTTTCCTTCTCCATGCATTGACAGAATGAGCATATTTTGTGATTATCAACAAATATATTAGTAGGGAAAACAGCTAAAAAGAAGTTCCTAAAACTTCAAACTGGCAGACTTTACATTAAACTGCAATGGACATTCGCTAAACTGCAGTTCTGCACAATGGAAATTACTAGTTTAAAGCCAGTGAGTAGACCCTTGGGAACCAGGGCGTGCTTTTCAATGCCCACTTTAATAAATATATGAATTAAAATGTATAATGCTTTGATGTACAAAAGCTTTTAAGTCTCATAAGCCACATTCACCCTGAAAGGGGGTGCATTTAATTTCTTTATTGCGTGAAATATTAGGCAGAAATAAATTGAATGCTTTGTTTACACCAATTTCACAATGCAGGAAATCGATGCCAAAAATACTAAACATCTGATCATCATAGGCTGCAATGGCATAAATTTTCTGTTTCTTGTGGAGATGAAATTTGTTTTGGATAGTTACCTATAAGCTAATCTCCACACTTGTGATAATCACGTAAAACTTGCATCACAAATATTTCGGAAATGGTAAGCAGTATTGATGTGGGTTTTCTCCGCATTGTTTACAAATCAGTGGATCGTCATTTTTGCATTAACAGATTTTAATAATACTGAAGGTGTACTTTATGATCAAATATGCAGCTTTTAAATGAAACAGGCCGCGCCGTGGCTGAGTGGTTAGACCTCTTGGCTCTCACCAAGGCGGCCCGGGTTTGATTCCAAGCGACCGCAAAGTGAGATTTGTGGTGGAAAACACGGTGCTGGGGCGGGTTTTCTCCGGGACCTCCGGTTTCCCCCGCCATCTCATTCCACCGGTGCTCCATCTTCATCTCATGTATCATTAGTGTCACCGCCTGCGGTGCCGTATATAGTAGAATTGGATGTTACACACTACTCATTTACATTTTAAATGAAGCAATATTTAGTTAGATCAGGGTAAATTAGAATGTGAAAAACACTTACCATTTCTAAAACTTTGCAGTGAAGTTTTAGGTAATGAGTAACATAAAAGTATTTGGCATTGATAGAGTTTCAAATAAGGCCGATTATATAAAAAAAAAATTTCTCAAAATCCTGCACTATTCAAAGCTAGTTAAGTATTTTGAACGTCAAAGAGAGGAGACCCAATGCTTTCTACTTATATCTGCATTTCATCTCACAATAGCTTTCCAAAAATTAGGCTTTTAAGCTATTTTATATTTTAGAAAACTGGCTCTGTTGCATAGTAGTTTACTTTAAAAACAAGCCTCAAAATATATGCGGATGTACTGATTTCAACTTGAGCACTCTGGATTACAGGTTTAAAATTTCACAAGTTGATTCTACATTACAATCGCTCTTGAAGAAATACAAATCTGCACCTAACATTTTTTTATTCCGCATGATAAAAGGGCAAAGGAAGGCTAATTAAACATTTCAAGAAGTCTCATACAAGGGGGATGGAGCTATATAAATTGTAGGAAAGGTTTATATTAACATTTCAGTGGAAAATGTTTAATTATTTATTTCTAGCCATGCAAATGCTTTGGGCCGCAAATGTTTTCCAATAGGCAGTTGAAAATTAAGGGCATTTTCTTATCGAATTGGCCTTTGGCAGCTATACACTTTGCATATAGTTGTCTAAGATCATGTGAGCTCTATATCTTCTACTGACAAAACGAGTTACTATTCTGCTCAATTCTTTATTATTTCATTCAAAGAAAGGGGTTGCCTCATTCTTCCCAAAGGCTTTTAAACTAATTAATAGTTAAAATTTTGTAATAGTGCTAAAGCTATTTAAAAAATTAACTAATATTTTTAAATCGATCTTGAACATTGTCAATTTTTCGTTAATAATCATAGTAATATGCAGCTAAGATGCATAGTAAGATGCAGCTGCTATAGAATTTGTGTTTCCCGTTTTTTTTTTTTTTTTTTTTTCATTTTGCTGAGGCGAAATGTTATAGCCTGCCAACTATTGTTGCAAATGCCTCAAACCATATTAAATTAATTCAGTTTCAATATAGGCCAGTGTGTGTATATTACTCCATAACTCAAAATAAACGCTCCCACAGTTCTGGTTTGATAAATATTTTCTAAAATCGAGTTGCTGCATTAAATTCTCCCATATTTGTTACACTTTATCGTACGGTGGTTTATCAGCTGCTAAATGGAATATAGAGAAACTAAGAAAGAAAATATTTCTAGATGCGTTATTATCTTCCTAATTACATTTGCGTACAACTTTTAAGTCCAAATTGCTACACAGAAATGCTAGATATTTAATTGTGACCCGGTGCTTCTCCCATAAATTTCTTAGGTTACTTATAGCGAGAGCTCTCACTGATAATCCCTGAGACATCTTATAGTTAATGGATCTGAATGCAATAGTAAATAAGCAAAAGATAACCGATCATTTGTACGTTGCATGTAACACAATCACTTAACGTTAAATGACGTAATGCAAACATTGAATAATGTAGCGAGGAAATGAGGAAATTCAGTATAGCTTGGTTAAATCGTAAGGAATGGTAGTGTATATGCGAATAATAAATTTTCTTTTTTGTGGGAATTGTTGAATCTCTGAGGAATGTTGCCTTCTTAAAAACTTTAAAAGTATAACACTAAAACGCTGAACCAATCTTGCAGGAAGTACAGGTTTCAACATCTTTTCCGCAATCTGCAATATGAGGCAAATGCTGATGCAAATGAACCTGTTAAAATTTAACCTATAAAACATGTCTTACTAACTGTGTATAGAGAAGGAAATGGTCATAACACATTTTATGTATCCCAGGAATACGTTTAGCTTTTCTCCTTGATATATCTCCAAAATGTGTTGTCACTATGACGGATTTCTTGCATGCTTGTAATTTTAGGTTGTGTAGGAATATTAGAAACCTGGCTTGATAGGAAAAGGCAAGTCCAGCCACAGCAATTACTTGATGATTTGGAAAAGAGAAACATCCAATTTATCGGAATATTTGAGCGGTGCAGCCTTGCATGGCACAAGTGAGCAAGGTTAATACAGATTCCGTCATATTGCAATCTTGACTGTCTGACAGAACTTGACATTGGGAACCAAAGGCTCAAGTCCTATGTGTGTCATGTAAATTTGGAATTAGGTTATATTTTATGGAATATCCCACCTATACACAATTTGCTTCTCATTTATTCTTCAGGCTATACCACGCTTATTTGTTTGGGGGTAACTGATCTGCTGTCGAAAAGTTATCCTTTTTTAATTGAGTTTGAGTTTTCATTATGAGTTGTTAATATCTCCAAATAAAAATCTTCAGGGCTAAGTAACCTAGGTTACCGGTTTTCAATAGTTCATATACAGCATTTAAGTATCCAGTATCCTTTGTCTATTCTTCTGGAAAATGTAATTATGAAAATTAAAAGCTAGATGTTTATAAAGTAATTAAATACATTTGGTATTTATGTTAATCATCCTTATTATTTGGCTAAGAATTAATTAAAATGAATGTAATTATCCATTCGCATGAAACAATTCCATGAAGACAAAATACTGGGAGCTAAGGCTGATGTTCCGTATTCATTTAATAGTTGATTACAATTAACAGGTTTCTCTGAGTAAATTAAAAGAGAAAGCGAATAAATGACTGATAGAGTTAAAAAGCAGAGACATGGAAATAAAACGAAGGCTTCAAAAATGTGCATATACATAATATAAGCCGTGCCATGTCTGAGTGGCTAGACCACTTGGCTCTTACCTAGTTGGATCCCAGGCGACAGTGAAGTGAAATTTTTGGAGGACGACATGGCGCTGGGGTGAGTCTTCTCCGCGTTGTCCGGTTTCCCCCACCAAAATTCCAACGATTGCTCCATCATCAACATTCCTATCACCTCATCTTTCTCGTACCTTTACTTCCAGCGTTGGTCTTATCACTCATCCCGGGATCTCTCATAAGGAAACCTCTGATCCCTTACCTGTTGCCCACGGGCCTCAAGGTTGCACGGTTCAGCAGGCGCTATGTTCCACTTGAAATATAGGAAATACTTTTCAAATATTATCGTACTATATGTAATTCTAAAGCGTTGGAAATATTACGCTTTTGGATTCCGTACCTGACAGAGAATTATGGACAGCCAATAAACTGAATACCACTGTAAGCATAACTACTGAGCATGCGACATTCTGAACCAAATCAGGAGGCTAAAGCTACAAATTTGTAAAATCCACACGCGTTTTGTGTGGATCAAAGCTCATTCAAGCTCAATTGGGAATAAACTGGCTCATAAATTAGCCTCCGTATTAGCTCACGTGGGAAAAGCATGACCTCACATTTCCCTGCCTATTAGGAGACCGCTGACCAACATCAAGCAAATCAGATGACCAAACACAAAGGAACGAGCTAGTACCGTAGCTAGGTCGGTGGAGCAACTGCCTGCCTTCTTCGACCGAGATAATTCCTCACGAGAGTGCGAATGTGTGCGTGATCCAATGACTAAAAAACCCAACGAATATGAGTTAACACCTGCATAGGTATGTTCCAAAGGAGAACGGCCGCCGATATTACCATTGCAGTTAAAGACGGGGTATAAATGGAACAAATAAAAGGAAGGCAAATTCCGTTGTGAAACATTTATAGAGCTGCAGTGAAACTGGATATTTAGAATAGGGGCCTCCTTAAAAACATTTCAGAATATCAGAAGTTAACTCTTATTATAAAAATGTAAATATGCAACAACATTGCATGTAGAGGACATATCATAGAAGGGAGAAATATACTTGTGAACATGTAAATAATATTATGTAGAAATAGTATTTAGTAATACGTTGAGCAATGGCGCCGGTGGAAAGAAAATTTAAAAATGTCTGAATGACTGCTGCTTCAGCTGAAACTTTTAATGGAATCTTTGATTAATAGCTGTTATTTATTCTATATACACGAATAATGCTCTTAAAGCTGGAATTAGTACGTCTTTCCCTAGTCTGAAATGTTATACGTATGTGCTCGTATGTGAGATAGGGTGATAATGAAGGTCTAAAGAACCATCTATGATAATAGAATGCAAAGATAGCTAAATGTAAACGGGGAATTAAATGGTCTACATTTCAAAAACAGAGCCACCGAGGCAACCTCAGCCATCAAGGCAAACATAAACTGAACAAAATAAATATATCTCTGTTGAAGGAAAAAAAGGAGTACTTGCGAAATTGTCTACGTCACTAGGCGTGCTCACTGAACACCTTAAGGATGTCAACTCCTCACCCAAATTGGTTACTGTACTACATGCCTACATGTTATACTAGTTAATTGCTGTAAAACTGGTTATTAGTAGCACTTTACTGCGACATTTTCTCCGTTTTGAAGAAAATAGACTACATATATGGAAGCAAACCCTCTGAATTAACATAACACGTACCATCTTTGTGAAATTCAATTTTTTTTATATACTGAACAATATATGCAATTAAAGTATTTTCAAAATTTGTGTTTCGGCTTCTGAGTAAACCATACCTGATAGAAAAATGGAAAGCACCATTCAATTTAGCTCAACGAAGATCCTTTATATGATCTCTCTGATAGCAAATTTTGAGTTGTGTATCTGTTACTTTATAATGGATATGTTTTTATAACAAAGACAGTAATTTCAAAATTATTTTGTCATTCTGGAGAAAATCTTAGGTGATAGACAAAAATGGAAAGCACCATTTAATTTATAACATCAAAGTTATGTGACTTACTTTATGTTTTTAATTATTTTTTTATTTTTTTTATTTATTTATTTATTTATTTGTAATTTAAGTCCTTATAAATTTAGTCATCTCAGACGCTTTAATAATTTATTCTGAATTTTTCTGGAAAAAGTAATTTGTACAAAATAGGAAATGTGAAAATTTGTAGGCCACGCAGTGACACAGTGCAAGTTAAATTTACTTAATATTGTTCCTATTGGTAACTGTAATAATGCAATTACGTGATGTGGTAAGGTGGACCTATAAAAGAAACGTAATTTAGTTTCTCTAGAAACATAATGTGCACAGAACCTAAAATAATCAAATAGCTTGGCGTCGCTCTGCAAACCACCATCTTGTTAGTAAGACGCCTTTTGTTTCACTCTGCGGCTGTGCAAGAAACGTTGCATTAATGTTGCTTTAATGTTGCAATAGTGGCGTGTGCCAGAAATATAAATTTAATCGATGAAACAACTATTTGTGAAAGGACAGCATATACATTATTTAATATTTTAGCAGAATTTACTAATTGTTTTGTGGAATGAATCCCACAATATTTGAAATAGAAGAGTTGTATTTAATTTTCCAACAATTGCAATATCAAATACCTCTAGTTCGAGACTGCGTCCAGAGGTAATACTCATTACTCCAGAGCTCAGAGGCAACTACAAGATTTCTACCAGATAGTCACCTAAGGTGAGAAACTAATCAGCTTCTTCCATCGCACCTTTTTCGACAAACATTACTCTTGCAGTTGGTTAATATTATGTTTATTATCGCAAACCGGCGAACAAAAATTTTATTCCGCGTGATAGTGTAATGATTTGAGATTTTGATTTCAGAACCTTTCCACACTATGACCTTTCACGAACTTAAATCGTCGTAAAATTTATGTTGTAGAAAATTCAAAAGGGATCGCATTTTCTTAGTAATAATTTCCAGAAACTGCTGCTACTGAAAAAAGTATTTCCGCTGTTCGAAACATGCTTGAAAGAGATCGATGTATGAATTTATTCAGGGGACATTTATCATTGATATAATTCAAATTAAAAGCATTTTCCAAGAGTTAGACGCGACAAAACTTTTCTTGTTACGTAATTCTGCGTAAACTGACTTTGGACAGTTAGAATTGAGAAAACTTTGCTGTCAAAAGTTTCCATATAAACTGGCATCCAATTTAATACAGCTTGGTTTCTGACGAATAAAACTGTCGAAAGATTCCAAGGTGACACTGCAAAATTGGTTTTGAATATCGTTATTGGTGATGAATCTATTTCTCACCGTTAGTATCCGGAAAGGAACAATGGGTACTTCGAACATACATTAAGCCTACAGAAGTCCGACAAGTGATTGTAAGAAGACATCTTACAGTTATTTCTTTCTTTCTTTTTTCCTCCTGCAATGGGACCTTTATCCTAAAGCATTAGAAGATACACATACATTTACTGCATATTAGTAAAAAATGACAATTTAACCAAATTTTTGTTGAAGTGGACAACGCCTAAAGGAAAATAATTGCATAATGTAATTACATCGTCACATATTGTAAAACCAACAACGGAATATTGAAGGATAGAAGATAAACACCATAGTCGGTGTGTGTGTGTGTGTGTGTGTGTGTGTGTGTGTGTGTGTGTGTGTGTGTGTGTGCAGTGTTTAATGCCCGCTTTTACTACATACGGCACCGCAGGCGGTGACACTGATGATACATGAGATGAAGATGGAGCACCGGTGGAATGAGATGGCGGGGGAAACCGGAGGTTCCGGAGAAAAACCCGCCCCAGCGCCGTATTGTCCACCACAAACCTTACTTTGCAGTCGCCTGGGATCGAACCCGGGCCGTCTTGGTGAGAGCCATGTGATCTAACCGCTGAGCCACGGCGCGGCCTAACACCATAGTCCTTCCAAAATACAGACCTAACCTAATTAATGTATAAACCTTTACTTAAAACACATCCACTAATTAAAATTTCTAATAATGCCCTTGTTGATCTTCCTACTCCCTCAAATATTTCATCATGATGAAATTTTGGCTCCAACCTGAATAATATTTCCTTTTTGCTTATGCTATTTTACGATCTATTCCTAATAAATTCGATTTATTTAGTTTCCAAAAGTTAATGATAAATTCGAATCACCTTTTCGTAACCAAATGAAACAATGGAACTTCATGAAATCTTCTTCCTGAAAATGGCTCAAGAAGACTGGTATTGCTCTATGAACTGCCTGCAATCAATGCAAAATTTTGATTTTAAATGCGGATATTTTGAAAAAAACTGTAATGTAATTAAAATGTGTAAGGTAATTGCAACTTTGATTTCTTTAAACGTTTTCAGTGGCGCCTTTTTTCATTGCCTAGGATCACATGGATTTCAGTTATTCTTCCGGCTCATAATTTTACTCTTCTTGGTTGAGTTGTTGCTCTTTCTGTTGACGGCAGAAGGAGTGCCTTCATTATTATTTAAGTAAGAACAAGCTTTTAAGTTCTCTAGCTGTTCAGAAATACTTCATTGCGTTTCGTTTGTTCCGAATGCTTTTGAGCACCTAAAGTTTCCTGGAAAAAAAGAAAGAGAAAAAGAAAAAGAAATTAGTAATTTAAAAACGTTTACACAAATGATGCACATTTTAAAAGACAGCAAGTATAGCAGTATATAGTGAATTATTGATGAACTGCGTTAAGAAAAATAGTTATACGATTTTATAAATCAAGCAGTACCAACTATTAGTGTGATTTTATATTGAATTGATTTGATTACAACGCTCCAATTTTCAATAAAAGTAGATTAAAACCGGTGTATGTATTAGATTTCATAACTGAAAGTGAAAGTGAATCGCACTCTCTTGAGGTATAACGATACTTTATTCAAATGTCTTTCAAAACTCTAAGAGAGTTGATATAATAATTTCGATTATTTAGCTGTTCATATCAAAAGCACATCCATCTTTACAACAAAAGAAGATCTTCTTCAATATGGTAATGTCACTCAAAGAGATTTACTTACTGTATGAAGACGTAGTATCTACCAAAATAAATCCTTGCATATTGTTGCATATTTGCACCTTCATGTGCAAACAAAACAAAAGCACATAAAATATTTAGTTTCATTTTCTGAGTAAATCAGAGCTTCATATCGTATGTATGTCAGTAATGAAATTGAGTGTTAATAGATTAATATTAAAATTCATCCGAGAATCTTAACTCCTCCATTTGTAAGCAGGATGAGCACCTAAAGTCACCTTCTGTTTCACAATAAAGCGTTAAGAATCCATTTCCATTTGTAGCAGTTGTTTTGATTTATATTTAAAAGGGTTTTGTAAAACTGTAATAAATTTATAAAAGAAAAACAAACAAAATTGTGTAAAAGTATATGTAATTTTGTGATTGGCCGTAGTAATAATTGTATTGCGTAATGTAGTGACGTAGTAGTAAATCTGCCAATCATATAAAAGTAATATATGGGTAGCAATAGTAAAGAAGGATTATATAATCTTGGTGTAGAAAACGAAAGAAAATTTGTCTTTCTTTCTTTCTGGAACGCCGAAGTGGTTGGACGCTTTTTAAATTGCTTGAAAATTTTTAAGTGCTAGATCAGTTTGAATTATTAGAATGATTCAGATCACAGTATAAAGTTTTTGATAAGAATTGTAAAGGATTTGGTGTTAAAAGAAATAAACAAAAAGATTGATTTCTTATAGAAATCCAAATTAATAGTCTTAATGATTTCTTCACTCGTTAGCATTCTTGTAACTTAGAGCTTTCATTGCTCGTAAGTAAGAATATAACCGAAGAATATTAAAAGCTAGCCGAGGCATAATAAAGGATTTTCCTGATAATTTCGGTTAACATCTTCTTCATCAGTGATAATATTTTGGACGAAGGTAAGATCGACGAAGTAAGACCAACGACGGGAAACGAGATACCGGCACGAATCTTGCTATATATGTTGCCACAACTTTGGGACATCGAAACCCACAATAACGGATAAATCCTGCTACACAATGATGTTTTAATGAAAGATGCAATACAATAAATAATAAAAATATATATGTTCTATGGTTGACCAATCAAATGACCGTCTACCTCTAGTATCTCAACAAAATATCAACTTAAAAAAAACATTTATATGTATATATGTTTAATATTATAATTATTCCTGGCCATCCGAAATATATGGGCTTTCACACATTTTCTAATGTTGCCCGCCCCTTGTAGTGCCTGTGCATCGCATTACTTTTAAGCTTGGAAGGGTCAAAAGTTTGTAACCAATTTACCTTGCAGATCAAACCAGAGAAGGAATATAATAGCACTTCATTTTCAAGGGGTGAGATGAAAGCATAAGCGCAGAATATATGAGATGGTTTCCAATTGCAAACGCTTTGGAGTACTACCAGTAAGCACTATTTTGTCTTCTTTTGGCATAAAAGCATAAAACCACATAAAGCTTTGACAAAGCAATTTCCCGGCCATGGTGGTGATGGAATTTATTATGGACCTCCAAATCCTACATCTTGTACTCAAAAGTTAGGAACAAATAGTGTGAAATTTTTAACCCTTTATGGGGCTCCCTTAGGCTACAACCGTGATATAATGGGGAACAGACGGTGGGTAACATCGCACTTGGTAAAGTGCCAACGGTGGCTACTTGCCGCTTGCAGTGCCATAACTCGTACTGCTGCGGGCTGGTTTCATTTATTTCTTTTTGGGCACTGTTAGAAAGTTAAATTAACGCAGAGGTCCCATTTTTATCTGCAAGTGCTGATTTGGCTAGCGTGAAATATTAGGAGGTTACAACTGTCAATTCTAATCACAATTGTTGACTACAAACTAATAATACCGTCCTTTATTTTCCAGCTTTATGCAAAGTTTGCTTTAGACTTTTAGAAATATTCTCCTTAAGCACAAATGCTAAATGTTAGATAACACCATTGAGTGTTGTACACATCGTGAACGGAACTATCATCTCGGGACGTATCAGGGAAAATATATTTGTGTATCATGAGAGTGCCAACCACCTGTTGGGGCGTTGCAGGAGTAAACTATTTCCTGAGTTTAAAGCATAACTAGAAAACTCAGATGGGAGTGGAGAAGGATGCCTATCGGAGACAGATTTTTCTATTTTTCTCAAAGTATGAATTTTTATTTTCTTTTTAACTAAAATTAGAGAGGTAAATAGTGGACAGTAAACTTGCTCAGGGTGACCTACATACTGATCTATTGCGACTAACATCCTCAGGAGGAAGGGATGGAGTGAGGAAAGCGCAAAAGGCCACAGGAATCATCTAAGCAGCTCAAAGATGTCCCTAAGTAGTGCTAAACGTTCATCCTGACGCCTGGACCAGCTGGTTAATAATGCGGGATTTGGTAAGCGGGGTTTCTCTGGGCTAATTTAAGGGGATAGTGTGGATTTGTGTTATTTCTTAGCTAGCTCTGGCATATCCTCTCGGCGCAGGTATGTTTTGAGACCTTGATCTCAGGGTCCCTAGGGTGGTCAAGGTACATTTTTTGTAGTGTTTAACACCCACTTTTACTACATACGGTTACGCAGGTGGCGACACTGATGACACATGAAGTGGAGATGGAGCACCGATGGAATGAGCTGGCGGGGGAAAACCGGAGTACTCGGAGGAAACCCGCCCAACGCCATTTTGTCTCCCACAAATCTCAGATACGGTCGCCTGGAAATGAGCCCGGGCTCCTTTGGTGAGAGTCGAGTTGTGTAACCACTCAGCCACGGTTCGGCCCGGTGAATAATGACACGCAGTTGATTGTTTCTTCCTGCTTTATTTTCCAGTTAATTATGATAGTTATATTGCTTCTTCACCACTTATGACTCGACATACAAACTGTATGATGTTGTATCCACTCATAATTTTTCCACACACCGACACCATTTTTCTGAAATAACTTCGTGTGCTTCTCGCTCTTACAACTTTTGTGCACTGAGACATAAGCGAATTCGTAACTTACCTCTTATTAGACTGTGATGGATTTAACACTCTCTGCATTCATCATACTGTATTTTATCATCACAAATAGACGTCTAAACGAAACGAAATCTAATCACCAAGTGTTCCTTTCTTCCCTCGAATTTCTCCCCCCTTTCTCTAGGAGACTATCTATTCATACCCATTTTCCAGGCTGTTCCTATTTCGAACCTCTGACGTGACATAGAGTACATTTTATTGGATGCGGGCTTTTCTAATCTTGAAGCTTTTGGCTGCTCAAACTAGTAACGTTCTGAGGGACTGGTTTCTTCGTCTCTCAAAGATGTATGTCCTCGTAGAGTCATTAAGGTACTATTTCCTTGCCATCTGCTTTTTTTCCTAAGACGCGGTGCATTCCTAACGGCGCCAGTTGCTGAAACTTCAGGTATGTACAGTCCTTTTGTGATGACATCATGTTCTTAGGCTCGTAACTTGTTAAAATATGCTTCTCAGCTGATATGCACTTTCTGACATATGTTACTTGTGTCTATATTAAATTATTTCGTTCTCAGTTTACCTGCAAAATTATTTATGCTGTTATATCTCTATATATGATATCACTTTATTAATTATGGTCCATATATTCTCTCAGAAACGCGTGGTTTCAGTGAGCACCAACTCTTGGATCCGGTGTCGACAAATGTCATCCCACCACTTCAGGACTGCGACCACACCACCAGTGCCGAAAACAGTGCTTACAATACTTAAGCATCTGTGCCATTTGTGCGTCACCAGCCTACACTACAAATCTAAAAACACACCTAAAAGATCTTAATGGAAAAGAAATGATGATATCAAAGGAAAAGAGCAAAGGGAAATCCACGAAATCCAAAATAAGAAATTGCATTCGAGGGGAATTGCATGGGAGACCTCCCGAATGCGAGTCATACAGCATGATTTACTTAGTAATATAATAATGTGAAGTGATATGTGCTTGGTAATGCAATATCTACTTGTTAAATGACGGTATTTTCATACAAATGATATCTTGTCACTCTTACATTTATATTTTAAAACTTACACCCTATATTTTTACACATCCGAGGCCACTCCAATAAGCCACATCATACCGTTACGACGCAGGGGTTGAAAGGAGTAACTGGGGGTGCATAGAAGGAATCACATGGTAAAGCAAAGTGGTAGATTAAAAGTAGAGAAAATACTGAGTTCCATAATATCACAATTTATTTAACTCTAATTACTAAGGTTAAATACAAGATACTCCAAAGGTCTTGAAGAGGCTTGGGTATGAAGTGGTATCTACAATTTCATAATTATACAAATACCCATACGGGATTACTTTGGAAATGCGTATGTTGTTCACTGAGGATGCGTGTTGATCACCGACGTGAAGAGGCCTAACTAGAATGACCCGATACTGACGAAATAAGCAGTTGTTAAATCTCGATTCCTACAACACGGCGTCCCCTGTGCCTAGTCAGGCAAATTTAACGCAAAGTGCTTCTTAAGCGCTTTCAAAGCAAATGTAAGTATGTATTCTCACATTTCTTAGAACATCCTAAATAAGTTCCACATTCGGTTGACACAAATTACTAGTCAGCATCTGGTCGACTCAGATTACTTAGCATAGTCAGCATCCGGACACCTATTCGTGATCGATATGGACAAACAGGAAGTTGATGTCATAAAAATCTCTCGTTACTTTGTTCCCAAGGGTCAGCAGAAATAAGGACTTAGAGTTTGGAAAATGTGCAAGCAAATCACAACACAGGAAATAAGCGTTAATAAACAAGGTTCCAGAATTTCATAGGTTCCCAAGCATTCCTCAACTACACATGATCTTTAGTCACATTTTGTCTTTCATCATAGTTTATTATGAGCCCTCATACTCCTTTTTATTGTGTGCTGATGAACATAACTATTCTTACTATACAAAATTGGTAGAACTAAGTTTATCTTTAATTTTGTTTGATGCAGCTCGGAATGTGAGTAATATTTGGAAAGATTAATATTAATGATATAATAATGATGAGGATAATACTAATGATAGTGATGATAATGATTTAATTTTATTAATATTATTAGTAATAATAATATAATAGTGATATTACCATTATACACTATTAGTGGTAAAACTACCCGTAAAATGAAACAAAAGTACGAGTAGCGGGCCGACATCATCAGCAAAAGGAAACATGAATGTAGATAATGATTCAAATAAACGTGATTGTAAAAGCAAACGGGTTCTTTAGAAGTATATCGCAGAAAACTGGCAGCTTCCTTGCTTGGCAACGAAGATAGAGATAATGTACGATTATTACATATTTGGTTAATGTAAAGAAATTAAAATATAAATGAGCCCAAACTTAAAACAAACTCTGAATAACCATCACTCCATAGCTAAATCTGGATTTTATTTTTATTGTCTGTTATATTTTAAATCTTCCTCTATATCAAGAACTAAAGAGAAAATAATAGCTATAACGCTTACGCACATCATAGAGTGTTTTGGGGGGGGGGGGGAGAAGGCACACTTAGGTTTTTAGGGATCAAAAGTTGAGTTCAATTGAGAGTTTAGGTTCAGTACTATACTGGCATTTACTGAGGAGCCTTCTTACATATGTGCAAGTTTGTGTTACGTTATTATTGTTAATTGAATGTGTTTTGATTTCTTTAATCAAAAGTGTAGTTTAGGTGTTTCACCCCGAACATCGGGGTGAGATGGCAATCATAGGCTAAGAAAAATGGTGTACTATTTTTGTGCAATTGTGATACAAATACATCTTTTAGAAAGCATTGTTATTAGTATTATAAAGAATAAAATACTAAAGAAAGGTAATAATGGATCTAAGAATAAACATATCACATGATTACATGAAAATGAAATCAAAGTTCTTCTGCACAGTTGTTGCACACTTTTTCTTCTTCTGTACAGGTTTCATGCAATCATCAACTGCAAACGACACACTGTACCCAATCAATCTGTGATCTAGTTTTATCGTAGTAACTGAGAGCACACTGAACACAATAATCCCCGTCGTTTTCTGACGTGTCACTTTCGCTAATCTTTGACTGCAGATTTCCTGTGTTTAATTCACTCTGATATAATTTTGACCTCTTCTATACGATTTTGTTCTGTGAGAACTTCAGCATATTTCTTCTTGCGATTAGATTTCAGTGTATCCAATATAGTTACAGGAGCAACTTCTTCAAATGATGTTGTGGTTCATTCTGAATAATCTCCAGTTCAGGTCCCTCTTCATGTTCTGAGAGAACAGCATCAGCACATCATCTCCTGTTTGGTTCACTTCGTTGAATCATTTCTGCATGATCAGTGGCAACCATATCGAATATTTGATACACATTCTGGACTCATTCTTCATCAAACGTGTTTTAGAGTTCTATATTGTATGCTGTATTATTGGGAAGCTATAAAACAATTCATTCCTCCAGGCATCATATGTTCCAGAGCCATCAGTAAACATTCTTCAGGCCACTGACATCTATTTGAAGTTGTAACATACACTTGAGTCATCTCCTATGAAAATAAAATCCGTACAGGTGAGGAATAAAAGTAGGCATATCAATCCGAACAAACAGTGGCTTCTCTCCCAAGGATCGGGCTGAGATACCACTTTTGATGACTGACACAGTATGGTCGCTGCATAGCAGCAGAGGATGGCAAACTATACCACAACATAACTACTATGATAAGCTGCGTGAAATTTCGCCCTGCTACTTTATCCATACATTTGCACATACTTAAATTAAATAACTGTGCACCATTAACCAGGCATCTATTAATAGACCTTACCTGTATTTGTTGGTTTAACAGTGAAGAAACATCTGATACAATGAAACACACATTTGACTTCACGTCACATTGCCACTAACGAGTGCCGTACAGGTTGGAGTCGCATCTGTTCTCAGCAATCGGAATTATAAGCTTTAGGCATTTCCACCCGATTCACTCTAATATATATGTTGGATGATAAACGTGTGAACCTTTTATTGATGTCATGATAAAAAGTGAACTATTTAACAATGAATCAAAAAAGAGAACAATAGGCTGAATTTTAAAAGAGATACTTATAAATGTATAACTTAAAATTGACTGTATTCAAGAAAATTAAATGTTTCATTCCAAAAGCTAATGATCCACGTTTAGAAGCTTGGAAGAAATGTGCACTTTAGCTAAAAATAAATTCAAGCTTTTATTAGGTAAAATGACAATCCTGACTCAGTTCGGCATTTCAATTCACCACATTGGCAATAATTTATTGCTACCCAGCTCTACTATGTACGTTACATTACCATATCTACCCACTGTCTCTAATAATACTAATACTGGTGCACCGGCATAAATTTTTGTTTGTTCTCTTAGAGCGGTTTGATGTTATAGAAAACCACCAATAAAATTACCTATTTTAGAACATTTTGTGGTAAATTGCTGGTTTCCCAAGTCACCTTTACTTATTGGTGGGCCAAAACAGTTATAATGCGACACTGAAGCAGTATAAGCTATTTTAGGATGAAAACAACCTAATAATTCTCATTCAAGCAATCTTGGTTTCCTCCACAATCAGTCAATTTATGCATCGATGAAGATTGGAAGAAATAAAACCTGTAAGTATATTTATAATTATTTATACCGGTTAATACATAAATGCTACTTTATAACTACAGAAAATCCGGATAGATTATTAGCATAAATTCAATAAGGTTAGGTGGGAATTCATTTTGATACTTATTAAATAATATAGCAGAGAATTATTACTTTCCAGTTCACTGTGTGAAATGTGTAGTGTTTAACGCCCGCTTTTACTACATACGGCACCGCAGGCGGTGACACTGATGATGCATGAAATGAAGATGGAACACCGGTGGAATGAGATGGCGGGGGAAACCGGAGGTCCCGGAGAAAACCCACCCCAACGCCGTGTTGTCCACCACAATCTCACTTTGCGGTCGCCTGGGATCGAACACAGACCGCCTTGGTGAGAGCCAAGTGGTCTAACCACTGAGCCACGGCGTGGCCTAGTTCATTGTGTGAATCGGTTATAAAAGTATTCGAGTTTATTTACAGTGGAGTAAATATATACCGTCACTTATGAGACATATGTACTCCCACATATTTTTTCTCATATTTGCTAATATCGTATCATTTTCGCATTCATCTGGTGTCATTTTAACATTCTAAATCGCCCGGCTCGTAGCGTACATGGTTATATGTCTGTCTCACGTTCAACAGGACCCGAGTTCAAATTTGGGCTCATTTGAGCATCATTTCACCCAGTTCATTCATCGTTTGATACGACTTAACTTTGGAGAACGTAAATATTTTAAAAAACAAAACGAAAGCCCTTCTGAATTGCATACACAATTAATGGTTAGAACATGCTACGTTAGTAAGAGCAAACATTTGAAGCCTCATTTACCTTTTACCTCTGCGTCACCAAGTTTGCCATCAATGTATTTCAGATCACAGAAAGTATGAAGTAGTGAACGATGTACATTTTGTTCTATTCTTTAAATGTTGAATGAAACACTTGCGAATGTAGATTTTCTGCTGATACCCAAGGATGCTGAGCTGTAACTATCATTTTGCTGATTAACTTGTTGCTAGGTAAATTTCCTTGCTTCTAGAATTTATTTACGTTTAGCGACAATTAATTTGAAGTAATACTTACGTTAGAGCGTGTACAGTTGTTATTTTTGTTTAAAAACGAAAGTGATTCCTTAACAAATCCCTTTTATCGACATTATGAGAGAATGGAGTGTGTGGAATTAAATATATATTATACACATTCGACATTTAGCTTAAAGTTCATGAAGTGCTGCTATTCAGTAAAACATCAAGGTAGAGAACGTAGGACACAAAAAGAGAAAAGAGATTTACGGACCAGAGAGTAACTAGTTCTGTCTCGATGCTTTCCACTGAATGACTTCATTGGGGAGAAAGAGCAAAGGTAGCTATCGAAGCGTGTAGAAGATCGTTCATTGGTTGAAATACACTGGCATGGTACGTCACCAGCGTCTTTTAATTGAAATTTGGAACTTTCCTAGGTAGCTGGTAGAACGTTATAAACTTGTATGCCACTCTCACAAGGCGACTCTTCACACTACCGAAGCAAGCCATTGGCAAAAGGACTCGTGGTAAGAGCGGCTCAAATGGTTAGAGCGGCTGGACGGAAATCAGAAGATCCGTGGTTTAAATCCCGGCTATGGCATTGAATTTTTCAGTGCAGCTCTACACTTTAATGAGAATTAAAGTTCTTACGTGTTATGAAATCGGCAGGTTTAAGACTACTTAAGAGTACTTGACTTCAAGTTATATACTGCAAACTATAGTATGTAGGGACCAAAACATAAACAAGAATAGCTAGTTACTTACGGCAGTTAAACGCGGAATGTTGAGGATTAGCTTTTACCTGAAACGTCCTTATCTAAAACTCCAGTAACAGTTAACTTTACTTTCTTTTATGTTGTAGTTAATGCTTATACATTGCTGTGTCTGGTAACCAGCATACAATTATGTTATAAAGGCGATACAAAGACTAAATCACCACAGTATGCATCACATATGGGCAACTGTTTCATTTCATGTTGTTTAAAATTTGAGACCTTTGTCCATTTCAAACCTTTCGTCATTATTTCTCATTTACCTATATACTTTTATGGGATTCATAATTTCCGTATGAAATGTTGAGTAGCGTTAATTTATAATTATTTCCAAACATAGATGGTTATGTATAGTAGAAGAAAGTGAATTTTGGAAATGCACAATTACCAATTGCACGTATGGCACACTGTTATTGTGAAAGTTTATTCAGAATAATTTATTTTGAATTATTCACATTCCATTTAAATATGAGCAGATTCTTTTTTGACAAAATATACCTTTGGTTGCAAAGTTTAAATGAAAACCACTGCCACAAGCTTCGTAAAAGTTTGCTTCTTCGTGCTTGCATTTGTAACGTTTTTTATTTAGAAATAGTATTGTGAATTTGTGGGTTCGTAAAATTAAAAGGCCGAGTTGCAGAAATTAAAAATCTCCTCTATTTTCGTAGAAATACTCTTATAGATTACAGCAGCATTACGTTACGTACACCATCAGTCTACCAAGGTCGATGACAATAACAGTGACAGCAGATTACATCATTCGCTCTCGTTACAATAACACTTCCAGCTGTCTCGTTTCACAACAACTGTTTCACAACTACCACCACTCTTAGCCAATCGTCGCTTCTTTAAATACTTCACAGATAATTTCTAGATGATTCGCAAATAAACCAGAACGCGAACAATATCAGTCCAGAAGTAACTAGAAATTTCCATTTATCCCAGTTTGTTTGTGTCGGCAGACCCTTATCTGCCTGTTATCTGTGTCCGAAGGCTCTCGGTTACCCTCCTATCGGTTTCTTTTGTGTATACAAGCCACGCGATCGTAGATACGGGTTCGCGACAATATACTTATGGAACTCTAGCAGGCAGCTAAAAGCAAACTTGGTAAAGACATAATCGGCACTCGTACTACTCTAAGTAGTTCTCTCTAGGCACTAACAGTGACAAAACCTTCCAATACTGGAGTTTCAGTATCTCATGCTTTACATTATCCTGGTTTTCTGCTTGAAACAGGATTTTGAGGAGCGCATATCCTGCCTTTTATTAAGACGAAAATTTGTATGGAAAAGCGGCTAAAATATAACAAGAGGAAATACTCTTTCAGTTTTTATTCAGAATATACCTTCTGAGATAACTTCAATCTAAGAGGTATATGTAGATGAAGGGCTGTCCCTATTTCGTATTAGTGTGTGTATCTTATTTTTTATTTTGGTTTATGTTTTGTCGTTTTCACTTACATGTCATCGTGACATCTTAACATTGAAGTTACATTATATTAGCATTCATATCAGATGTGTTTACAGGGCTCCGTAATGTTACAAAAGTACAACATTGTTTTACACTATATATATATATATATATATATATATGTATATATATATATATATATATAGTTTCCAAGTGCTTCTGTGATTTTACTGGGAACATTGGCTTCTATTCGCTGCTGTTGATATTTCTTGCATTCTTCTATGATGTATTTGACGGCGATGATCACGTTACAAGTATTGCATACAGGAGGTATGGTTTTCTTGAGTAAGTTTTGTGTGTCCAATACGAAGACGGTTAATGGGGATTTGTCGGCGTTTAAACTTTGTTACTGGATATGGTTCTCTGTAAGATGATTTAAGTTCTTGGAGTTTGCTGGTAGAAGTCTCTAACCGGCTGGATTGCCGGTTGAAGTGCATTGTTCTCTTGAGGTATGTGATTAGGTCAGTATATAGAGAAATAATGTCTGATGCTTGTATTGGTAGATGAGTTGCTTCTTTAGCTACAGCATCAGCTTGTTCGTTTCCGGGAATGCCTTGATGCGATGGGATCCAGATTAAGTTGTGTCTTTTTGGTGATGAGATAAATTCGGCACATCCGTACATATGTAAACATCGGCTTTATTCTTTAATTTAATCCTTATTTCTTGTAGTGCTGTTACCATTTAGTTCACCTCACGATAAGAAGGAAATAATTGGAATTTCAACCCCTAAACCTCTGTTTTTTGGCAGCTGACTTCTATGTAAATATTTTATTTAGATTTTTTATACATTATGAAACATAAAACTAACCAGTTTCTGCAAGTGGTTTACTTAGTTTAACAAGAAATTGAGGGGAACAAAAAGAAAATTTCCAAGTGGTTATTTGTAGAATTTACACTAAAATGTGTAGTAGTGTCTGGAATATTCAATTCATGCCAGAGGATCTACTGCCAATAGCTTGGGCCAGTAGGACCAAGGACCCGGGCCTCCTTCTACCAGGGAGTTACCGAGCTGTCCCGTAAGGACGCCCAGCACCTCCGAGGCTCTTTCCATAGGGCAAGACCTAGAGACTAACAAGACCCCCCCCCCCCATCTGGTCCTGTGGACTCAAGACGGAATGGAAGTAGATACGCCACTTACGCGCGCCAACTCCAAAATGGGAAGGCTACCGATATGACCTCGGTTGGGCCGCCTGGTGATCTAGCACACCTTCTACTAGCTATGCTGGCTAGTACGCGGGAATATTAATGGCTTCCCTCAACCCCGTCCGGAGAGTACCCGATCTCCCACGGGTATCGGGAACCACTGCCCCCTCGAGTCCAACCCAATCCGAACAACTCCCCTACGGGAGGGGCTCGAATGTTCGGCCCGAGATTCCTCTAGTAACGTCAGAGGTACCACGAGTGCTAGGGGTCCGCAGCTCCCGCACAACGGCAGCTGAAGGGGATGGATCCCCTCCCCTACGGGGAGTGTGTAGGATATGTGTGGAATGTAAAACATTTAAATTTTGTATTAATATGTGCATGTGTCTGCTTCTGTGCGTATTATATGCCGTATGATATCTGACGCCACCCTATCTTCATATGTCATAGAGTTCCAATTAGCACCAGCGAAATACTTCACAAAGCGTAAGCTCTTGCAGGTCTTTGTTGGTACAGCTTATCTTAGTATCACGAATTGGGAAAAGGGCGGGAAAACTCAGTAAGTATTTTGCTGGTCAGGAAAGAGTCTTTGGCGGAATGAAGCCATCCTAGCAATTCTGTTTCAATATGTTTTCATCATCGTCTTCGGGGATTGAATCTCAGTTCCCTTCTGTCTTCATTAGAATGGTTCACTCTATCCTAATGTTAGTCTACCAAGGGTTAATTGTTTTCGTGATTTGAAATTAAAAGGGTTTTGCAGTAATTGGCTCCTGTCAGTTCTATTTAAATGCTTTTTTCCAAAATTTACTCCACTTTTATATGCATAATAACGCTCCTTTCATTTCATTTTCTCTTATTTACGCTTTTAATATTTTAAGTTGGGGACACATCAATCACTGAGTTAGAAGTATCTTTTCTGTCGCTTCTATTCTTTGTTCTATCTCGGCTATAGTTGAAGTCTGCAAAGACGATAATTATAGGCGGAGGTAACAATCTGCCTTACGAGGGATAAATTTGTCCGGAACTCAGTCGCAGAAACTCTGGTAGGATTACCCACTTTAATAGGACTAGTACAAAGAAAGTTCTAAAGTGGCAGACCCACCATCGATCTCGAGCACTAGGATGATTACCTACCATGGGCATATTTAAATAAACCCGAACATTTTTGGATTTATATGACTACGTGATATTTAAGAGTACTCACTTAAGTTCTGTTGTTCTTGAACTCTGAAACATTTTCGATCATCTATAGGGATCATCTTCGGCAGCGTAAGTGCAGTAATGGTCACTGAAGATGATCCCTATAGGTGATCGAAAACGTTCCAGAGTTCAAGAACAACAGAACTTAAGTGAGTACTCTTCAATATCACATACTCATATAAAACCAATAGCTATGCCTCACTTTAAATATTTTGTGGTATTTAGAATAAACTCGAACATACCAATAGGTAAATCCATTTGACCAAAGATTTAGTACATCTACAATATATTTAAAGTCTTGGTAACTAGTAGCAATAGACCGCTGGAGTTACCATAATAGCTGAGGAGGTGGTATAGCATTCATGATTCAGCCTTTCTGACATGATTATAAGTTTGTAATTAAAATAGTTTAAAGAGTTGAACAAGGGAGAGTGTCCCGTAAAAGCTTTCCTCTATAGACGGTGGAGGGCGAAGAGCGAGCCCTTTGGTAAACACTGAAGCCACCATGATTAGTACTTTCCAAAATATGGGTTGGCAGCTTGCAAACAAATGCCAAAACCATTATTTTATTCAGTCAAATGAAACATTGTTGGTGTTATAGGCCTTTGTGAAATTTCATATCATAATTTCTAGAATAAGAGCTGGCATTATTCATAATATTTATCTAAAAGTACTATTAAACCTCCAAACATTATAACCTAAATTTCATACTTAAGGAAGTACACATCTTCCAAAGAAGCAACAAGCTTTTCAAAAATTTTTTATATGTCTTGCAACTTCTAGACATATCCTGAAAACTTGTCTTTATCTGACAGAATATGTTTTGTGTAAGACAGTGGAATTTTAAATTAAAGAAAAAATGCACTTTAGGAAAAGTGTAAAGCCCATTGTATTTTTTTTTGCAAACTCCGTTTATTGTAATATCAACTATATTCAAGTTGTGCCATTTTAGGCGTTTAAAGTCATCTAACAGACGTGCTCAAGAAATTTGCTGCTTCCTTGCTTTTCGGCCACTCCTTTCCTTCAATGGTAAGAGCGTCTTACTAAAAGCAAAGGTTTCAGACCTGAAACCTTATACAGGATTCTTCATTTAAAAGTTAGCGGAGCACATTGCGATTCGCCTCTCACAAGACCTTGCTTGATCCCCACACTACTGGCTGCCATTGTGCGCGGGGCTACCCCTGAGAACTACACTCGTTAGTATTGTACGGGGCAAATAGGCGTTTGACTCCAGAGCAACGCATTGCCGTATGTACACCTTATAAGCTTTCTGTTGAAGTGGGTTTTTTGTATTTACAATTCACGAAATTGTGAAGAAATTCGAAACTCACTGTTTCTGTGGCAAACAGAAAACGAAAACGTAAACTTACGTGCTTATAGAGGAAACGTTAGACAACATAGTCGCATGTTTCCAACGCTCATCAAACTATTCCATCGGAAAATAAGCGCATGGTGGCAATTTAGCGTATTCTGCACATAAAGCAAATAAATTATTAAAACTACAACCGTATATGTGCATAAGTCTGCAGGCTTCAAAACAGGATGACCCAGTATCACAAATGCATTTTAGTGAATGGTTTCTTAATCAGCCAATGACGGCTTAATTGCTTTTATTCTTTTCCGATGAGTAGTGATTCTACCTCAGTGGTCGTGGCAACACTCGTAATAGGGCTGCTGGGCCGCTGAAAATCCACAACGCGTTCAAGAAATCCCTCGTGAACGGAAAGCTGAAGATTGGTGTGCCATTAATGCTAGACGCATAATCGGTTCAATATTCTAACAGAAGACGTTATATGCAGAGAGGTACCGAAATTACATTTTAATTGAAGCAGGAGAGAAATTATATGCGTGGTTTCAAAAGATTCTGCTACTGACCATACAGCAGAGGAATTCGTGAATAAAATTCGAGAAATAGTTGAGATTACTGTGATTAGTGGTGGTCCTCTTGCTCCCCTGAATCTAACAGTGTGTGATGTTTACTTGTGGGATAACCTGAAACACAAAGTTTACGAGACAAATCCTCATCCAATGGTAGAAGTGAAACAAAATATAAGAAACGAAATCGGAAACATTACATTGGCCAAACTTTGTGAATCCGAATGTCTTCTCTCTGTATAGTGTTTTTAGGCGAATGTGGATAACCTAGCATCTTCTATAAGGTAAGAGGGTCACGCATTCTTTGCGCGCAGTGCTGATGTAGGAGAAAAGCCGACTGTGGCAAATGAAGAACCCTGTAGCTTCTACATTAAGTTGAATTTTAACTGACTTTACTTATGAAATCACCCAATACTAGCGTCGACTGCAAACCGAAGATGTTTGAATAGTAATTCGTGGATCAATAGTAAATGTTTGTAAAATTGATCAAAAGGGAGGTCATGGTCATACATGGTTTTGTGTCTATTTATACCCGTGGCCTAGTGTCGCATTCTGTGCCAAGTTTTGACTGATTTCTGAAGAGTAAGTGTTAGTATAAGCTCCTAAGAGCGACCCTGTAGTATCTGACCTCCCAGCTCAGTTCGCTCGCTCGCTCGCTCGTGCTGGCTGGCTGTATACAGCCAGAAGGTATTTGCTGCGTGCCCAACCATTAAAGGTTTTACCGCAGGTAGGATTCTTATTGAAAGATGTAGGATGAAGGTGATGTAGGTTTTTTGATTGTGAGTTAATTTTGAGGTTACCAAGTTGTCACGCTAGCCGTTCTTATATACTACATGGAATGTCCACTTTGTATCCGCGAGAGTTTATATGTTCTATGTTTCCTTCCTCATTAACGCCTACATAGTTTCAAGAGAGGGTATACCTTTGTGTATAAATATATAGTGCATATCCTATCCTGCACAAAAAGAACCAAGTTTTTATGAAAAGATATAGATATATGCGAATAAGTTACATATGAACGGTTACTATAAAGGATCCGATTACAGGTCATAAATCTTTTTTCCCTTAAATTTGGGACAGAAGTTTACAAAGAGCAGTAGAAGCTAAGAACATTCTCCAAATATATTTGGTCTTTAATTGTGATATACTGTTGAAACTAGAAGGAATTTTCAGCGAAATTTAATAATAAATCCTATTGATTTTTTAAAAACAAAAGACTCTGTTAAGCAGGTTAATGTAGTGAAAAAAGGGTATAATAATCGCTGCAAAAGAAAAATGACAGCAGAATGAAGTATGCGTACAATTGAGGTTGTCTACCCATTATTGTTTCTACATGATTCTATAATGGATTTCTATATACCAGTTTTATTTCACCCAGCTATAGTTCTTCAGAATAATTACACCTTTATCCAAGTGACACAAAGTCTTTGAATGCAAAAGGATAACAGCCAACCAGAAGAAGCAACAAGATTGGAAGTGTTTTCATCGTCGGTGAGCAACTACTTCACGTGCATTTTCTAGCAATCCTTCATCATCCGTCAGGCATTTATTGTGGATTTTGCTTCTATGTCTATCCATTAACATAATAGGTCATGCCAAGAAGATGAGCGAATAAAGTGTAATGATCCTCAAATGACGTAAGGTTTCAAGGGCATCATTTGAGTATAAAAGCAGGAGGACCTGTGACACTCATGTTCCTTTTTCAATTTATTGATTTATTCTAGTTTTCTCTTATACCTAGTACAAGCTTTGTGCGGAAGGCTTAGTGAATATTTTTCATCCTTTGATTTCTGAACTTCTGACCATGAGCAACATAGTCCGTATCACCACATGAAGGGCTGCCCCTGACGATTAATCGATGAGGCGTGGAGGATATCGAGGTAGACCGTTTAGATATTTACACCTTATGTGTAACTCTAATATCGTATACCTAACTGACAAATCTTTAACTGATGCCCTTCTTCACGTTCAAGCATTCCTAGCACATTCTCCCAAAATATGGTACTTTTTTCTGCCTTGTTTAGTCGCTTTCATTGTTTATTATCTTGTAAACTGTTTAATGAAACAACTCGACAAAGATTAGAAGTATATTATACAATATGAAACATTGAATTTCAATAAAGATTTCGTGTATATATTGTGACTTTGTGGGTTCGTGAAATAATAAAACGAGGTTACGAAACACAAAAAACTACACTTTATTCTCCTCGAAATACACTGTTCAACATTACAAAATTGCTAGAACCTTAAACTGTTTATTTTTCCAACAACTACTCTCCATTCAACTGTCTGTCGCTACAGGTAACGATTGGTTCCGAAGTTTTCCGAATCTCCACCTTCTGGATGTACTGGCGAGCGATCTCGTGCATGTCGTGGAGGTGGTCCACCAAGTTCTCCACATCCCTCAAGAGTGGCCCCAAGTGTGCGTCCGCCAGCTGCTCCCTCCTCAGGCCTGCGCTATCCCAGCCATCCGCAGGCACTGCCGTGACTACTCGAACTGCTGCGGCACGCTCCATCCCCTCCACTTTTGTGCATTGGCTGCACTCTTCTGGACAGGGTCTTCGGGACATAGCGTCCACGCTACCGTGACTCTTCCCTCTGCGATGTTCCGAGGTGAAGTCGTACTCCTGCTGCCTCTGAATCAAACCTGCTCTCCGGCCTTCCGGTCGCGCCGTCACCATCACCTCGCTCCTCGCGGGGACAACCACGTCTTCGTTCAAGATGACCCTACCGATTCCAAGGCGCTCTTCAGTTTGACGCTCTTCTCCCTTGAGCCGTAGGACCTTCCTGCCGACGTCGACCGTCGCCTCGTGGCTCCTGAGGGCATCCAGTCCCAGAATCACCTCCTCAGCCACCTTCGCGGCGAACACCCACAGACGCACGGCACTCCGTCCCAAGTTCAGCTCCAGCAGGGCCTCCTTCTCCACAGGCATGGTGTCGCCCGATGCCGTCACAAGCTCGTATGGTCGGCTCGGCTTCCTCGTCGGCAAACCCTTCGCCACGTCAGGTCTGATGAAGGTCACGGCCGCCCCGGTGTCCACCACCACGCGGTACGGCTTTCCTCTTACCCAGCCGTCCGCGATAAGGTTGTCATCCATCCGCCGGCTGACGGCGCGGATTGTCACTCGAGGGGATGGTGGTAATGGCGCCGACGTGCCCCTCTCCACGACGGGCCTTACTCGTTTTCCGGCTGCTCTTCCTGGTGTGGGCAGTCTCTCCGCAGGTGTCCGGGCTGTCCACACCCCCAACACAGGCCACTAGGTGTTCGCCGGCGTCCTTCAGCTGGTCTTCTGTCTCCGGCCTAGCGGACACTCCTCGTTCTCGACGTCGGGATAGATGCTACCTTGGCCGCCTCCATCCTTAATGCCGCTGTCAGCGCCTCGTGGATGGTTTTATAATCGCCGAGCATTAGGCGCTGACGAATCTCCCGGCCCCGTACCCGGTCGACATAATTGTAGTCGGCTTCCCGGGATACGAACTCCAGTGGCAGGTCAACCAAGGCCTTGCTAGCCAGCTGCTCGATCGCTATGGCGAACTCCTGCAGCGTCTCCCCCGGCTGCTGCGACCTTGCCTTTACCTGGCTGCGGTATGCTGCGGCTAAGCGGTGGTTCCCGAAGTGATTCTCCAGGGCCTCCCAGATGTCCTTGGGCGCCGCCGTCGTCTGCACCGCGTTTAGGACTTCCGCGGCCCGTCCCTGGAGGCTGGCTATTAACTGTGTGGCCTCCTCCTCCGGTGACCATCTGTTGTGCCTGGATACTGTGTCGAACTGGTAGCGGAAGACTTCAAACGTTGACGCGCCGTTTGACGCGCGCAGATGTGTCGCGTCCCGGCGCGTCGGCCTTCAAGTCCTTCAGCTTCTTGCCGACGACGTCCTCCACCATGGCGTTCAGGGACTTGACGCTGCTGTCGGCCTTTCCCTACAGGTTGTTTACGCGGTTCGCGAGGTCTTCGACGTCTTCAACCATGGCGTTCAGGGACTTGGCGTTATTGTCGGCCTTTTCCTCTAGGTCATTGAAGCGGTTCGCCAGGTCCTCGACGCGCTCGTCCACTTGGCCCATCCGCTTGCCCAGCTCCGTCACGTTATCCCTCACGCCGGCCAACTGTTCCTCAAATTTGGCGGCGAGGACCACGTTCGCCTCCTTCATTTCCGTGGCCAGACTGTCGTTCGCTGCCTTCATTTCTGTGGTCAATTCGGTCTTTATTTCTTTCAACTCTGCGGCCAGGTTGTTATTTGCCGCTTCTGTTTTTGTTGTTAACTCGTTCATCTTCGCGGCCAAGATGTTATTTGCCGCTTCCAACTTCGCTGTTAATTCGTTCATCTTCTGAAAAAGCATTTCCAATGCCGATTCCATGGCCATAATGTTCGGTGATGTTGTTATTCCACTTCTGACACCAGTTGTGACTTTGTGGGTTCGTGAAATAATAAAACGAGGTTACGAAACACAAAAAACTAGACTTTATGCTCCTCGAAATACACTGTTCAACATTACAAAATTGCTAGAACCTTAAACTGTTTATTTTTCCAACAACTACTCTCCATTCAACTGTTTGTCGCTACCGGTAACGATTGGTTCCGAAGTTTTCCGAATCTCCACCGGCTTCGGCTTCGGCTTCACGAGTCTACCGCCAGGGCGACAATATTGTAACGCAACCGTTGGAACACCCTGTAAAGCAGCTGGGAGCGGAAGACGGGGGAGGTCAATGTTAGCTACGCCCTCCCGTCGTTTGTCTTATAGTGGTGACAGGGACGACTGGGGAAAGAAAAATAATTGTGCGGTCTGTTTCTCTTCCACCTGGTTCCATAAATTACGGGATCTTTCATCATCTGGAAACGTCTAGAAGACGGCGAGATGCTTATAAAAAGGGCTGCAGCTAGTCAGTGAGTGAGTCAGTCAGTTGGTTAGTGTGTGAGTGAGCACAGTTCTTGGTGTAAGAAGGAAGGGTTAGTCAGTGACGTGTTAATGAACGAAAGGATTGTGCAACGGAAGACTGTACGTAACTGGTAGGTGCATCGGAGTTTATGTAATCGCGAGGACAAGTGAAATTGTAACGGACGGACTGGTGAATTGTAACTGTGTGCAGCACGAAATTCTGTGTAATTGGCAAGTGTTAAACTGTAAGTCGGTGGAAATAAAGAACATTGTTGAGTGGTGTAATTGGACTTTTTATTTCACGAACCCACAAAGGCACACTGGTGTCAGGAAGCGGGAAAACATCACCGAACATTACAACCATGGACGCGGCATTGGAAAAGATTTTGGAGAAAATGATGGAAATGAAGACGGCCAACGACAACCTCACCGCCGAGTTGAAACAAATGAAGACGGCCAACGACAACCTCACCGCCGAGTTGAAACAAATGAAGGCGGCAAATGAAAACCTCGCTGCAAAAATAGAAACGGCTAACAACAACTTGGCCACGACAGTGACCTCAAAGATGGCCGAACTGACCACGGAAATGAAGGTGGCGAACGAGGCTCTCGCCGCCAAATTTCAAGAACAGTTGGCCGGCGTGAGGGATGACGTGACGGAGCTGGGCAAGCGGATGGGCCAAGTAGACGACGGCCTTAATGATTTAGAGGAAAAGGCCGACAACATCGCAAAACCCCTCACCCGCCTGACGGAGGAAAACCGGCCTTATGTGTGGACGGAGGACGCCGGAGACGCTTTCCAGCACCCGAAAGGGACCCTGTGCAGTGCTCCAATTTTGGGTTTCCCACAACCGGGTGGCGCCTTCATTGTGGACACCGACGCTAGCGACCATTACATTGGAGGTGTCCTATCGCAGATCCAGGACGGCCATGAGCGCACAAGAATGGAAGAGAAGGAGCGTGCCGCAGCAGTCCGAGTAGTTGTGGCAGTGCCTGCTGAAGGCTGGGATAGCGCAGGCCTGAGGAGGGAGCAGCTGGCGGACGCAGACTTGGGGCCACTCTTGAGGGAAGTGGACGCAGGGACGAGACCAACCTGGGAGGACATCGCACCGAGGAGCGCCACCTACAAGTCGCACTGGGCCCAATGGGACTCGTTGAAGACCAGAGAGGGCGTGCTGTTCCAGGTATGGGAGTCACCCGATGGGAAGGCGCAGAGAGAACAGTTGGTACTTCCCCGGAGCAAGGTCCCGGAAGTTTTGGAGGAAGAGCACGCCGGTACTTCAGGAGGACACCTGGGAGCGAACCGAATGATTCGCAAACTACGGCAGCGCTACTTCTGGCTGAGACTCCGAGCGGATGCTGGTGGTACACCTGGACCGCCTCGCACGCTACGTTGGGGCTGTTCGGGGCGAACAGCTTTGAGGAGGGAGCAGTGTAACGCGACCGTTGGAACACCCTGTAAAGCAGCTGGGAGCGGAAGACGGGGGAGGTCAATGTTAGCTACGCCCTCCCCTCGTTTGTCTTATAGTGGTGACAGGGACGACTGGGGAAAGAAAAATAATTGTGCGGTCTGTTTCTCTTCCACCTGGTTCCATAAATTACGGGATCTTTCATCATCTGGAAACGTCTAGAAGACGGCGAGATGCTTATAAAAAGGGCTGCAGCTAGTCAGTGAGTGAGTCAGTCAGTTGGTTAGTGTGTGAGTGAGCACAGTTCTTGGTGTAAGAAGGAAGGGTTAGTCAGTGACGTGTTAATGAACGAAAGGATTGTGCAACGGAAGACTGTACGTAACTGGTAGGTGCATCGGAGTTTATGTAATCGCGAGGACAAGTGAAATTGTAACGGACGGACTGGTGAATTGTAACTGTGTGCAGCACGAAATTCTGTGTAATTGGCAAGTGTTAAACTGTAAGTCGGTGGAAATAAAGAACATTGTTGAGTGGTGTAATTGGACTTTTTATTTCACGAACCCACAAAGTCACAATATATATAGTGTACATAATCAACTGTGGTCTATAAAATTTCATCTCAAATCTCAGAATTTTAAAATATTGTAATTACTGAATAGTCTAAATTTACAAACTAGTAAGTTGCCGTGACGTAACACCTGTAGTAGAAGCACACATTTCTGAGATCCGAGTGCTTGCCGTAAGTTTATCTGTAGATGCCCTTATATATTTCATTAACCAAAAAATAAGAGATCTGTGATACTAATTGTGCGGATGCCACAGCGGTATAAGCAGTATTATGTGAGCTGCTGCAGAGGTTTGTTATAACCAGTCAACTCCGATCACAATTTGAGGAAATGTGTGACACCAAGTTGTAATCATTACTTCCGATTGAGAAATTCCAATTTATCATTACGTTCAGGAACCTAAAATACAGGAGCCGCACATTCGTCTCATTCACTAAGCCCTAACAACTTCATCAGTGATCCTCCTGACATTTTAAAAGCTCTGTTTGAATATTTGAAACATCTCACTTGAACTTATTTTAGGTTATGTCGCTATAGCAAATAAATCCTCATCATTATCTCTAATTACTGGTTCTGAGTTGAATGGAACTCATAATATTTCCTATAAATATATTTATGAATGGTTTATCAATGAATTTATGCTCAACATTGAAGAATAATTTCCTTTTGGCGGACATTATGCTTGAGACTCGAGTCAAGTGCTGAGAATCAGCATTACTTGTTTTAGGTTTTTCTAGTGCATAACTACGTCAGCTGTTCATTTGAATACACCTATAATTGTGATATAATGTCGCCCTCTTCTTATTCTGTGACTACAATTCATTTATAGACTTTATTAAATAAACGCTTACTATAACCTTTGCTGCGACAATTTTGTACACTTACAGACGTAATAGCAATATAGTCAAAGTTTAACATATTACTATATGAAGAAATCTCGTGGCTTTTAACGTTTATGATTAAAATACAACATTTATAAACTGTGTATGTATATGAAAAAGGAATTGTATAGCTTGAACTACAGCAAGATTAAGCCCTTTCTGTTCGTTTCGCTCCATCAAACGTTTAACAGTATGGTGTTACTCAACTTCCTAATAACCCTCTTCCTAATACATTGTAATACATGGCAACGTTTACTATAATTCCTATATTCTATATGATTTCCATTTTATTTACACAGTATTTTTAGTTATACTGGTAAAACTTCTTCAATTGTGAATAACCACACATTTGTTGATCTTTCTCTGGTATGTTAATTTTGGCATTTTTTTCCTAAATAATACCCAAACATATATCAGAGGAGCCTCATTTCCCAGGCTTTCTGTTTAGTTAAAGTTAAATAATTGTTTTTTTTTTAAGGAGTCACGAATCATAGCTGCACGGAAGGATTGGAAATGTAGTCATGCAATAATAAGCTATTGAAATAGTTAAATTATTCTTTATTTTCACATTTGTTTCTAAGAAACCAAGGTGTTTAACTCTAAGTATGTTTTGCTAATTAATTGTCCAAAATAAACTTTCTTAAAGGACGCTTTTCGCAAAACCTTCACACACTCTCTAATGCACGCCTACAATTATCAATTTTATATCTCCTACACCGTAATAGTTCGACAAAGCGTTTGTAGAAAAACATTTTTCTAAAGATTAATAAAAGGTTCTTTTAAATTCACCACTTAAGAGATACTGGTTTGTTATTTATTTCAAGTATGAAATAATTTGTGGTAATTAGTTTACTTTTGTTGCGCTGTGGGCATATTTCAGAAACTGTATGTTTGTTAATCTTCATTATTTTAAGCATTCACATTCACTCGCATATTCATAATCTCAGATGCTGTAAACTATATTTAATAATTCTATATAAAACAACTTTATCGCCTCTGCAGCGAATCGAACCTGGCACTGGTATTTTGAGAAAATAGAGCGTCAAACATCCAAGCTTCCTTAGCTCAAAACAATGGTAATTAAAAACATTCTTTCAAAGTTTATCTAACGCGTTTAATAGAAAACAAAGTATGTTATAGAAGACTGGCTAGTGATGGACATATGGATGCAACATATATTTTGAATTTATCTGCAGTCCTGTGAAACAACATAAAAACAATAAAGCTATTTACATATTGTTGGGAGTGACTTTACTATACGTACATATAGATTTAGGAAGTTCCGGAAGCATTTGCGTAAATGAATACGGAATAAGGAAACTAATTCTCTTTGTGATATAAAATTTCGGATAAATGCAAATTGCTACATCTACTTGGACGTCTAGAATATAGATCATCACCCAAAAGTGCACTGGGAATATGAAATTATGTCACCACAAGAATTACCTTCAGTCTCAGATGTCACAATTTACCAGGGTACATTCAGCGGCAGTGATATGTTGAAGTTTCCAAAAGGAGCAGGAAGAGCGTGATGAGTGAAACTGGAAACTTCATTTGCTGAACAAGTGCAATCAAATGCATATCCACACTACCAACTACGGAATGTTGGCTTACTCTAGCGTGAGGACTTTCTTCTGTGTTAGATATCACGTAGCCAAACCCCTTTAGCAGTACAGAGATTCAGCAAACTTCTAGAATTTCCACTACTCTAGCAGTTCTCTAGCATCTCGTCCATATATCTGCTCACTCATTTTCCCCTGGAAGTTTCCTCAAATTTTTATTATCACTTACATTTAAAATAAAATGTTTCTATTACATTTTAGAAAATTCATATAATAGAATGTGTGCTATTGGAGAAACTGACTTTATCACTCGTTATGCTTGAAATGGTCATTCGGCTCCGTATTCATGATTGTTAGGTTGCGATTTCTGATCACACCCTAATCCGAAGCTAACTTTGCCTGGCTGGTCAGTAGGCAAATGCTGTATTTATTAGTTATCTGCCACGATTGTCTTCTCTCTCTCTCTCTCTCTCTCTCTCTCTCTCTCTCTCTCTCTCTCTCTCTCTCTCTCTCTCTCTCAACTTTCAAGTCTGCTTCTAAATTTCTTCGCGTAAGATAGTGTCAAACAGATTATGCGGAAGCATACTCCAAGGAAGGAGTATCAGATGACTCACTACTATACCTGCGCGATAACTACATGTTGTATAGGTTAAATTAACTTCTTGTATGCTGATACGCAAACGGAGATAACTACAGTCTCGTGAGTTACTGAATTTGGGAATTGTCGGCAACGCTTGCAGAATGTAAGGTTAGAGTAAACGCCTAAGCAGCGACTTAAGTATTTTCCAGACAAGGCGTAACGAAACAGCTACCCTGTGTGAAGGTTACTGATCAGTAGGCTGCGGATTTCGCAAGCAGCTTGCTTCAGGCTATATCACACAAACCATTACATCCGTCGCACAAAATGTAAACAATTCTGGATATGAATCACAGGTAAGGAGAAAATTGGTGTATAGTTTGCAATTTCTCACTCTCGAATTATTTGGCCAATTTTTTCGGCACCTCAGTTAAATTAGATGTTTATTGCTTGGATATTATTTTTCCATTTATTTCATAGCTAAATAAAGGTGAAGTTAACGCTGCATTTTTTTTTTCAACAAGATAACGCCACAAATCACGTATATCTATGGAACTCTTAGTGGAATGGTGAAAGGCTAATTACTAAAGGACGGGGGCCTCCGCAGTCTCCTGGTCTTGTTCTTCTCGATTATTTTCTTTGGGGAGCAGCTGAAGCTTCGGTCTAGAACAGTCCAGAAACAATTAAAGAGCTGAAAATGGTGATAGAAGGCTAGATGACATCTATAACAAAGGATACATTAATTACACTGTCTGAAAACAAATTAAAATGAGTGAATCTGTGCCCTCAAGAAAATGGTAAACATTTTCAACATCTACTTTAAATAGATTGGCTGCATATATTTTTCTACATTATCTTTAAGGGGTGTCATATTTTAACCTAACACTTTTCTTAACTAGCGGAAGGTAAACTAGCTAACAACCTAACATACAGTCGCGGCATCCAGTGCTGCCACCAGAATTCCCGACTCGAGGGGAATCTTGGTTACAGGGGAGATGCGGAGGAATAAGAAGAATTTGCGTTTTGCCAAGTTACTTGTTTTATTTCTAATTATAATGAAGAAGGGTACCATCATTTTGTTAGCCTTTTAGATAGCTAGCTATAGTTTAGATTCGTAGTAGTTATTTGACATATATGGTTTCGAAACACTTCGTGATTTTTCAGAGCACCGTTTTGCGGACATAATGTACTTGGTGATAGAGGAGACCACCAGGCCCAGGTAGATCAGTGTGGGAACCGGTTCCGGACGTAAACAAAATAGCGCGTTTACTACTAAAGAGAAATGAGGCATTAGCAACGTTATTTCCTACAAGAACCTTAATTCAAGCATATAAGACAAAAGGATTGTTGGCGAAATAACATATACAGTTTCATAGATACTAATGTACACTAACAGTATGGCTTTCATACAATAATTGTTTTCTGATCACTGACAGGAGTGCAAGCTGTATTTACCCACGCCAGTTTCACAAGAAATTAAGACAATATTGGAATAATACATTGAAGTTCACACGTTTAGTGATATAGTAGCCCAAGCCCCTTTAAGTGGATAATCATAATGCAGTATAAGTTTTATAAGTTGCCAGCGTGTACAAATTATGAGGAAACTACTCATAATGCTACAGTTGTACTTTATTCCAGGAAAGTATCCTTGCGAATGATTCCAAACGCAGGTATATTTGTGCTGACCGCGCAAAGGATCCTAGACCTAGGAGCTGCACTGGAAGGGATTCCAGCAATAAATACCGCTGCCTCAGAGGAAGCAGTTTTAAACCCTGCGAATCAGCAACCCAGAAACAATAGTTGGGAAATAGCTGATCTGCTGTGTTCCTGATTAAGACTGTTAGCGCCTATCCTAGTCTTTGTAAATTTGTTACTAGAATATGTGCAGACGTACTTGCACATGAGCAGAGGTAAACTATCATAGAACCAGAAAATATCAAGAACAATCTGCTGTAAACGTAAGGGTAGTAATAATTGGCGATTATTTCAGGGAACCTTACATTCTCTCCTAGAAATTGAACGGATTTCATTACCCGATATTTCTATAGAGAAACTTTACGTCATGGCCATCTACCATATACTACTCAGAATGTTCGTGGCCATCTAAACCGCAGCTTTTCTATCAAACAAACTGGATGCCACAAATCAATGGTTTCCAACATCGCGATACCAAACCCTCCAGACATTTTCTTCAGGATGTAATACGAAAAACAGGACCTACGAAGCATCCATTACTGAGTTTAGAAACAACAAAAGGGCACTTGTTAGGGCTACGACATAATTGTATATATGTGTATGTTTAAAGCTCGGTATTACTACATACGACACCGCAGGCGGTAACAGTCACTATACCTGAAATGAAGATGGAGCACGGTGGAACGATATGGCGGGGGAAACAGGAGATCCCGTAGAAAAGCAACCCAAGCGCGTGTTGTCCTCCTCAAATCTCACTTTCCGGTTGCCGGAAAGTGACAGCCCAACGGTCCAAACGTTCGGCCGCAGTGCGGCCCTAACATAATTGTTTCGAAGGCATAACTCCTGCAAGTGAAGAAATGGTGGACGTTTGGACCAATATCTGTGAATTATGTGAATAATTTGGTTTATTACCTGGTTTTGTTTATTCTCCTTCTATTTTTGTTAGAACCACCATTGTAGACCTTGGGAGCCTGTGCTGTTTATAGTTGAGAAAATGTTCAGTTTGTTAAACTATCAGCTGCAATCGCAGAACAATTTATATGTGATACTGAACTAGCTGAATTTATGTATATTTTTAGTACAGGTTACATGTAAACTTGGAAGTTACATAGATAAAAAATAATTTTAAGCATAAAAAGCCTGAAAAATTCAAGAACCACATGCCTCAAGTATAATGGTTGCTTATGCGTTGGTCTACCTCTGGTTTTGAAAATGGGTTACCAATGTTCTCGAAAAACTAAAATAACGTTCAGAGTATTATCATAGAAGAAATAAAAATTAAAATAGGTTCCAAATAAGGGGATGTAAAACTAGTTTTAAATTAATGTAGATGCTTCCATTTCAGCATGAATATATGGCCCATAATTAAGCATTCGAATGTTTTTCTACACATTCTTCTACAGATTATTCTGATAAAACATATTCTTTTACTTTGTTCTTGTTTCTTGCGTTATTCTAGTTGAGTTTATCACATATTTATGCACTGCTTTTTCAGGCATGAGCTGTATACAGTACCGATATGCATACTTTTAAACAACTGATCATTATGATATGGCTTTTAATTTCCGATTTACTCCCACGACCTCAAACACCACCCCCCTCGCTCCGAAGAAAAAACAATTCCAGCTTCCTAATGGAAAAGGATACATCGTGCCTTATAATACTCTTATTTGTTTTAGCTTAGTTTATGTGCACTCTTCTTACGCAAGCTTATATTTAAATTTACTTCACGTTAATCGAGATAAACATTAACTAATATAGATTCAATACACTTTTCTTGTAGGTAAAACAGGGACAAACAAAGTAATGTTTAAAGAGTGCTCACAGTAGCTTCAAAATTCTGTTATCTTTCAATGATATTCGAGAAACAAGTCAGTCGCTACAAAGTATTGAACAACTGAAGATAATGTTGATGCATATGTCGGAGAAAACATGCCACAAGAAAATTTGTTTGCAGTAAATCGTAGGCATTAAAGGGATCGCAAGTTTTGTGTGATACGTTTACCAGTAATAAAAATGTATACAAAATTCCTTTCCAAAGTGGAGGGCGTCATAGATTATTTCCAGAAAATTCAAGATTTTTAAATCATGTAAATATCTTAAATATTTTGTCATATCTAGATTATCTTAATACATTTTATTCAGAACTCTTTGAGCATACGAGGGCTGTTCAATAAAGAATGATCACAACTTCTTTTGACAACGTACCTTTATTCATGCTCATAATTTTGATGGCTCTTCTCAAACTTATCTTCCCTTAATGCGATGCACTTGTTCCAGCGTTTCTGCCAGGCTTCAAAAACATGCTGGAAGCCATTTATAAAGAGATCCTTCAAAATCGCCTCCGCAGCCTAAACCACTTGCTTTTGATGATGGATAATGCCTCCCACGAAGGCGTTTCTTCAACTTAGGGAATAGAAAAAAGTCACACGGGGCTAAATCCGGACTATAGGGAGGGTGACGGATGCACTTCACGTTGATTTCTGCAAGATATTCAGAACAACATTGGCAATATGCGGCTGCGCATTATCGCGGTGCAGCATCCAGCCTGCTTCACAGAAATGTAGTCTTTTTCGCCTGATATGGACTTACAATGTTTTCAGGACATCCCTGTAGTATTTTCCAGTAACTGATGTGTATGCAGGTACAGCATACCGATAAACCATTCCAGGAATATCAAAGAATGAGATGACTTTCCCAGCAGAAGCAACCACTTTTGCTTTTTGGAGGTGGAGGTTGGTTATGAAGTGGATTTCCACATTAAGCTGTGCTGTTTTCTCTCAGGATCAACATGATGTAGGTAAGTTTCATCAGCAGTGATTACGTTTGAAAGCAACTCCGGATCTTCCTCTAACATCAACTTTAACTGCACGTTACCTCCATTGCAGTGGTAGGCGATACTGAACATGTCCGAACTTGCCTGGTTCTCACAGGTGGGAACCAGGAGTACCAACAATGAAACTACTACGGGGTGTTTGCTTCACATTAAGCTAACAGAATATAATAAGATTGAATGTGAATGCGACAAATTATGAGCGTAAAAATTTATGATCATTCTTTATTGAACAGCCCTCGTACTTTAAGAAATTGAGCCCTTTGAAAAATAATTATTTTTAAAGTGTGGTTTAGTGATATGAATTTCGTGAACCATTTCGCTTTGTGTCTTTTGATGACTCCGAAGCTATATGCAAATTTAGGATTTATCAGAATGGAATACACTCCAAGACGCAAAAGCGTACACACGCATATAGATAACACTTGAGAACATTCTTGTAAATAATTTTTTTTTAATTATTTATTCTGCATGCTCCATTAAATTGTGTAATACTACATGCAATATAGTTCTTATACAGACTATTGCGTATACATTCTTAGCAATTTACAGTTTGACGTACTACTAGTTATTATATCCACAATTTTTTGAAAGCAAACTTATTATCAAATATTTAAAAAAATTTAGCATATTTTTCCATATTTTATTTATTGTTCAGAGGCCAGTGCCCTCCTGCTGTTATCACAGTTTTCCGGAAGGGACACGTTGTGTGTGCGCGTGTGCGTATAGCTGTTGTAGTAGGAGGTTATATATATATATATATATAACTCTATGCTAATAATGAACATTTAATAAAGCTAACAAAACATTGGAGAAACCTGGCACTTTAGTGACATGTGATTTACTTATTTCATTTTTCCATTAGTAACAGGTTCTCTACACATTGTGGTTCACCAATAGCTATATAAACACTTTTAGAATAAAACCTGTTTCAAGATAATGAAATACAAATTTATTTTGTCATACGAATATGTCAAACATAATAGAGCGAATTTATTTAACGTATATAGTTTTATCTTTTTGCGAGTAAGTCAGAAGTAATATATAAGAAACTCAGAATAAACCATTTATGTTATCTAATGAATCTTACCAATAAGAAAAGGCAGCAAATTTTTTCTAGTAACAAGCAATTACAGAAACTTTGATTTCCTATGAAAATTATAGTGCACGAATGACCACTATTCTTGTTATAATTAAGGCCAAACTTCTATACAGATCGTGAGATATTCACTGGCAATCTTTGTTTGCAAATCCTTCCTTTGAGCACTTAATATCTCTTTGTTAACGATTGAAATGTGCACTGTTCTAAGTTGGACTTCGGTCGTCAACGACTAATTAGCCATCAGATATTATTTGCTTATAACTTAATTAACGGCTTATAGCTGTGTAAAGAATATTGGACAGGTTCCCGCTGTTTTAAAGTGTAGAGCTATATATTCGTATCTTCAGGTTAGAGAAAATACTGAAAGGAGTATATCAAGGTAGCTTAGCCGAATTTTGAATTAGGGCAGACGCATCATTCTCAAACTACACTATATCGATGGCTCCCCACTTAGGGAGCCGAGAAATAAAACCGGAGTCAAGCAATATCGTTCTAGAGACAAATCACGTGATTGGTACAGAAACGAAATGAGTTTCCAGTCACTGAGCACAATATTACGTAGCTACACCACATCTCTAGAGGAAACTTTTGCCCAGAAACCTTCCGGACTTACAAAAAATCTGAACATTTTGAACTTTAGCTTACAAAATGTCTTATCGACTGAGCAACTTTTAATGCATATAAATTAAAAATAATCCTAATATTTAGATAACTTAAATTCTTTTTATAAAGTGAACATGTTAGAAATAATATCTACTTTCATCATTCTCTTGTGATGTCAACAGAACTTAGAGCCAGAACATAAAATACGTTCATTTATAACGGAATACGGTTCATTTTAACTTAAATACGTAGCTATAGGTTTGTGTGTTCTAAACATTTTGCTCTAACAGTTGAATGAAATATAACTGGAGGTATAATATTATCATTACGAATATTCTTATACACGAATTATGCTGTCATAATGGAATGTTTTAATCATAAATTCGTCTATAATGCCTTGAAGGGATTAGTTATAATTAAATGTGGTTAATCTTAAGGATAAGTTTACTGCGTTTACCAAACCGAAGAAAACTTTATTTCAAGCTTACATTTAGTTAACATGTACTGAAACCTTCTGACCCCTTTGCTATTGCTTGGACGTTGTAGCTCCGTGGCCACGGTTATAGTACTCAACAAACACGAAAGGCTTGCACTCAGAAGTAAAGCTTGCACTCAGATTTACGCGACTTGCCAACCCATAGTGAGCGAGAATGGGAGAAAGAAGGAAGGTGTGATTCTCTCTCTTTCACTCTCTTACCTTCATTCTGCAAATGTGACTCTTCCATCCTACTGGGTGTGTGCTCCCAATTTCATTAACTTCCTTCTCCATATGGCGGGGTTTGAGCTTTTAGGGTCTTTTCAGGTATGTGTCGTGTCTGCCGACTCATAAAGTGAAACAGAATAGTTTAATTAAATTAGGTTTAATTAGCAAATTCAAAGTTCACTTTGTTGGCTAGGCGGAAGGGGCATCCCCACTGAGAGCAGAATAACGGTGGTTCAAATTGCTACTTCTACATTTCCATTTTTAACAATGATTGAAATTTTCAATAGACGTTAATGCAATTTGGAATTAATTAATTAATTAATTAATTAATATACCTGTGGCTGTACCATAAAATTAAAGAATGTAAATTCTGTTTATTATGTATTTTTGTTTCAGTACTTTTCTAATTAGTTGTTCGCATAATAAACCAAAGAGAAAAATTCACTTCTACGAGTCCTTCAAGCAGTTTAAACTGTCTGCAATTGACATTACATTCCAAATTGTATCTGATGCTTCGGGTAGAAAGTATTGTCCATCTGCAGTTTTTCCCACCTGATATCACTGAAAGCAGTTACCTAGTGGCGTACTGAGAAAACTGAGGAAGAACATCAAACTAATGTGTTCGGTAATGTAGTGCACCTTTGCTGTTGTAATTTACGTCCTCCAACGTTGTCACATCGGACGGTGAATGGATTGGGTGAACTGATGCTTCAATGAGTCTAGGGTCCTTGGAGCTTCGAGTTGCCCGACATCCGTCTTGAAGGAAAACCCCCGGAAAAACCTTATCCAGTTAACTCATCCTGACCGAGATTCGAACTTGGGACCTCTTGAACGTGAGGCAGACACGATACCCTCTACGCTACCGAGCCAGGCTGTAGTACACGGGTAATTGGTTTATTTCAGACAATAAGTTGCATAATTGTCCTTAGGTAACTTCCTGGGTAAAAGAAAATAACAACTTTCCCTCATTCAACCTATTCTTCTGATTTAGCCCCTTGAGACCTCTCTCTTTCGCTCCCTCTCTCCACAAGAGAAAAATATAACTGACCGTAGACTTGAAGATTTGAGGAAATCCAAGCAAAATTTTAAGCAGCGCCGAGCAAGATCTCAAAAGTGACCCCAAGTGGCATTGACCTCTTAGAAGAACCACTGACAAGGGAATGTATACCGATACAAGGGATCTATTCAAATCGGGTCCGGTGTCCTGAAGGTTTACTTACGGACATTACATTCTTTTCTCTCCTTGGTCTACGTGCATGTAATACTTTAAAGCAAGTAATGAAGCAAGTAAAGGGTTTAGCAATCCACAAACTTAACTATTCCTTATATTTGTAAACGTAATTAGGTTTATTGTAGTATAACAAGTACATGAACAATGTTTGTAAAAACTGATAAAACATACCACTTAACTTTCGAAATTATGTACATAAATAATAAATATCTCCATGATTTTACCTTTCATTGTTATAGCTATTGATCACTCAATAAGATAGTAATTTAGATACATGGGTTTCCTTCCTTTGAGTGCGTTTAGAACCATCTCCATTTGGATAAAGTTTTTCTGTACCCTTTAACCTGATAAAAACGGCTTAGAATATTCTTCAGAGAAAATTATGCACTTGTAAGCATAGAAATAAGACAATATTAATAAAATTAGCCAACATAAATATTCATTCCAAACAGAATATAACTAGAATGCTACTAGCTGCAAGATCGTCAAATTGTGTTTTATTTTTTGCCCCAAAACATCTGTTGATTTTCTACCTTCATAGTTTTGAAAACGGTCAAATTTACATGAGTTTTTATATACAAGTGGATGCGTTTAATGAGCGGGAAGGATCATTCACTAGGAACATTTGTACTCCTGACATTTTCTTCCTCCCTATCATTCTGATTTCAAAATATTAGCAATTTCTTTAATAAATTAATACTAAAGCACATCTCTAAAATTCAAACATATTTAAATTCATAAAGAGAAGTCTCTAATTTAACATTCCTTTCTAGTTTCTTACGCTTCAATATCCTTCGGATTTGTTTCCAAAAACTCTGCATTGCATCCTAAAAGTTGAAGGAAACAGTTCTTCTCTGTCGACTGACTAATGCAATCATGTTGAGGAATATAATAAAAGAAGGAGAACAATAAAGAAGATTGAACTAACAACGCGTATTTTATTTCTGCCAAAAGAGATCCTGAAACGAACGTCCATACAACTCTTCAAAGCATTCTCATTTTCTGCTAATGATACGTACATTCGGGATGCCACTGGCGTCTCTTTTTAAAACATAGTATTTCTCTCCGCATTGGGGTTTGTCCATAGAGCAAAATTTTAATAATTTGCTAAACTGAAGAACCGGTTACAATGGTTCGTGTAAAGAAATGGTCCTCTTACTAGGATAACGTTTGATAACCTACTCACACTATACATATATACTATTCCAAACACAGTAGTAATTGGCCATTTTAGGAACACTAGCCATGTGTTAAACTAACGTAGAGATTTTAGTATATGTATTGCAATACACTGCTCTCACCTTGGACTACGTACATGTAATAAATACTTCAAAGCGAGTAATGAAGCAAGTAAAAGGCTTAGCAATCTACAAACATGTTAGCTATTTCTTATATTTGTATGTGAAAGATAACTATGTTAATTGTAGTATAACAATACTGATAAAGTATATTATTCATCCGATTAAAATTATTTAAATGACAAATAACTCCATGATTTAACATTTCATTGTTTTACAACTTCTAATCACTTAATAAGATAATACGTATATTTAAAAGACATCTGTGTTGCGTTGTGCTCCGTAAGGGCTCTTCCACAAAGGTAATGATGAACTAAAATCCTTATACTTAGTCTCATTTTCATCGACTACTGCTCGCCTAAAATGTTACTACAGAAGGGAACTATGTTTCCTTATATAAATATATGTATATAATATTAAAATTTAAAGTAACTTAATTCTACAACGCAGCACAACGCTTTTCTCATAAGATTCTTCTTTACAAATCGAATAAACAGAACCAATTTGAAAATAATGCGATAAAATTCCCATTTCCATATTTCACTGCAGTATTTCGCATACTATCAATGATATTGTTATTCCATACAAATGTTATACCACAATGGCACTTAAAATACTGGTATAGAGATCTCAAAATCAAAATAAGCTACTCTGTGTTGGATGAATGTCCTTTTGAAGTTCAGTATTAAAAAAAATCACTTGCTTAACCAATTTTTAACATTTTTAAGATGAGAAATAGAATGTAGATATGACTTGAATGTGCTTTGAATGAAATAATCAATATAACTTTGAATCCGGTGGAGACAAAAGCTTGTTTTACAACAATGCATGAACTTCATCATATTGGAAGTTTGTCTTAGCCGAAAAGTTTTAGGCAACATGGTTCTGAAATGAGCACCCAATGTGGTCTTATCAACTTTGGATCATACTAGTTCTATAAAGAAATGACTGGAGCAGTTGGAGGTGGAGATGGATGCGGAGTCAGTCAACTACGGTAGAGTGTCGGTAATATGATAAAACCCACAGATTTTACCGTTTATTGAGAAACACAATGAGCCTTTCGGAGGTTAGATGCAGACATCTTCAAATCGCTAACGCAAAGACGAAAACCTAATCGCGGTCCCTCAGCAGGAGAAACGCAAACGACTTCTCAAATGATGTGATTAAGGATAGCTAGCATTTTTGGAGTCGACAGCCACAGAATCGAAGCTATCGCACAACGGTTACAGTATAGTTGTAATGTGTTTACAATGTATGGAATATGTAGTATAATAACAGAAGGAAAATAGAATATCGGTCCACTTTGTTTCATTAAGTACTCTACCTCAAATACTATAAAAATTAGGTCTCAATTATACGCACTTTTTGGTTGTAATTTACGTCCTCCAACGTTAGGTCTTATTGGACCATGAATGAAATGGGTGATATGATGCTCAAAGAACTCTGTGAACAATACAGCTACTCCAGCAGACATACATATTTTAAGTATAAGGGAAAACCACGGGAAAGAAACCTTAATCAGGTAACTCACCCTGACCGAGACTCGAACTCGGGACCTCTTGAACATGAGGCAGAGACGCTACCATCGACTCTACCGAGGCGGGCTGTTCGCACTTTATTACTTATCTGCATTTCCGTGAGGACACGAAAATATTCCTACTTGCCATTATTGTTTGGAAGGATTCTTTTGTTCTTTTCTAGGCTTTCACAATATGTTCATTTCCCCTGTGTTTTGTAGTGTTACCATTCCTGTTTATTTAATACCTCTTGTCACTTCTGATATTTACACACAGAGTTTACATTTTTATCATATATTTCACACTCATAACAAAATAATCGTCAACAAATTCTTGTACAAAATGTCTGCCACTATAGTCATTTAAGCTTTCATATTCTTATCGCACGTTCACACCAAAGACACCATTGTTCAGATACGCACTGGTTGTTTACATGTGGGATATGGTGGCGTCAACACAGACATGCCTCTACTCGGTAGGTAAGCATAGCCCATTTCATAATTAAACTCACATCGGAACTTAAGTGTTCACAGGAGTAAAACGAAACAGCTCCTTTCAAGCTATGTACTCTCCGTGTGGAAAATGTCTCTGCTACGTTGCTTCCATTCAAAAGAAATTGATTCATATCTAACTTTAATTAATCAACGATTCTCCTTGAATCTTAAATATCTATACAAGAGGATATACACTTTCCTAGTGAATTCTTGTATTACTTATGTAGTCTTGCACAAAACGACGGTGTTTGTAAATCAAATACCGATTTCCCTTATTTTGTAATTATGATTTCATGTGTAACTCCTGTGTAATTAACAGAATTATAAAATCCACGTTAGTTGTATAGTTGTAAATAATTGGAGATATTTGACGAATAGAAAGTATGAACAAAATTAGAGAAAGTAAAAACCAGATCCAGAAATAAGAGGGAAATTTATGGCTCTTATTGCATAATGTGCAAATATTTAGACAATGTCATTTAATTATATCAAAGAGCAATATTATGAATTTTCAGGAAGCATTTTTTTATACAACTACAGTAGAAAGGCGCTTTAAGAGGAAGGGAAAGCTCTTTTAGCCAGTTTGGTTAAACATAGAATTTTTAATTATAATGCAGAAATGGTACAACAATATATTTGTATAAACTTTTCTTCCGTTAATATAAATGTGCCTACATTTACGGAACTCTTAAAGAGTCATCTTCATTGTTTCATAAAATGTATCGAATGGTATCTAATACAAAATATACCAGCTTTTTGTAATGCTATGTTAATGACATTATTGTGGGTGATGAAACGATATCGGAGGAGATAGTTGTGGGCTCCTTTTTCCCTTGGTATTTCCGGGAACTGATTCTGCGTTTTCTTTCAGAAAGGCAACCTATCATATTGGGCTTAAACCTTATTTCTGTTTGTTGATATATTATAGGTAGTTTGCTCTTATTGCTGGACGTCAATGATTTGCTTGCAGGAGATCTACCCGACCAAAGGTAAGAAACAGGGTACTCGGTCTTTGCGGTGAACTCGATGATGTGACTGTGGGTAGAATCAAAAGTCCAATTTGCAGAAATTCAAAATGTTCTATATTTGCGTAGAAATACACTCACAGTGGCAGTATTACATCACATACACAATCACAATCCACCAAGGTCGATGACAGCGTTCTGATTACACCTCTTTACATCAGCTCTCGTTACAACACTTTACAACTGTTTTTACTACTCCACTGTCTCTTCCTTAAATACCTCCACTGATAATTCCAGAATGTTCCAGAACAATCAAGAAACCGAACGTTCTCACTCAATCAACATGTTACCAAAGTATTCTAACTTTATCTGTTTTGGCATGCCTTTTATCTCAGTGATACACTATCAGTCTGTTATCTTTATCTGCAGGTTCGTTAAGTACACAAGCCGCACTTATCTCTCTGCACTGAACGAATTTGTGTTCGTCGCCGCGACAATATACATTTGTAACACCATGTTCCGCCAATTATTCCTGAATCTTCTCATTGGACATGCCGTCCAATGCGCTGGTATATATAACACCACGCGAGGATTTCAGAGTCCTATGCAATTCCACGCGCACGTATATCTCGCAAGCATATAGGTTTTCAAAATTTTCGCAGCCTTCTTCGGAGAAAGTGCTTCAATCAGGAGCGTGCCATTGCGAGATAGAGTACATTATTTTACATGACCAGCAATATTATCTAGATCTCTCTGAATATTAAATGAGTTCACCATAATAAATGTTCGACCTTCCTCAGTTTTAAAAATGACCAAATAGCGTGGACCACAAGACTCAGCTATTTCCATTCCACTTTTTCTTAACATTTTTGTTGAATATATCAGTTCCCATAGCGACAATATCCTCCACCAATGCAAATGTCTCCGATGACTTGCTCACGTCCTGGGCGCCACCCTGGCTTACGTGAGAGTCCTGGCCTGGACCTTGCTCACCTCAGGGTCTCACTTTCCAATGTATACACAGAGGGACCCAATCGCCCTCAGGAGTGTAACAGCTCATGCAATGGCTCCTCCCCTGGACTGACTTCATCAGCCGGTAAGTCACAATCCTACATGATAACCAGGATCTGGGGGTTACGCGCTATCCAGTCACTCCTGCGCTTCCCACTGCAACAACCCACGCTAGGTTATCCGTCAGACGTGTGTTCAGGGAGGTTAGGGTCAATCACAGAATTGGACCATGGTTTTCGGCGTTTGAAGGAACACTCTCACCTCGCGGAGGAACTCAACTGACAGATTTGGATCCCGCGATCGCAAATTCCCGTACCTACCGCAGTAGGCCCCTGGGGGACTAAAAGCCAAACATTCGTTTACCGGTGTTCGTGGTTTACTGTGTATTGAAGTTCCCAAGCTTCAGATTATATAAACCTTATTTCTAATAACAAATGTATGGTAATACCACTGCTTTTTGAGCTCTCCAAGGATCCCCAATAAAGGGGATCTTAGCAAAATACTTGCCAGTAGCTTTAAACGAAATAAGGAACGCCGTGAGTTCAAGCAAGAATCCGATACTTACATTTTGGCAATCCGATTAAAAATGACGCTAAATTATAAAAGCGGTATAGTTAACATTGGCCGCACTAGAATCTCACCTAGCCGGGTTAGTCCTAGACAACCGCATGTGAAGTTTGTGGTACACAACATGGAGCAGAGGCGGATTTCCTCCGAGAACTCAGGTTTTTCCGCAATCATTCCATTAATTGATCCATTAATTTCTTTCCTTTCATTCATTTTGTCGTCGTTTGGACATCTACGTCTTTGACTCTCGTACCAGGCATCGAACTGATCACCCATCCAAGTTTCTCTATCTCATCAAGTGTTTCTGTTCGTCAACATGACACACAAAGGTATAAAGTAGAGGAAGAACAATCCCCTAAAATTGCCATAGTGGTGAAACTAGGGAAGCTGAAGAGAAGACGAATAAGAAGAAGAAGGAAATATGTGGTTAACTTAATCGTAGGTCATACAATAGTACGCCACACACTATTGTGTGTGATAACGGAATTGAGGAAGCTTAATATCGAGATTAATACACCAGTAATAAAGCAAAATAAAACTGAAAAAATCTATTAGATTCTTTAAGATCAATGGTGATTCTATTTAGGTATGACCCACTACAGTACTCACAAGCGGCATAGCTTACAGGTTCTTTTTTTTTTTTTTTTTTGTCCCTATCTTCGAACTTTCAAGATTGTAAGTTCCTTGCTAATTGCACAACTTAATTATCTATTAAGCTTATGATGTAATATTTTGACTTCCTAACCGTCTTGTTTATTCTCTTCACTCTCTTTCAACTTCGCTGGGCCCACCCTTGTGGTTTGGGGTAGCGTGTCTGCCTCAGTTGCATGAGCTATCGGATGCAATTCTCGGTCAGGATGAGGTATATGGGTAAGTGTTTTCTGGAGCTTTCCTTATCCTGAAAGATGAATGTTGAGTAACTCTAAGCTCTATGGACCATGGGCTCATTTAATATCATTTAACTCATTTCATTCATCGTCTGACAATGGTTAACTTGGCAGATGTGTAACAAAATAACGAAATAGAATAAACTATAAATACTTCGCTGTTTCGATCATGATAGACGAACGTCCGTCTACACTTAGTTATACTGAAGGAGACTGTGCATGTAGCTGTATAGTCCGACAGTTAAACGTTTTATATATTAAGACTAGTTTTAACAGGTGCGATTTTAGATGCATTATTGTGTGCTTTTCTAAGCGGTTTCACTTCCCGAAAAACAAACAAAACATAGTGCAGAGAGGATAAGGGGCTCGATTATTGTTTTCAGAAATGTCATGCCATTTTTTAATTTCCTAATTTCGTACATATCATGATATTTCCAATTATTTTCCGAGTATTATCCTTTGTTTCTGGGGCTACTAGAAATACTCTCCTTAATAAGTTAGAAGCTTCTCCAAATTTTTGTTTTCACCTAGAGTGTACAAAATGAGCCTTGGCCACTAGATTCCTGCCAACTGCTTGTAGCACGTTCGTCACTGTTACATTCAGTCAGACCATTAAACAAGAATCTCAACGTAGCTGGACCTTGTACAGTTCAATAGACAGTTGGATGTCCTAAAGCTGGAGAAAACAATATTGCTGAGAATGCCCGTGAATCACAGAAGCTTACCTCCAATAAATCTAGGTTAGGCTACAGTAATCCCTTCAAATACCGTTGGATTGTCCTGTGTGATTTGTACTGTTTACCTGACGGAAACCCACATTAATTGTCGGCCATCGCACCAAACACGGAAAACGCACCTTTATTAATGGGATGTTTGTAGAAGCGTTTATCAATAATACTTACGTATTCCTTTATGTTTAATTCTTTACTGCAACTTTGGAACCTTTTTAATGGCTACCTTAAAGTGATTTTTACATGCAACGATCAAATTCCTAAAATTCCCACAGCGACATAATGTGAAAGAGTACTTTATAATGGAACATTTATGTATTTTGGTATACATTTATAATATAATTTTAAACTTTATCACTTTCATATGCTAAACTTCGGACCACTATGATAAATTTCATTATGACTAACTTTTCTGGGGAAAACTAACTCGCGGGCGGTGTACACATATTCCTGGGACATATCGGACGCATTAATCATAGGACACTTAATAGCACTTAGATGAGAATAGCACCTATCAAAATATATATTCCACCATTATTATAGAACAGTCCTTCAAAATTCATAATCTACATTACTTCAAAGTTTGTCATATTTTATTCTTAAGGCTACAAGTTAAAATTTTTGTTCCATGAATTTTAATATGCTCTTTCTGAAGCGAAGCGTTCATAACAACCGTATACTTCTGTACATTTATTTGATTGATCTTGTCTAACTAACGAAATTTTTAATCATATCGCCTGTGATTTACAATTTTTAGTCAAAGGAAAATCAAGAATAAAATATAGGGTATTACATTGGATACTACAACAGAGTAAAGTTAAAAACTATATTACTGTGTAAATCTTCATGGCATCTGTTCTTTTTTACCCGTAGCTGGTGAGGTAAGCTTTTCGGAACGTAACTGCTGAGGTGGGATTAGACAAACTCCATAACTTTAATTAAGGCTGACAAGAAAATGGTTATAAATATGAATGCAATACTGAAATGGTATAAGAATGGAAGTGCAATGAACATAACAGTATCATATTTGTTGGAAAACCATTTCAAACACAGAATTTATATGATTCGGATTTGGACAATGTATATAAGAATGAAAAAGTGCAATGCTCTAGTTCATTGAGCTTTTCAGACAGTAAGCATTTCTAAAACTGATAAAGTCGTATATAATTCCATCTAGCACGATTAATATAACCAATGATTAATATTTTGTTTCGCTGAGGTTACCGTAGAGCACTTCGGAATGCAGTTTACTTGACACAATCTTCACACATGCTCAAGCACATTTTGAGCACATCGGAGTTTCACACTCAGCACAAGTAGTTCGTAGCTTCCTGTCTTTGAAGTTAGAGCACATGCCACATCTTACTGGTTTCTGCTGCTTTTGTCTTGCTGCTATGGGAAGAGTTTTGTTGAGGATACGCCCGATATTTCGACGAAATTATGGAGGCAGTAGTCCATTTAGGAATCTTGCTTTCAGCTGTGGTTGAATCATTTCTCGCGCTAAAGACTTTACAAAATCAAGGTCGCTTTGGTCAGTATTTCCCGGAAACGACTTAAAATAATGCAAGCATTGACTAGCCTAGTGTTTAAATGTGTAAAGGATAAAAACAATGGCTTGTTGAATAATTTGCACATTTCTAATCCAGAGTGGAACGCCGCCATTAGTTTCAGTATAAAACTGTACGATTTAACCTTTTTGGTCGCATTGTCGTTACTTACTGTACGGTGTATAGATGAGATAAGCATAACAGCCCTGTTTTTTTTTTTTTTTTTTTTTTTTTTTTTTTTTTTTTTTTTTTTTGTAAAACCAAATCAACGTGCAATAATTTATGAATCCATACATAACTGAAATTTTCTTTCTTGAGGGAAGAAGTTTTATAGGTAATTCTCGTTTGTTCATTTTCATTCTTCCCGCATATGTCAACCCTTCCTTTTGAAACTCGTAGACAAGTTCAATGGATGTAAACCAATTTTCTGCTGTTACATTACGCTTTGTTTCTCTGATGGACTTTACAAGACGAAGAACAGTTTTTTTTTTTTTTTTTTTGCCAAGCTTTCATTTCCTGAGCATTGACATGTAAATTTGTTTCTGCCATCAAAATATATTTGGTCAGTTCTCTTTTTATTTACGGTTACTTCTCGTCAGTTGTATCAGCACCATGTTCGAATACAAGAGCACTGGCTTCGCCTTCGTTTGTTGCTACCTTTTCCTCAAAAATACTCACTGCAAAATTCTTGCGGCACAACATTTTCTCCGCTAGGCCGCGCCATGACTCAGTGGTTAGACCGCTTGGCTCTCACCAAGGCGGCCCAGGTTCGATCCCAGGCGACCGCAAAGTGAGATTTGTGGTGAACAACACGGCGCTACGGCGGGTTTTCTCCGGGATGTCCGGTTTCCCCCGCCATCTCATTCCACCAGTGTTCCATCTTCATTTCATGTATCATCAGTGTCATCGCCTGCGGTGCCGTACGTAGTAAAAGCGGGCGTTAAACACTACACATTTCATTTCTTCTCCGCTGAAGTCACTTTTAATGTCTTTGAGAATATCATTAAGCCTATCACTAAAATTAGGATCGCTACACCTTATAGTATTCCTAGAATTTGCCATGATGACATTTAACAGTTAACTGCAACACCAAATAAAAAGTTACGTAACTGGTGAGACACCCCAGTCAGTGAGAAACACGAAATCACTTTTGAAACTATTGCACTGGTTAGCACAAATACTTATGTCTGGGCTGCTAGGGAGGTGACTGAAAGGTACACCGTATTTCAGGATTATCAGCCATCTAGATTAAGAGTACAGTCACTTCAAAAATTCTGTGGGACAGTTCCAACCCCACCTCACCAGTTACAGTGAATTAGTAAAGGAAATTCAGATAACACAGCTGCAGATAAAAATTATTTAGATGTAATTTTTTTCAATCACGCAATAGTGTAGGCAAAATAAATTTCACCCATGATAATATATTTTTGGGTAATATCATAAAAAGTCGGAATGCCATCCTTTGCAGGCATTTAATTCATGCGCGATTTAAATAATAAAGAACAATAACAGTTAAGAATGCAATCGCACCAGTAGTTTACACTCTGAGTAGCTAATTTTGGCTTTCAAGAACTATAAATAATCCCAATAGCTTATTCATATTTATTGCTTCATACAGTGACAGCTCAGACTCTCATTCTAACTCGAGATTGCTGTTTCAACTGTCGCTGAGAACTAAATTAGTTCATACTGTCAGTTCAATAATATAATGTAGTGTAATTTGTTTTTCTATCACTTCAATATTTTACGTACATGACATAATCACTTAATGAGGTGCATAAAAGAGGGACTCCTCTTCGCTCCTTTTCCCCTAAACTTTCGGAAATTCACTTGGAGAATAACCTGGCTTGCCCTTTGCGACGGCTATTTTAGGCTTTTTATTCAGCTTTTAATAATTTATTTTGAATTGTTCTGGAAACGTAATTTGTACAAAAATATAAAGGTGAAATTGGGTAGGTCATGGAATGTTACAACGCAAGATAAATTTTACATAATATTGTTGTTACTGATAATTGCAAGAATTCAATTACGTAATGTGGTGACGTGGACCAATAAACGATAAGAAATTGAGTTTATATGGAAACAGAGTGCAGAGAACCCAAATTGCTCAGAGAGCTTGGCGTGTTTCTCTAAGCGACGGTCCTGAGAGTAAACCGTGTTTTGTGTCGCTCTGCGATTGTGCAAAAAACGTTTAGTTGTGAATGCATTTGTGTTGCACTAGTGACGTACACAGAGATATAAAGTTCATAGATGCAACAACCATTATTTGTTAAAGAGCAACACCTGCATTATTTAAAATTGTAGGAGAATTTAAAAATTATTTTGGAATAACACCCACAATATTTAAAAGAGAAGAAATTGTTTATTCTCCAACAATTGCTGTATCAAATTCCTGCGCTCCGACACTGCGCTCGGAGGTAAGACTCGTGGCTTCAGAGCTCCGAGGCATCTACAAGACTTCCACCAGATTATCACCAAAAGTGAAACACTAATCATCAGCATCTTCCATCTCCCCATTTGCAACAAAAACTGGTTACAAAATGATAGCCATAACGCGGGGCTGCTAGAACGTCGACTTCAGGCATCATGCCTTTTGAAACTCAAACAACAAAATCCGGTTGCACCGTACTTGTGAACGCAACTATAACGCTCATCAACTGGGTTGCCAATTCCGAGAATCCTGGCTTACAAAGCAGCTTCAGTTTTCCACAAGGTTCTAGAACGTTCGGGAGGCTGGAAGAAAAGAAATTTCTCTTCTGGTATTTACACAATTAGAGGAAAAGTCAGTTGATGGACTGGCGACTTCTTTTGCGATGGTCGTCTCCAAATGTTCATGAGTTATGGAATAACTAATAAAGATAGTTCACCATCAACATCCCTGGTTGTTGAAGTCAAATGCGACATACCATATCTATGATGCGCGTGATTATCTCATAAGATCCATACCAAGAATGATTAATTAAGACAGCTTGCGTTTATAACCACAGAAGGTGGTCCTCGGAATCCGGTATTGTTTGTCAGACAATCACAACACGCCTTCATGCATTCACTTGCTAGGTTGAAGTCGCCGCAAGAAGCTATCCAGTGGTAGATTTCAGCACCGGAATGAAGGAAAGCCTCCCCATTTATCTGGTTAACTATAGCTCCTCTGGTTTACTTGAATCAGAGCAACTGTCATTTGGTCTGTCGGTCCGTGGAGTCTTCTTTGGATAGCTGAAATGCGTATTCGAACCAGAATGTGACAGCCCATGTAGGGCCAGGACCTACACCCCGACTGCCGACCTCACGCCCACATACACAAGGTAGAGGTGGGTGATCATCCTACCGATACGGGGTCAGCATCTCGGCATCCCCAGCCGGAATGTTGGCTTTCATGACCAGGACCGCTTACCTATCGTAAGTTCCTCAATTTCCTCACGACGCTGATTGGGCACCGGTCCTATATCCGGGCTTAAAATCCGCACGCCATTCTTGGTATTGCTCCCGGGTCACTTTCCGTGGCAGTGAGCCAAGGCATGCCGCCCTAGCCCGCTACGCCAGGGCGCAGGACAGCTCAAATACCTACTTGTGTCAAAATATCCACACGCTTCTTTATACAGAGGTTAACACCTCATTGATATCTTATTATGCTAAACTGTGTGTAATATGCGCGCATTAACTTAATTATATGGAGCAGTGAAATAGATATGTCTTGCGATTGCTTTGTATGGTTCTTTGACATAAGATCATTAGTGTTCATCTAGTTACGGCTTGGTGGACAAACATATTCATATCCAGATAGATGGATAGGATGTTTAATTTTTAATGAAGGTAGTGTCTTATATGTTTCGAGTTTCTTGGAAACCTGCTGAAGACCTATTTAGTAATAAAAAGTGAAAGTTATCTGGAAAACTCCGACTAAGTGATAGACTGAATTGGATGTTGAATATATACCATGCCAGTTTACATCCTGTTGCTAAACCATGGTACAGACAAAGACAGAAGGTTTTGTGACTCTATAATCGACCTTTCCTCAGGAACATAGTTGTAACATAGAAAGGTTTAATATGCTTCTTGTTTCACTTCTGAGGTTTATGTATTTTCTTAAAATTTTGATTCGTAAATGTTTGGAATATGTGGATATTTAGTGAATTTTTTTTTTAAACACAGAAGTAAATACGAGAGCTCTTCAATAATGAATTATCATAATTTTACGGTCGTAATTTTTCGCACTAACATTCAAACTTATTATATTCTGTTATCTTAATGTGAAACAAACAGTAGTAATTTCATTTTTGCCACTTCTGGTTCACGCCTGTGAGAACCAGGCACATTCAGACATGTTCAGTAACGCCTACCGCTGCAATGGAGGTAACATGCAGTTAAAGTTGATGTTAGAGGAAGACCCGGAGTTTCTTTCAAACGTAATCACTGTTGATGAAACTTGGCTACATCATTTTGATACTGAGGGCAAACAGCAAAGCTCACTGTGGAAATATCCTTAATCACCAAACCCCCCAAAAAGCAAAAGTGGTTGCTTCTGCTGGGAAAGTTATGATCATCTCATTCTTTGATATTCATGGAATGGTTTATCAGCATGCTGTATCTACAAATACACACACACACACACACACACACACACACACACACACACACACACACACACATTAGTAACTGCACAATACTACAGGGATGTCCTGAAAACACTGCAAGCCCATATCAGGCGCAATAGGCCACATTTCCGCTGCATTGCGATAATGCGCGGCCGCATATTGCCAATGATGTGCTGAATGTGCTACAAAAATCAACGTGAAGTGCATTCCTCACCCTCCCTATAGGCCGGATTTAGCCAAAAGTGACCCTTTTTTATTCCCTAACTTGAAGAAACGCTTTCGTGGGAGGCATTATCCATCATCAGAAGCAGTGGTCAAAGCTGCGGAGGCGATTTTGACGGATCTCTCAAAAATGGTTTCCAGCATGCCTTTGAACACCGGCAGAACGCTGGGACAAGTGCATCGCATTCAGGGGAAACTATTTTGAGAAGGGCCACCAAATTATGACAATGAGTAAAGGATCTTTGTTTATTGAACAGCCCTCGTAGCTTTGAATATGTATTGCAGCATGAAATAAACATTCCTTCTATTATTATTGTTATTATTATTATTATTATTATTATTATTATTATTATTATTATTATTATTATTATTATTATTATTATTATTATTATTATTATTATTATTATTATTATTATTATTATTATTATTATTATTATTATTATTATTATTATTATTATTATTATTATTATTATTATTATTATTATTATTATTATTATTATTATTATTATTATTATTATTATTATTATTATTATTATTATTATTATTATTATTATTATTATTATTATTATTATTATTATTATTATTATTATTATTATTATTATTATTATTATTATTATTATTATTATTATTATTATTATTATTATTATTATTATTATTATTATTATTATTATTATTATTATTATTATTATTATTATTATTATTATTATTATTATTATTATTATTATTATTATTATTATTATTATTATTATTATTATTATTAGTATTATTATTAGTATTATTAGTATTATTATTAGTATTATTAGTATTATTATTAGTATTATTATTAGTATTATTAGTATTATTATTATGATGATGATGATTATTATTACTATGATGATGATTATTATGATGATTATGATTATTATGATGATTATGATTATGATTATTATGATGTTTATGATGATTATGATGATGATGTTTATGATTATTATGATGATTATGATTATGATTATGATGATGATGATTATTATTATTATTATTATGATGATGATTATTATTATTATTATTATGATGATTATGATGATGATGATTATGATTATGATGATGATGATTATTATTATTATTATTATTATTATTATTATTATTATTATTATTATTATTATTATTATTATTATTATTATTATTATTATTATTATTATTATTATTATTATTATTATTATTATTATTATTATTATTATTATTATTATTATTATTATTATTATTATTATTATTATTATTATTATTATTATTATTATTATTATTATTATTATTATTATTATTATTATTATTATTATTATTATTATTATTATTATTATTATTATTATTATTATTATTATTATTATTATTATTATTATTATTATTATTATTATTATCATTATCATTATCATTATCATTATCATTATCATTATCATTATCATTATCATTATCATTATCATTATCATTATCATTATCATTATCATTATCATTATCATTATCATTATCATTATCATTATCATTATCATTATCATTATTATTATTATTATTATTATTATTATTATTATTATTATTATTATTATTATTATTATTATTATTATTATTATTATTATTATTATTATTATTATTATTATTATTATTATTATTATTATTATTATTATTATTATTATTATTATTATTATTATTATTATTATTATTATTATTATTATTATTATTATTATTATTATTATTATTATTATTATTATTATTATTATTACGCTGACGATGACGATGACGATGACGATTATGATTATTATTATTATTATCATTATTATCATCACCACCATCATCATCATCATTATCATTATTATGAGTATTATGATTATTCCTAAGAACATAGTAACAAGTACTAACCATATTTTTGAAGTTCATAGCATAAATTCCCTTGTGTTGTAATGCTCAAGAGCTAATCGACAGCTCCAAAACCTCTTATGATTTTACCTTTTATAGTAAGTAAAATTTGCTCTCAACGGAAAGCACGGAAAAGCGAATAATGTCAGTGTAGTGGTCTGAGTTGAGTGACAGCTTTTAAAGTGGGTGATGTGCAATTATGCAGCTTTGTGGAAGACATGGTGTCAAACTAAAACGTTACGTACCTTTAAAGGAAAATAAGTGTTCCAAGAAAAAACAGTGAAAGAAGCTTCGTAATTATAACGCAAGTAAGTTATTAAACTTCCTGAACTATGACAAAAATTGAAACATGTTAAGAAAATAAATGTACATAAATTATGGAAACATTATACTTAACGCATTTTAATTGGAACCCTACATTTTCATACATCCTTTTGGTAAAGATTGGGCACTTATAAAACGTGCTATTAGTTTCTCTTATTAAACCATCTTTGAATGTGGGAACTATGATGGTGAAGATGAAAAGTTGCAAAATTATGTTCCTTCCGAAAATTCTTTTAAACGATTTAAGCGTTACTTTTCTACACAATTTTGGCCTTTCCTCCTCACAGTTTTTTAATATCTTTTCCAAGTCCTGAAAGAGTTATATGAAGAAGCATCTCTAATATCTGTGAATGCCATTGTTTAGGGGTTTCTTGTAGTACATGTTTCATGATAAATATTTTGAATCAGGTCCATTTTCTCTTAATTGCAAGGGAATATGGAGAACACATCATGAAAATAGATAGAGAGGAAAACAAAAGGACTAATAATGGCTCTTTCTGTATCATTTATTCTAGAATCCAAATATTTCTTCTGCCATTTTCATTTTTCACTAATGATAAGGATATGTATCTTGTAACAGCCTATAAGTATTTTCTTATACTACAAAATATTTGTTACTTTTAGCTGCTTCACTATTGTATTATGTTTTATCATCACTTTTTCTCAGAAAATATCCAAGTGGCGGTTAAACTGAACAAAATGGCCATACAGTTTGACAAATGAATGTGAAAGTAACCAATATGGCCGTGAAATAAAGATACCAACCAACTAGTAAGGTAAAGACGAGCCGGTTCATGTTTAATAGTTTGGGTTAACTAATGCTTGTTCTCTTCACAGTAGACAATAATATTTACATAGGTTTTCGTGAAGGCAGGCTAACTTAAGTCATATTAGATTCGTAGTTAGGTGAACTGACAATGCTAACATTCTTTAGAGTAGGCGTTTTGCATGGATTACAGAACTTAAGTATATATGCACGCTGTTGTTAAATTGTGGACGTGTAACGACAGTGTTTCTGTTGATACCTTCAGAACGCGTGTTAAACAGCATCTCTGACACCCCGCAATATTTCCATAATTAAATAAATCATTAAGTATACTTAGAGCATTACATATTTATTTTGCCATTACAAATGCATAAAAAATATCGTACAGTTCAGTAACTGGCTTTCCTACTTTCAATCTTGAACCAAACAATTGAAGATTTTGTTATCAAGATTTTCTTATGTAGATTTTTAATTTGTGATTTGTTCTACGAATAATTACGGAGGCGGTTTTATAGGAAAGAGGTTCAGCGCTAAATTCCGCCTTAAGTGCCAAGTTTTGTGTTTTAATGTTTTTGGTACCCACTTATATATACAACTATTATCAACGTGACTCCTCATGAAAACTCCACTAAATACAACCGACCATGATGCACAAGTTTATGTGGATAAGAGATGTAGCTTGAGAAAGTGGACGGAGGCTTGAGTACACAATGTATGTTGTAATCGGTGAGTGGGGAATACAAGACTATATCTATGTTGGTGCTAAATATCTTGGGGACACTGTCACTGCATTAATAGGGTATGAAAATTTAGATGAACATTCTCTAAAACTGATCTAATGGCTAGCTATAAGATAAAACTGTAGGATACAAGTACAGCTTCCTCCTGCTGGAGCGCATGTACGAAGCATCCTTATATGTATGCTTAATGCGCTGCTTATTTGCACACTCATTCCAATGTTAATATCCCCTCACGGAGTGTCAATGTTTGATACAGTTCGTATAATCGAAGGATTTATCTTCCTGACAATAAAATCCATTTGATTCTAATCGGGATATGTAGCTGACTATGCTATGAATCTTCCAGGACGAACTAGACCGTAATATTAAAGGAACTAATCAGTTTTAGAATAGACCTACTACAAAATGTACTACTAATTCGCTTTTAGGGTAATTTGCCGTCCAATAAAATATCATTTGATGGCGCTTTATCGCGCAAAAGACGCATTCTTTAGATGTTGTTCAACGATGCATCAAACGATTCAACTCATTTTTGAGAAAGAGTAGATACTCCTTTATATTCAAGGATAGAAGAAAGTAATGGAGACAAATGATATGATCATTAACCTTTTCACCTTGAACATTTAGGTGGAATCTTTGTTGCAGTCTGTTGCCTTCTACTTAATGAGACTTATCATAGGCATAGTTATGTAAGAGCATTATGAAAACAGAAGACACCTCGCAAACAAACCCAGTCTCACATGTGAACAAACAGCATGGTACGAATTTCATAAACATAGCACAATTCAGTAAAATGCGATGGCGGGATGTTCTTGACTCAAAAGCCTATCGCGCTCTGAAGGCACAATGCGAAAGGAAGAATTTCGTGAACGTTCCACAGATACTGATACGATTGTCTTCTCTCACTTCACGATGTATTGAACAATCTGATGGGTGTGCATCTACATCACAAAGAATTAGATTTTATTACCCAATTTCGTAACTTTCTTGGTCCCCTAACATGTAAATCACTCATGGTAATCGAGTGTTTCTCTCTCCCTCTCTCACTCTCTCAAGTATTGGTGAATTTTTTAGAATACGCATAAATAATGTAACTAACTATAAGCGTAATTTCATTACGAAGCTAAAATGTTCGTGATACGTTCCCACGTATGAGGTCATACTTTTAATATATATATATGAAACTTTTCACTCGTAAAATACTGTTTCTTCTGCATCTTTTACTCTGCAGCTAGGAACATCAAAGAAAAAGGTCCATATATTCATTTAATATAATTTATGTTACACTATTTGGTATACAATACCAACAAAAAGGAAAGAAATCAGCTGACATAAATTCTATTTATTAATATGAGTGTTAACGAAATGTTCAGTTGTTTATAACTTCATGCGAATATCAGACCCACGGACACCCAATATCTTTATTGTATTTTTTTAACTATTTTGAGACAAGGACCGTATCCTCCAAATATTTGACATTAGTAAGAATACACCACGATTCTGCTCTTTACGTTAAATGATTAAAGAAATATATTCAGACAGCAACACTCCCAAGTAATCAAAGTAAGCACTACAAACTACCCATTACATCGCTCAGCAAAGGCTCTCATACAGACGTTTTAAGAGATCTGTAACGTAAGATTTATCCCGAATTTAGTGAGAATGAACTGTCAAGCGTTTTCATTCAAAGGGAATCTGCATAATAGAATTTAACTAAGAGATTAAAATTGACAGAGCAAATGCTTACAACACAAAAATAGATATATGGGGCAAAACATTAGGATTACCTACTATTAATATCAGGACATTCCGAAATAACTGTTTCAATTATATCCATTTTGAAAATTTCTTAAGTTGCTGTCAGTATTAAGTTGCTTCTATATAAGGGAAACAGTCTAAAATTTCTATGTGATCCAGATTGTCTCTATCTTGTGCTTTCAAGGAAATGTATAATGACGGCAGTTCTGTAATGGGCTTCCTTGATTCACTTGAAGTACATTAACAAATAAGCTTTCGTAGCAATAATTTATGTAAAATAAAGCGATTTTAAGTAGAGAAACTTTAGTGAATACAGCAATCTGATTGCAATTTCTCTCAGACATGCTGTATTTTCGCTTCAACACTCAGGTGTATGCGGCTCCACAGTTGGCAACTGCACTCAACCATCTCTCAGAAAACACAATTGCTCTTTTGACTCTGTCCCGACTGATATTGGCTCCAGCATTCCGGCATTCAAGAACAGCTCCATTCGGGTGGAAGTTGAATAGCCAGATTACCTACAGTGAGTGTAAAATGTGTTGGTATGCATAAGAAATCACATTAATGTACACGGAGGAAAAGTAATGGAATTTTAAGTAAAAACGTATAAATTATTATCAATCATGCCTACTATAAAGATTGAGCTGTATTTGCGCACAAAAAAATATTACAAAATAAACACATTAATTGATATTTACTGTTTAATATAAATATCATTTCTCACATAAAGTGATAGTTCCCTTAAAGTTAATCTATTTAAAAATGCCCTTAATTCAACAATTAGTGCCCTTCTCTAGCCCTTTTTTTGCATTTATAGTAGTCACCAGTCACCGCGACATTGATTTTACAGGCTGTGTGTTTGTCATTGGATCAATTAAATTCCGTTCTCTTTGAAGTGTCTCAATCAAGCCTTATTGTAAAAAAGTATTCTTTATTAAACTGCAGTCTAAAAATAATATATTGCAGGTGCTCCATCGGTATTATATCTGATGACGAGGTGGTGTATGAAATTGCATTGGGCTGTTGTAAAGCAGCCAAAGGTAATATTGTATTTCCAGCTGTATTTTGAGGTCGTCCTGCTGAACAGTAAATCTGTTCTCATGATATAGTTTCTGAGCACTGGCATTACGGCTTTGCTTTAAAATGTGCATATACATACTTCTTATATTCAATCGTTCCATCGATAAAGTCAGCCGATCCTCACCCGAAGCGCTGAGCTACTCGTGAGCCGTCTTCTGTTTTACTGTTTGCAATACATGTTTTGGATCCATTTTCTTATTCTTCTTGCACCATACCATGCGTCTTTCAATGGAACTGAAAGCATTAAACTTAACTCATTAGAAGAAGGAAAAGAATGTCCAGATGTCTGGTGGTTATTTCGATGCGCTTTTGTTAATTTTAACGCCTTCTTTGATTTCTCTTATTGATCCAATGCTTCTCATGATTTGCTCAACCATGGCATTCGGTTTCTCGATAAACACTACGCACAGTGGCCCAAACATTAACATTAACGACGTCTTCCCAAATCCGCAACGAACATTTTCGGATCCTTTTCTAATTATTACTCTTTTATCTTACTTTATAAGCCACTTTGGCCTTCTATTCTCCGCCCTTTTGCCCCGTTTCTTAAGCACAAAACCTGTAAATTATTGTCGGTACACTAAAACAAAGTCTATCACGAGATGTCTCGCACAGCATTTTACATTGACGACGTAAAGTTTAATAACCACTTTTCTTGTTTCTTCGCTGGTTTTGACGTTCCTTTGTATTAGCTCGGTGTTTGCAGACTTCTGACCCCGTCCGTTTCTTATCACTGCTGTCGACAGGTAAGCAGACAAGTAAATGCCCGCCTCGGTAGCGTGGTGGTAGCATGTCTGCCTCACGTTCAAGAGGTCCCGAGTTCGAATCTCGGTCAGGGTGAGTGACCTGGATAGGGTTTTTTCGGGGTTTTCCCTTATTGTTCAAGACGAATGTCAGGTAAGTTTGAGCTCCAAGGACTATGGACTCATTTGAGCACTATTTCACCCAATTCATTCACCGTCCGATATGACTTAACGTTGGAAAACGTAAATTACAAAAAAAGACAAGTAAATGTTAGCGAGTAGTGCTTTTGAGTTAATTTTCTCGAAGGATAATCTCAGGTGTAGCATTAATTTTTGTGTCCATTCTTCACATCTTTTTGTTACATTTTGATTAACTTTAAAAGCTATACTCAACATATTGCAGTTTTGTTGCTGCACTTATGCGGGTCGTGTTTTGCGTTTGTGCCTTGCGTATTATTTTTGACACCCGTGCTTTTTTATAATACTGCTTTATGGAAATCAATATAAAACATAATTCACACTCACTGTAGGTACTTAATGTGACTTTACCTCAGCTCCAAAAGGGACTAAGGTGATTTAAACTCCCTTGTGTTTGTCATATGACTGAGTAGCCTCCTCTCATGCTAAGGGTTGGAAGCAGGTGATTTTTTTTATTTTTTTTTTATTTAAAACCTCCAACGTGAGCCGACCGCTCGCTACTTTGCCGGCCGGGCTCTCGAGGAGCGTGCTGCCGTGTTCCCGTTTTAGGCACTTGTGTGCACTGAGGAGCTGGAGCCGAGCCTTGCTCATAAGTAACTAGGTACCCTGAAGGCCGGCCCTCGTAGCCGTGGTCGCTAAAGCGTATGTCTCTAGTGTTCCACCGCGTAGAGGGTTCGAGTCCCGCCTTGGGCATGGGTGTTTATGTGTATAGTGAATATTTGCGAAATTAGGAAAATAGATAAGAAAATAAACGGAAATAATGAAAAATTGGTTAAATAAGAAAATGAGAAAAATATACATCTATATACATAGATGTATATTTTTGTGGAAAAAAGAAGGAAAAAAAAAGAAGTGACATCGACGTAAGTGGTTTCGGTGGCATGTGGTGAGTGGTTCCTTTCTACCATGGTATTTCTTTTTTCTGGCCTGGCACCTGTGCTCGTACATTTGTACTGTTGGGGGTTTAATATTTGGAGGACTAAACTACCGGTTAAGGAAGGGATAAAGATATATACTTTTATCAGCCTGCATCTCATGATAGTGTAAAATAAATAATTCTTAGAACAGATTCACAAGTTTTTAACTAGGCATTTCTGAAAGGGGCACTCCTTCACATAGTGTTTGTTGTTGCCGCATAGCTTTTCTAATTTTTCTCCATCGGTACCTCGTTATCTACCTGTTTCCCTCTTTAATCGTTTAAGGTTGCTCCTTTACCTCTGATGAGGATCGGCGCAAGCGATAACACATACAGGACGATGAATGAAAAAAATAACGGCATCCATGAACCTTAAGATTATCCGACATTCATCTGTAAGGATAAGCGAAAACCCTGGAAGAAGCTTATTTAGACCACTCACGCTGAGCGAGATTTGAACTCAGCAGAATAAGTCGCAGACATGCTGCCATCGCTACAGAAGTAGCCATTTGAACGCAGTGGAACACTAGTGCGGTTACCTGTAAAAGTTGTTACCAAGCCCGATGTTGCTTAACTTGTTGAGTCGCTTGCTTGTCTAAGAAACTCAAGGAGCCTAGCTGGTAGGAAGCGGGAGGACATTGGGGTTAGGTTTGTCTGATATGCTAAATAAGCGTGCACGACAATCCTATCCTATCCAATCACCCATCCACTGGTAACCTAGCTTTGCTTAACGTAGTGCTAGCAGTCCCCGAACTTCTAAGATAAATCCCCAATTTATCGCTACAGCCATGTTATGACGCAAAAGTCGATAAACGCCTTGTAGTTTGCTTTGTAGTAATTTTAATACGGAGATAGCACACCTCAGGCAGTGCTATGACTGATGTTTCTTTCTGCAATAGTATCACCATTCGCTTCTAAAGTACCCAATTCAAGTGCACTACAGAGTGCTCAATTATGCGACTGCAACGTGTTTTAAGTTCACATACAACATAGATGTTCTTGTGCATCTGGGGGTTGAGGTTTCTCTGAAATCGGGATAGATAGAAAAGCTGTGCACCTAACATATTTAATTCGAATTAGCTCAATCTCTCACAACTCGAGCCTTCACCAGCTGTATTGGTTCAGTCCCATACTCGACATCCTTGCAAAAAGTTGATATTCTTTCGGGTGAGCTATCTTCAACATTTTTAGACGTTATTTGGTACCTGACACAATGTGAGAATCGAAGGCATTACTATATTCTGCCAATGTCTTTGAACATTCGAGGGTGTGATTTCCTTCGTCTCGGATAGTTGGCTACTTGCAGTTATTCGCATTTAATTTTCATTCTCCAGCGCAAAAAGTCTCGGTTCCACTATATACTATAGTAGTCCACAGTTGTATTAATCTGGAGCAAGGAAACACAATCTTTAGGATCGCTGTCTCCAGCTTCGTAATCCACACGGAAGTATAGATTGCCGTTATTCGGCACCAAAACTATATGGTAATACTACGATCTGTTGGAATTCTCTCTTATGCCCCTGGATCTCATATACACTACCATCTCCCAAAAGTACCGCCTGGCTCGGCCTAGCTTCTGCCTCAAGTTCTAATAAACATGATGCGGTGTTACAGTGAGGATTGTGTATGGTTTACAAGATAATATGCATATCTTCAAATGTAACTTTGTATCTGGTGAAACCTGAAGAATTGTCGGAATGTTATATTTTTGGTAACTTGGCCAAACTTTTAATATCTGCTGCTCGGGGTTCGCTTAAATAGTCCCTAGTTTGTAACCATACTTCCTTGCTTTAACTACAAATCTTGATGTTTCTAATAATGTTTCCATTCATCTTCATTTTGCCGTTTGTCAAGCAAATTTTCTCTGATTCAGTTAAATTTTCCCAGGATATTGCATGTTATTTGTTATAATAGAATGTTTCAGTAAAATCCTGATCTGAAATGGAAGTTACTTTTTGCCATCCAAGAAGTGCGTAAATTAATACGACTTAATGACCAACACTAAAGGGATTTTAACATTGGTTAAGACTCTATTCCTTATAATACTTATGAGGAATTATGCAATAATTCAGCTGTTTTAATACTGAGTATGCAAAACAATAAGCTTATGTTTCTTGAATAGTGGGCGGAGAACATATATGAATTTAAACCACGAGTTTTGAGCCGTTATCTAATATCTAATTTTGCTGAAAATGAGATGTAGTACCATGAAATAATTTGACTGAAGGCACTTATTTAGACACACCTGTAGTGATTAACGTGTGTTTTTCTCTAACATATATTGCAAGTTGAGCAAAAACCAATGCAAGTTTGAAACATGAGAGTAATTGAGTTTACGTGCACATTTCTGCTAGAATAAGGGATATCTCTCACATCTGTACTTCTCACAATGCACTCTAGTGTAACAATTAGCTTAACTAAACTTTTACTTAAATTTAATTAAATTTACTGCAATTATTTACCATACTGATTGATTGTTTCGTATTTCAGGCACGCTCGGAGACATCGGTGTGAATTCACGGGCCATTTTCACTGAGGTAAGTTTCAACTGTTTTAATTTCTTAGAGCCTTGTTTGTCACTTTTTAAATTGAGTTTTGAATCATCCGAGTGACGGCTCCGTGAGCTAATAAGAAAAGGTGGTGTTCAGCTAAAGAGTGCAAATCTCCCTAATAAAATAAATAAGAAAACGCTGTCTATTCAAACAGGGCATATGTCATGTGTATTTGTGTATATATTTGTGTAGCAAATTAAAAACTAAAATTTCAGATAATAGAACTATTTATCCGATATTCGTTCTCGATACACTCGCAATTTAGAGCATTTACTTTCATAACTGCTGTAAAAGGATTTTATGTTCCGCACTATGCACGTGATTCTCCCCTTGTTAGGATGGGTAGGTAATATTTAAATCAATTAGTGTGTTACAAAACACCTTTATAAATTGATGTATGAACCTAAGCATAGGTTAAATTATTTATCAATATACCATACCCAGATAATGTGGTTACAGGGACTTGAAAACTATGCTCTCTTAATAGAATTGAAAATCCATTGGAGTGAGATAAACTGTGTTGCAAGATACCGTAGTTCTGTTTGCCATCTAGTGTGATACACTCCCGTCGTAGTTCCACATTAGAATAGGGATATTGCATATTGTGTGCAATCAAGGAAATTCTGAGTTGGCCCTGTAGCTCAGTCGGTAGAGCACCTGCGTGCTGTGCGAGGGATCCCGGATTTGATTCCGTATGTGGGGATTTTTCTCCAAACAAGATGATTCCCCATCTTCTCCAGAGCCTGGAAGTATGAATGAGAGTGTGAATGTGAATAAAAATAAAATAAAATGAATAGAAAAGAAAATCCAAATACCAGCAACCCAACGTCTACGAGAAAACACAATCTCGATATGTTCCAAAGAACGGCCGCCCATAGGACCACTGGAGTCAAAGGAACAAATATAAAGAGAGACAAAGAAAAAGAAAAGAAATGTTGAAAGTGAAACTTCCACCTGAGAATGACAAATATATTGCACATATATTTATGCTATGCATGCATCACATCATGTGACCTCTTAATTCAGACAATGTGTAAGGGAAACCACCATGGAAAGTAACCGTTAGAAATTATAGTGTACCAGATAATGCTAATTCTATAAGAAAAGGGCCTGCTATAAAGAATAATCGGACCGAAAAAGAAACATTATACAGAATAGATTATAAGCCGTCACATATATTACTATACTGTTTTGATTTGAAATAAGTGAACCACGAAGATTGCCAATGTTATATGTAAACTTTTTCGAAGACTAGAACATAGTACGTCAGGTGTGGTGTTGATCAACATCGTTTTATTTTTACTGACCAAAAATATATGCCTATGTTGTAATTTCTAATGGCATTTTTATTAGCAAGCAGTCTGGTGCATCCTTGTAGTCTTGAACCCTAAACATATTAATTTCCAAATGCTAACAAATAGTCTATAATTTTAGGAAACAGAAAATGCAAGTCCTAAGTAGCCGTGGTGCGTATTACTTAAAATCTGCAACGATGTCATAGAGTGACTAATTAATTCGATGGCATTAAAGTGTGAAGAAGGAGGGCTATACTTATTTTCAAACATACTGCTTAATGTATGTCGAATTTTATATTTAATTGCAGTTGACAAATGTCAATTATATTATGCTATTGGCTTCAGGTATTTGGTAACTGATTTTCTTCAGGTTCAACTACGATCAAGATTATGTTAATGATTCAAATTAAGAACATATAAGTTAACACTGATGAGAAGAGATATTTACTGCGATAGTCGCCAAAGAACTTTGTGATATTCTAGGTTTATCCAATTATATTCATGTCGTGGGAATACGTCCTGATGACCAATACATATTCCTCTATCTTGAAATTACAATCTAACAACATAAAGTAGCTATTGACTTTTGCAAAGAAAGAAACTTATACGCTTTCCTTAAAATTATCCTCCTCTTTCTATTATTTATGGCAGTCTTATGTTTTATAATCTTTCAAAAACGACAGAAACAATAAAATTAGTACTTCATTATTTTTAGTTAAATACTGCTATAACACCGACTTCATACATGTTTTAAGGAATAATGTAATTTATGAACTCAGCCAGTTTAAGTAATTCATCGAGTTTCAGAGATTATGGAGTATGACCTTTAACGAATACAATTTTTTAAACATTAATCCACTAAATTCGGCTTACAAATCAGATATCTATATTAAAATGTAGTAGATAAAACTGAAAGATTCTGAAACCTAATTAACGTATCGTGCACATCATGTCCTTATAAGGCTTATCAAGTAAAATAGCCGAAGGCTAATCATAATTCTACCTTATATTTCATCTCATGGGTTGATTTTCTGATCGTGTATGTCAAGTAGTCATCGTAACCATATTCGTGTTACGGCATAATTAGCTGCTAGATTTATTCTTGTTTCAGAACGAAATCCAGCAATGACGGTTGCCTTGAGTATTTTATGACATAATTTTAAAGGTACTATGCAGTACATAAGTATATCCATGCATTTGCGAAACTACAATTTTCAAATTGTAATATATCAGTGACGCTGATAGTGAAGTTTTGTAATGGGCTTACAGATCAATTGCCGTTGCTCTGTCTGTTTGTCTAGGTGTCTAAAAGAAAAAAGATTCAAAACCCCTGAATGCATATGGGGAGTTGAACTTACTGTAGTTATTGATTTCGAAGAAAATTTCAGCTTAAATTATTGCAATAATGATTATGGATAAATATGCCAAAGAATTTTTAATGTTAAGTCAAATTAAAAAACAATGAAATGTGTGGTGTTTAACGCCCTTGTTAAATGCTTGTTTATTTTATGTGGGAAATGGGGAAGAATTCTAAGATCTTAAGTGAAAATTTAGAGATATACTAAACTTAAGGAAAACATTGAATATAAAACGTATACACATTCGAATAAACTACACTTTAGTAAAACTTTAATGAATGTTACAAACGCTCCTGTGGTATTCTGGTCATAAATGAAAAGCTTTATTCTGCAGCACTTAACTACCATTACTTAAGAAAGCTTATATAATATTCGCTAAGATAACATGGTTAACTATCCAGCTGATTCCGTCTGTGCAATCCTAAATCAATATCATTAAGGAATTTTAAGGTGCAATACATAACTTCGACGTTTTATACTAATGCACTTTAGAACGGCAAGCTTCCGAAGAGAACGTCCAAGACAAATGTAACAGTTTTGCACGTAACTGATGGTAAAGAATTGCTTCCAGGCACGGTTTAAGTTGGGTCGATAAACGCTGTGGCAGAAAGGCACAAGCGTCATTTTTCATTTTGCCAAACTGGAAAAAGTAAGGTAACCGAAATGAAAGGATCACCAAACAATGACAGATAAAGCTAGGGTATGTGAACCCTATGATAAGGGGTTCATTTCTCTGCAGAAGCGGGACAGTTTCCTTTAACCAAAGACGTTTCCGATAATCCGCAGATTCGCAAGTACGGGCACGTCAACGAAAAATATGTTAAACAGCAAAAAGTGAGGAATTTTGACAATTGCAGTTCAGCATGTAAAACCATGAGTAGTTTTTATGATATTTACACATGCATGTTGTTGCAAGTAATTATTATTAATTATGTAAATGGACAAAGAATATTATTTGGACGTCAAAGAGTGATAAGCAAGAGCAAATGAGGATTATTTTGTCGAAGCATATAGTAAGCATTTAGGAAATTAGGTTCAGATGTACAGGAGACTAAAAGGTAAATATTAGTTTGATATAGCCAAATGGTTTGCATTTTGTATTATTTCTCCGTGTATGTGAATGAATTTTATTAAAAAACCTATTAAGGAGGAGAATGTCGGAACCATAGGTGGTCTTGGGTTGTTGGGTCTACTTAACTCCAGGAGGCAGTGTTTGGATGTGAATGATCTCTTCTACCGGAGGTTTTCCATATTGATTTAAGTAACGCCAGTCTTCAAGCAACCCTTATTGCCACCTGTTAGGCAGCTTGAAACAAATTTGGACAACCAAACATGGACCAATGATTGATGTTATATTCGGTGAGAAACGAGGAGGGGCTTGGAAATAACCTTCCCTTAATGGATTCTTTAATGATTCGTCTAAAAAGGTAAATAGATTTACCAATATAAGACGCTCAGCGACTTTAACTTGTGGGCGGAAGCGCCGATGAGGGAACTGTTACTCGCAGTCTGAAATGGCACAACAAATGTAACGATTTTGATATAAACATCTAAAGTTAATATTGAAAAGGAATCTTATTTCGAATATGTCATCATCATTATTATTCTGAAGTGTAGGACATGTTTCCTATTCCCATCTCTATAAGGCTCATTATTGATCACTATACCCATTTGGCTTGTAGGGGGATAGGTCTTTTGGTAATTTCAATTACTTTTCGTGGTTCTTGTATAAACTCTCCTAAGTGAACCTGGTAGACAAAAATGTTATATCAATTATTATCGTCCCCTTTATAAATGCTATCATTATGACTTTTCGGTATCCAACTATCAAGTAATAGATTGCTTGTTTACTGCATTTATGCTTTCCCATCCTTTGGAACATAAGATACTTATCACTTACCTGGAATTAAACCACAGACGAAGAAGATGGAGAAGAAAAGCGATGCATAGATTAAGCAGAACTATAGTTCAATACAAACTTCAGTCCTAATATTCTTACGTGATTCATTTGTTCAGCCATACATACGGTAGATATTCTGACATGTGGTACACTGCACTAGGCTCACCAATCCTTCTAGAAGAGCAACTTCATAGCAAGTTCTTTTTAATTAATTTCCAATAAGTAGAAGACGAGAGTATCGTTGGCAGGGTAGAGAAACCTTTCTCTTCAAAACACATCCCTTACAAGTTCCACACACCATCATTTGCCATATTTGGCTCTGCAAGAATAGATATGGAAATAAAATGGAGGAAATTGGGGAGAGATAAATTCATGGCACATAAAAACATATCCCAGCGTTACCATAATAATCAGGAAAAAGAAACAATCCAACATATGGACTATATCTTGGTTAGGAGTTCAATTACCCCAAAATGTAAGTTTTGCTCGTCTTTCTTTGTTCTGCGATGAAATCCTATCTGTAATACCAGAAGGAAATAGTTCAAAACACAGCAAATTCGAATTTAACTCTCCTATAGTTTCTCGTCGTTTGTAATCCCAGTCCAGCCAAACAACTTTTTGTACTTTCGGCGACAATCGGCAAGCTTTCTCACGAATAGTGGAATTCAGAAGTCTGCAGCACGGCTGCTGCCTACTTGCTGACTTCATCCTTGGCAAGCAAAACAGAGTTCCTATTTACCTGAGGTGACATTATTATTATGTAGGTTAATAGCAGCGCGCTTCCGGAATATCTTTCGTTGTAACTCTCTCGATATCGTATTTTAAGAAATATTCTCGTTATTGTCGCGAACCCGATCACGATAAGGCGGCTTGCGCACACAAAAGTAACTGATAGCCGAGCAGTGTGGTAATAAGGAGCTTGCATAAACAATTGACGATAGCGCCGATAAACAAGAGATGGATAGTTTATCACAGAGGTGAAAGACTTGCCGGCACCTATATAGTTACATTCTAGAACATTCGTGTTTTATCTTGTGAAATTTTAGAGTAAAGTTGAGAACAATATAGAATGACCGATTAGATGTATAAAAAGAAGCCATGGCTAGTGATGAGTCAGTTAGTTGTGAAACAGAGTAAGCGGAGAGAAAGCTGGAACTGTTATTGTAACGAGAGTTAATCTGCTGTCACTGTTGTTATTGTCATCGACCTTGGAAGACTGTGTATATGTGATGTTGTTACGTGAGAATTGGACAGTGTATTTCGACGAAAATAAATGAGATTTTTAATTTCGGCAACTCGGCCCTTTTATTCTACGAAGTTACAAATGGTGTCATGAAGCGGGACGACGCAATCACCGAGAAGATGGAAGAAATGAAGATCGAATTAACAACGAAGACGAAAGCTGCAAATAGCAACTTGGCCGCGACGATGACCGCGAAGATGACCGACACCAGGAAGAGCAGCCGGAGAAACGAGTAAAGCCCGGCGTGGCGAGGAGCACGTCGGCGCCATCACCACCATCCCCTTGAGTGACACTGCGCGCCGTCAGCCGACAGATGGATGACAGCCTCATCGCAGACGGTTGGCTACAAGGAAAGCCGTGCTGCTTGCTCGTAGACACCGGGGCAGCCATGACCGTCATCAGACCCAACGTAGCCAGGGGTTCGTCTTCGAGAAAACCTAGCCGACTATACCAGCTAGTGACGGCATCGGGCGAAACCTTGACCGTTGAGAGGGAGACCCTGCTGCAGTTGACCTTGGGATGGAGGGCCGTGCGTCAGTGTGTGTACGTCGTGGAGGTGGCTGAGAAGGTTATACTGGATCTGGATGCCCTCAGGAGCTACGAGGCGACGGTCGACGATTACAGGAAGGTCCTGTGGCTCAATGGAGAAGAAGTAACACTCCGGCAACCCGAAGAACGCCTTTGATGAACTGCAGGGTCATCTTGAAGGAAGACGTGGGTCCCCGCGAGAAAGGAGTTGGTAGTGACGGCGCGAGTGGGAGGACAGCGAATGAAGAAAATTGTTGCCGTGCCGAGAGGTGCCAGTGAGACTGCTTAACCTAGCGGACACCGATCACGACGTCCAGGCCGGAACGGAGATGGGGACGTGTCCCTGGAAAAGTGAAAATGTGTACTCTACATACAAAGATGCACTCTAGTTATGATATACTAAAGCAGAAATGTCGCTAAAAGTGTATATCTGCTTATGGTTAAAGGGAAGACGTTTCAGCAACAAGTACAATTTGTTAATATTATTATATTTGTATTGTTTGATATTTAATATTTATTATTCCTGTGGCACTACAATTCAGGAAGCGCCTGGATCTACTAATCCGACTACCAGCTACACGCCCACACGTCGGAATTGAGCGATCATCACGGAGGTTTTGTCGTATCCCACAGCCGGAATAATAATAACATACGTCATTGTGCTCTTAAGGGAAATTCTCCTAACAGTGTTGTATTTATACGGTGTTATAATAATGTACATTAATCACACTTCCGATCGTTAGATACTTAAATCACCACAATCATGGGTATGACACAACCTACCGACGGTTGTCATTGACTAAGGCGAATAATTTCGGCATGCTTTCTATAATGCAGACCAAGTCTTCGGTAAAGTCAGGGGTTGTGATAAAAGGATAGCGAGAAGTTTTTAGCTTTGCGGATTTATACATGCGATTTCCAAAACCTGCTTTGGCGTTGGTACACATACTCCCGATGTAAGGTAATTGGGGGGGGGGGGGGTAGATGGAAGTGGCGGAAGACGGAAGTTTCTTATTATTTTGTTCATGTGAGACTAGATTGCAGCACTTACAACAGCCTAGCTTAGGGGCATCCACTTGGAAGAGTGCTGTTGTGTTCTTCCGTTTCATATCTTGCGTCATGTAGTGATAAACAAGAAACCACTATATGTCAACTTGGTAAGTACAAGCTGTGTAATATTTCGTTGCCCATACGTAAGGTCTAGCACTTCATGTATTGCATGGAGCTTCACCTAACCATGTGCTTCTTTGTGAGTACATGGTAGCTCAGACCAACATGGCTGGTAGCGTACACCAAAAATAAGGCTCACTTGCATCTTCCCCCAGGCATTGGGGGAAGTTGAAATGTATTAAGGAATAAATTACGTATGATAAATTACGTATGACAGATCATGACGGCTTCACCTATCATTCTTCAATACATAGAACACATTTTAGCAGCAACCTTTGAATACTTGGACTCATTCTAACCCTGGCCTGAGAGTTGACTTCAATTTGGTTCTCTCCTTTCTCCATTGTATCATGTCTCTAACATGCGTTAAATTTACATGTTATAAGATGTCTTACATGCTGTAATACAAATTCTCAATTTACTTTATATTTTAATGTCAAACTTTATGTTGTTGCATCTTCCTCCATGTTATTCCATCTTCTCCACTGTTAACTCCCATCTTCCCCTAATGATGGGGCAAGATGTAAGTTTTGTTTGCAATTAGTTTAATTGTACCTTTTCATCTCTTCACTTTTAAGGACACTGATTACTGTTTTTCCCAGTAACAATTAAACATAGAGGCAATATCTTGAGATACTTTTTATACCTTTCTCCATTCCCATTTCCATTAGAAAAGGATATAATGTTAAGTGTGTCATCTTCCCCCGAATAACCCTATGTTTGCAATATTAGGTTTTTGAATCTTTGATTTATTGTTGGGAGTAGGAAGGTTATACGTGTTTTTTTGGTGCTCGGAGAAGTTTTACTCACTTTGCAAGACATTTTGCTTGTAAATGAAATAAAGAGCAGCAGCGCAGCTGAAATGTTGGCGAGACTTTTAGCAAATTTACTATGAGTGAAACAAGAGCTTACGAGCAGTAGTAAGGTTTCAAAGAGGTCCGAGAAGACACAGAAGATAACGACTGCTCTGGCCGTCCTCGCATAACAATTACTGATGACATTGTGGAAGCAGGGAAAAAAATTGCTCTGGAAAGTCGCCGGCTTACCATTAGATAGGCTGACCACATTTGTAGCAAAGCCACTCGTGGAAATTGCATTACGCTAATGCTCTCGCTAACACTTTTATGCTTCTTGTGATTTGTTGTCAATAAACAAAACAGTTATGTTGCCTCAGCCAACTTATTCGCGGACTTCACCCCCTCCGATTCCTTTCGATTCCTGAGGCTGAAGGGATCCTTGAAAACACCATTTCCTGAGATAAAGCAGAATCTCTGAATGAGTTGAACAACATAACGATACCGTAGTTCAAGAATTACCTTGAAGTTTGGAAAAAGCGCAGTCCTAAGTCTATTACTTCCGAGACTGGTTACTTTGAAAGAGACAAGGTGACAAAAACAAAATAAGGTTTACGTTGTTCATCGCATCCATGTACGGTTCATGTCTAAATATAATGTAATGATAATAGAATAATAATGATGATAATGATAACACATTCTTCACCAATTACCATCATCTACTGTCGTGAAACTGATGTTCTTCGACCTCTGTGCATAAGCCTGTAGCTAAATGCAAGTAAAACTCACAATTAGCTGTCAGTGGCAGCACTGATCTACATGTCTTGGTACTTCAACCTTAGTAATTAGATATGCAGTAAGGGCTGGCATATGGATGTTGTAGAGAACAGAAATTATGTGAGAATTATCTCTGAATGGAGCCACTACCAGTGATGTATCATCTGTCATTACAGATGTTCCGTCTGTTGAACTGCCGGAATATTTGCTGCTGTCCGGTCTACAATAATAATCAAATATGCTTATCATGTTTGATGTATGGTCAGTGTTTAGCCTCAAATGGTGAATACAAATAACTCATGTATGCATTTAATATAAATTTTGTTTTTATCCTGTTTAAATCGTTTGAAATAACTCGTGCCTTACAGCAACGAAGCCGGTGTAAGCTATCATTATACTACCCATTACTATGATGATGCTGAATTTATTCTAAGGAGAGTGTCCATTCTTAACTTTACAGATGGTTACATTTCAACTAGTTAATATGTTAGAAGACATTCATAAATTTATATTTCTATTCTTCAAAGAAAATATAATAAAATGAAATCTTTAAGCATATTTTGTTTCTTTCACGTTTCCACAATCTGAAAAATCCTCATGGAATTGCTGCTTTGTTTTCAAATGAACGTATTTAACACATGAACGAATGCTGAAACATTTAATGTAATTGTGGATTTTTGTTTTAATTTGCGTCCTCCAACGTTACGTTATATCGGGCGGTGAATGAAACGGGTGAAATGATGCTCAAATGTGTCCAGGGTCCATGGAGCTTAGATGATGGTGACGATGATGATGATGATGATGATGATGATGATGATGGATATAGGGGCGCTCAACTACAGCGGTTATCAGCGCCCTTTTAAAAACTACTCATGGCAAAAGCCAGATATAAAAATTTTCTAAAAACTATACTAATGTAAATAAACCTATTAAAACTACATGTACATAGAAAGCGGAAAAACAAAAAAAAAAAACAAAAAAAAAAAAAAAAAAAAAAACCTACTAAAAATTATGTTCGCTATATCCTAAAGTCTAAACGAGAAAAGAATCTAAAAACCTTCTCCACTACTGTGTTATCGTCCGCTAGCATTTCTGCAAAGCTGACCGGCAGCTGCGGAGATGTTCTAAGTGCTGCTAGGTGAAAACACTCTAGCAGCACGTGTCGTACAGATAACGCTTCTTTGCAAAACGGACACAGTGGAGAAGGCTCCTTTTTAAATAGAAAACTATGAGTAAAAAAACAGTGCCCAATGTGCAACCGAGCCAAATTCACCTCCTCGCACGGAGATGACCGATAGGGGGTAACCCAGGGAATCGGAAGTTCCTTGACAGATCTAAGTTTATTATTGCGGAGAGCGAACCACTCTTCCTGCCAGCAGGTTTGCACAGCTGTCCGCAATACGGCCCTAAAATCTTCCGATGTCACAGTTGGTACTCGAACCCTGGGCTTCATAGTAGCCGAATCCGCCATTTCATTCCCCCGCAAGCTTACGTGACCAGGGATCCATGCACACACCACGTTAACGCCAGAAGCGTGTAAAACGTGGAGGGCACCCTGTATATGCTGCACAATAGGGTGGTAGTTGTACAGCTGCCGTAGGCTTTGAAGTGCACTGAGGGAATCACTTAGGATTAAGCAGTTCCCCAACTTTCGTCGACGTACGTGTAAAATGGCCCGGTATATTGCATAAAGCTCTGCAGTAAAATTGGAAGTGCTAGTGTGGAATCCGAATGTATACGGTTCGGTTCCACACACGTAAGCACAACCAACACTATTTGAGTTCTTGGAGCCATCAGTATACATTACAAAATGACATTCCTCTGTAAGGTAAGGGAAGACCCCGGAAAAAGCGTTATGCAGGTAACTCACCTTCACCGAGATTGGAACTCGGGACCTCTTGAACGTGAGGCAGACACGCTACCATCTACGCTACTAAGGCGGGCACAGTGGATTGTGATCCAAATATAAATGTTTGATTTGTAACACTAACATAACAAACTTGGGTAAATTGATTTTTGAAGTTATGTGGTAAGCCGTGGCGTACAAGTGGAAAATACTATTATTTAATGATAAACGTCACTTTAACCCCGAGGTCCTATCATAACCGCATTGTCTAGTTACATAAACAACACAACAGAATTTATTTTATAAATTTGATTATATTATAAACATTTTGTTCCTTGAGAGTTTCTGAGAGTTTATTCTGAATTTCGTCATGACCTCAGTTTTGCAGGACCTAGGACAGTTTGTGATTAAATATTGGACACTTATGCCCGATTTCACCAACAGATGTTAAAATCTAAATTAACAAATGTAACGTAGCAATTGTAACAGCGCTAACAAAAAATTTCTTGCATTTCACCAACCTGTTTTCTGAAAATGCTAACAAACACATGTTAATGCCAAGAAACTTGTAAATAGTACAGCTATAGAAGGCTATGGATGAGTCTAATTTGTTTTGAACGTACCGCGATGCGCGTTTGTTTTCTTTTTTGTCTGCACTGCAGTCTGCACACAGATAGAAAATCGCGGATAAACAAAATCGTATACAAAAGCCGTGAAACAAATTTCTCATCGATGGAGAAAGAATTATTTGAATACGTGACGAAGTATAAGGATATCGTGGAAAATAGGGCTGGTGCGGTGAATGTAAAAGAGAAATATGTCACCTGGGGAAAAAAATTGGAAACGTATTTAATTCAAATGCATGTGTCTTTACTAGAAACACGAAACATCTTCAGCATTACGTAAATTTAAAACGAGGTGCAAAGAAGTACAAGTGACGAGTGACTTGAACGTTTCAAGACGGAAGGTGGACAGTGTATTATCCACATAATTCAATGAGTTATGAAGTCGCAAAATTATTAGTACTTAAAGCAAAGGCGAGATCGGCATATTCATTTCGATGCATTTTCTAACTCAGCATTACGTAAATTAAAGCGAGGAGTGAAGAAGGTCAAGTGACGAGTAACTTGAACGTTTCAAGATGGGAGGTGGACAGTGTATTTATCCACATAATTCAGTGAGATATAAAATTGCAAAATTATTAATACTTGAAGCAAAGGCGAGATCGGCATATTCCCTCCGAAGCATGTTCCAACCTCTTTTGTACTTCCTCAATAACCTTCATAGCAACTTGTTTGGACAGTCTATACTTCTGTAGAAAATTTTCTTCTGATGGCTCCTCAAAATAATATCTCCTCATTGACCGAATGCCATTTAGACGGTCTTAGATATAGCAAATCGACAACAGCCGCCATCTTGACTCTTTACAGTTGTTAAGAACATAACATCCGACATTTGACTTGACAGTTTAACAAGAGATTTAACACGAGTTAGCACTTGGTGAAATGCAATTTTTGTTATGACTATTGTTAAACGCGTGTTAAGTCTTAAAATCTGTTTATGAAATTGGGAATTAGATAACTTTGACACTGGTCACATGTAGGAGGAAGATTCTGTTTAAACGATGAGAATGTGTTCAAGTTCTATGGCCGATACAAAGTATGGTGATACGCATTTGATCAGTCGTCGAGTCCTTATGGTCAGAAACCTGAAATTGGGGTTAAGTGCAGTACACAAAATTTGCAGCCTGCTGTAAGACAAAGAGCACAAGGAGCACCTCTGCAGAACAATCTTTCGACATGCTGCTAAAAATCCTGGTGTGAGATAGGGCTCGCGTTTGTTCGAGGTTAGAAGCTTCGTACGCAGTTTCTGGTGTGCATGTGTTCAAGCAGCATATTTTGAATAGCACTGCAATCAATGGATTCTGAAATCTCATTTCTTATATGTGATATTTATCTTTGGTCTCGAAGGAATTCAAATATAACGCCCTTCTACTCGGTACCCACAATCACCTGGCCAATCTTTGGATAGGGACGAAGTATAGTTGTTATCCACATCAGCTAAATTGAGATAGCAAACAAAAATATAAAAGGTGTAACAACTGAAAGGTAGCATCTGGGAAGCTTTAACGCTTTATTCACAGTGTGCTTTTGTAACAACTTCTGCTTCAATCAATTGTTCCTTAAATCATCCTAAAGAGACCAACGGAGCCAAAATAGCATTTTTCTTCCTACTGGAAGCGAGGACAAAGTTGAAGACTACTGTTGAATTCACTTCATATTATTCAGTTGATTAAAATGCCTAGCATAATCGCTTATTGAGTATTAAGAGCTCATAAAAACAATAAGATACCCAAACTTCAATTCAAGCTGATTTAAAGTCATTGATTTAAATAGTTATAACTGTATGACAGGGATATCCTATGGAACATCTTTTCTGCCCAAGGCCCTGATGGAGCACTCCCAGAAAAGAGACGAGAGCATACTAAAAGTGGTTGGACCTGCGGAAAAATAATAGCAAAGAGGAGGATCCTCAAAAATCTACAGATTTGAAACCTCTTGGGTAGGGGGGCTCTTACACCCAGCTTTCCCACGCCTTTGCGTGTTAAAACATACCCATGGCACGGGAACTGGAGAGATCGATGTAAGTATCCTATAATGAAATCTATACCGCGATGTGGTAAGTTATTACCCTAAGGTAGTTACATTGCTAAACAAGATGTCAAATATTCAGAATAGCCCTTTATGCAATAATGAAGACATTTGATTAATATTCCACTAATTTTCTGTCACCAAATATATTAAGTAAAAATAAGTTAGTTAGTTAGTTAGTTACTAACACTCCCCACATGGCAACCTTGGCCTTCGGGGTAACCTCACCCCACCAAGTGATGACCGGACCCATTTCTCAGGTGGAGGCACCCAGAGGGCGGTGTCCATTACCTCCGATGATAGGGTGATAGTGAAGATGGCGGTGAGGTGAGAGGACCTACAGTTTTTACCGTGGACTCCGAACCACGTTGGGCATAGGGGATACTTCACATGTGCTAGACAGAGGTGAAGGCGTGGATAGGGCTGACTTAAAATCGCCAACCCCAGAGCCGGGAATCGAACTCGGGACCCTTAGAACGGGAGCCGCGAACGAAACCACCGCGCTACCCCGGCGCCCTTAAGTAAAAATAATGGGCTGCGGATTTCGCAAGCGATTTGCTTCAGGTTTTCTAAACGCAAAGCATTAGATCCGTAAACATAATGTGTGGATAGGAATCGCAGATATGTAAGGGAACACAATCAGCTGACTGCTACAAGCGTATAGTCGGTTGCATAGACAACATAGCATGGCAATGATTTCGATGCCCGCCTCGGTAGTGTAGATGGTAGCGTGTCGGCGTCACGTTCAAGCGGTCCCAAGTTTGAATTTCGGTCAAGGTGAGTTACTTGAATACGTTTTGCGGGGTTTTTCTGGAAGACGAATGTCGGGTAACTCTAATCTCTATGAACCCTTGACTCATTTGAGCATCATTTTACCTATTACATTCATCGTCTGATATGACTTTAGGTTGGAGGACGTAAATTAAAATGCTATCGACTAAGCAAGATATGCTGCCTCATGTTTACATACTTTCAATTACCTTTTACCTTATGCAATATATACGCTGCAAATAAGCTGTACTACACGGAGATACTGCAATACTTAGAATACAATTTTGGTATAATACGAATACGATTATATTTTAATATACGTTGCATTTGTGCACCTTAATATGCATGCTATGCATTTTCAAACGTACCTGTAGCTTGTATCTTTAATGATACAATCCTCCATAGGATATACACTTGTTATTGTTAGTTGCTCCGGGCATGTACCTATTGCAGAGAATCGCGCATCTTGAAATTACTGAAGGTGAATATTTTACGATTTGCAGTAAGACATACCTCGTATTCTGAAAATCTGCGTTCAAGTCACTAGACGTGACAGATGCAAAGACGATAATATTTGAGGTCATGCGTTGAAGGCAGCAGGGCAAGGTGCAGTGTATATGAGCATAGATTGTACAGGATATGGGGGCAGGGGTGGAATCTCTGACTGCGCTGCCTATAGTACAGTTGTAGTGTAACCTAATTCTCGTTTGTTGTGGCGTTAGCGCTTATGAAGTCCTCAGCCTAACAATTACAAAAGCGCCACTCACTGAATGTAAGTTTAGACCCACTGGTGCTTTGAAGTCAAAGTGGTTTTCGAAATGCTGAGTTAATATTATATCTAGTTTGTTGATGACAAATTTGCGCTCTTCCTCATTAATTTTTAAATATTCTACTTTCTCTTATCGGCCCTTCTGTAAAATCAAATGCTATTAACTTCGAAAATATCTAAACCAATTCTATTAAACTCAAGATACCAAAAATATTAAGCTCATCGACACTGACTATATGTTTGTAAAGCTCCAATGGCTACTAGGTACGTGCCTTTTCATATACCTACGCGGCAAGAAGCCATTGGAGTCACCTTAAATAGTTAACTACGCTGTTCCCTTGAGATAGAAAGTAACTTCTAGCAGAATAGAAGCACTTTCGTTTCAGATAGCATACGTAATTAAAATACCATTCAGTAAAAACATGTTTATGCTTATTTCAAAGAATTAAGAAACAGAATAATTTAATAGGTACATGTTTATACCTTGAATAAAAATTGTGAATGCTTATTGGGAGCAAATTGAGCATTAACTTAAACATACTGAACAAAAACCATGTTTCTCGATGCCAATGTAGTGAGCAGCCATTTTAAAAAATAAAGAGTTGAAAGTCTGGTGAATTCCTGTGATTGCTTATAACTTCACTGTTATCGAAGAATATTATTTTATGAAGTTGGTGCCTGAAGTACCACTCTCAACTCAAGAACTTGCAGGACTGCGCTGCCTAGTTGAGCGAATTTACTATCAACTTAAACAGACACACATAACTTACCTTCATGTAGCTCTTGCTGAAATGATTTTTGTTTAAGCATCCATCCTGAGTAGTTAAATACCGGTCTCTTTCTCTGATCAGAGGAATGCTGGAGCTGGTAGATTGGTAAGGATCTCGTTTCTCCTGTCTTCAACATATTAACATTTCTGTTATTTCTAACGCAGTAGTTATAAGATTTTCGCCTTTGAGTTATACTGAGCAAGATGGCGTGGCGATAAACTTGGCAGTAATTTTTGGAAGGGCGACGGTTGAAAACTTACTGGGCCGACGTATTTGCAGAAATTCCTCGATCTTCATAACTGGAAGTAGCATTGGAACTCTTCCTCTCCAAAGAGCTGTTCCCCAATATTGTCGTTGCATGTCATGTCGGTGTGCAGTAGGGACTAGGCACGGGCGACAAAACGTTCTAATAAATAGATCTGTGATTTGTGCATTAACTTAAAGATCTTTCGATTTCACCAGCAAATTTGAAAATCGGCCGCGGACGTCCATTATACAGAATTTTTATAGTTTTTATGGGAAATTTGGTTAGGAAGTTGAGGAAGGATTTTGTTGTATCCCAAGATATACATCCATTTATTAGAGTACGTTCAGTATCAAAGGTGCTTATGTATAAGCAGGATCACGTGAATCTCCTCTCTACTACTCTGGGGGATGGTAGCTTATTTTTCTTGTCTTGAAAATTAGTTTTTATAGCTCAGCTGATATAACCTATATCTTAGTTCCCATTAGCTGTCCCAAGGTGTTGTTTATTAATAATTGTAGTAGCTTTTTAAATATTTAACCGAATTTATAATTATTTCTTAAACAGATCCTTCTTGTCTTATATCCATAAAAATGTTATGGCTGTTTTATATTCTGTTTGTGATGTATAGGATTTAGCCTTAACATGTTTCGTTCACTGGGATAACAAGTTCGATACCTATAATCTGTTGGCATTCGTATTTTTGACATTCTTGGATACAGAAAGAAAACCAATGGTATAAAATATATTATTTTAATATAACATCTAATATGCTTTTATAAGTACTTCATTTGGAATAAAACTTTAAAATCCCAAAATACCTCAAAGTGTATTCTTACTTCTAAAATAAATGCTACCTTAGGGTTTATTACTTAAAGATTTCCAAGTTCTCAGGAGTTACTCTCCTCTGTAGAACAATAGGTTATATCCTTAAATGCCAGAACTTCGGCAGTGAGTGTGTGGCACATTAGTGCAGCTTATTTCACCCTGGAAATTTGCAGGATGGTTAGTTAATTGTCATTCTAGTGTAATAATAACTAATCATAGGGATTTCAAAGCTAATTCCATTCAATTTATGTTCAGGTAATGGTAAAATCCTGTAGAGCTTGAATATATTGCCAGAAGTGCCCCTGTAAGGAACAAATGGTACTAAATCATAACCCTCCTTGTAAAGAAAACTCAGAGGTTCTTGAAGGAAAGAAAAAATGAAAAGAAACAGAGCAATGTATCATCGCCGCTGTAAGTAATTCCGTGTTTGCTGCTTTCGAATATTGCCAAGAACAAAGACAGGTTCATGTTCTATCATGCGTAAACCACAGGTGTAATCTCTGTGGTGGCATTACCCTTCTAGAGCCAAGAGCAGTAATTTGTTTTCAGTGATAAGTAGCATCAATTAATCTGCAAATTGTACCTACATATTACTGCTGAGATAACGGATTTCTCACATTACCTATAAGGTTACTGGGATATCGGAAGACTAAATTCCCACAAATTTTCTCACTTGGTTTCCGGAATTGTATACCTTGGACAAGAATTAAAGCAGAGTATAATAATGACAGTACTATAAACAAATATCAGCCTTACCATATGCTCTGACAAAGCACTTCCTGGTCCGATTCTGACCCAGAACTGACAAAGTGCTTGATATCAAATTTTTGCTCGCAAATTTCTTCAAAATTGGATGAGATTGCCAGACTATCGCATAGACTGGCCACATTTTGTAAAGTAGTAGCATAGTAGGAATCCGCAGGGATAAGCTGCATTGAAAGTGAAACCCTCTATATGGTTACTGGTTTGTAACATAAAATCTTATGATTTCTGTAGTAGCACTATATTTCGGATTATTTCTTTGTAGGTATAGCAACAAAATTTATGGATGGTGTGTATACGAGGGGGTGTAGTATAGTTTTAATTATAACACTTTAAAATGTGATAGAGAGTTTCTGTTGATATGTGCTTTTTAGTTCGTCTCTACGTAGTCACCATTCCGATTTACACATTCTTCCTAGCGTTCCTTGACCTTCCGAATACCTTGATTGTAGAAGTCTGCAGAATTCGCTTTAAACCACTCTTCCACTTCATTAATGACGTAATTTGTGTTGTCAAATCGGTGACAACGCAACTGATTCTTCATTTTCCGGAACAAGAAAAGGTCACTTTGCGAGATCGGGTGAATAAGGCGGAAGCTGTAAGGTCTCAAAGCCTCATTCCCTTTTTGTCAACTGCAGCTTCATCTGGTGTATTGTCAGCCAGAAAACGCACACCTTTGGAGATACTACCGCCTCGTTTCTTGAGCAGAGCCGCTCCTAACTTGTCCAGAAGATTGCAGTAGTGTCTGCCAGTGATAGTTTGAGCCTTGTCAAGATAATCTATAGGGATGACTCCACGACAGTTCCAGAAAACCGAAAGCATGTCTTTCTCTGCTAAATTTTGCACCTTTGCCTTTTTGGGAGGGTAGGAATCGGCATGTTTCAATTCCATGATCAGGACTTTTGTTTCTGGGTCATACTGATAGATCGAGGATTCATCCATGGTTACCAGCTCATCCTATTCCAACATCAACATCCGTCTTGAAATGTAACGCCGTGTTTGCTTTTGAAAAGGTACTAGCAAACGTGGAATTCACCGTGCAGACATCTTAGATATGTGCAGTTCGTCATGAATAATTTTCCAAGCACTACCATAACTAAGATTTGTCTCATTCATGATCATTTGGATGGTTGCTCGTCTGTCTTCCAGTATTAAATACTCCAGGTTCATCAGCAACGTCTGTCATTGACGGTCTACCAGCTCTTGGCTCATCTGTCAGGGATATGTGACCAGTTTGAAAATTGTTTATCCATCACACAATAGTGTCATACGATGGGTAATCATTTCCATAAACAGCCGTCATCTCATCATAGATTTCCCGTGCAGTTTTGCCCGTCAAATGCAGGAACTTGATCACACTATGAGCCATAATTTTCTCTATCTTACACCTCAGTCACTTCTGGCACTTCTGTAAATAACAAAAGTACTCAAATCACTGAAACTACGAAAATTATGTACCGAGGGATAAATGATGACGCTGAAAAATTTTAATCACTCTGGCATAAAAATGATCTGTTGATAATTAAAACTTTTCGACACCCCATAGTGATTGTGCATCAATAGTTCAGGAAATTTAAGAATTTGCAATATTTCAACTATACAGATATACCTTATGATACAATTCCAATAGGTAAATATATTCTACACAGTTGCGCTCCCACAATACACAATATGAAATGAGATAGAAAAGGCTTTGATGTTATAAAATACATTAATGCTTTAGCAGAAACAGCAAATGGTAGTTTCAAAACCACCACACAGTATAAGCCATCGCAACAGAATAATTGGCGTATTTAAAACAGTAGAGAGATCTTGGCATTAAAATAGCACATGCCGCAATACACAGTTCCTAGAGTGTATTGATTTTGATGCCCATAGCATTATTCACTTTATATAAGTTAAAGGCAAACAAGTTAGAGTTATATCCGGGAAATTTAAACGAACACTTAAATAATTCCGAAGATTACATCAAATCATACACACTGGTCTCTGGGATATAAGTGCTGTTCCTTCTATGTAGCACACAAGCTCCTTCAAACGGGAATTTTCCAAATGTCAAATATTGAAAATTCTTATCATAAAATCAGACTAAGCTCCTTGTCATAGCTGAACTATTGCTCACACTTCTAACAAAATATAACAAGTGTTTAGATTTGGTTGCTTTATTCTAAAATCGTACACAAGATAGAGCGACTGGCCACCGTCATGAACAAAGAGTGGGCGAGGAGAAGATCAATTTAGAGCTGTCAGTGCAGGCACACTCCAGTTTGAGGGAACATCCAACCAGAGATAGAACAATTGGCATTCTGTGCGAAATATCAGATTGCAAGTAGCTTGCAGTTGCTGAAATACGTTTAGAACTCCCAAGGAACACCAACCACGTCGTTCAAAACGTGCAATACACAGGGAGCTGATGTGTTGCACAGAGGTTAAGAATTTTCAGACTAATAATTTATTACAGAATTACCACAGTAATATTTGCTGAGGTGTTTAAGCGTCCACGCTTATTTATATGAATTGGTCTCTAATATTTCAACACTTGCACTCATTATACTCAATGTGAATGACTTGCAGTAGACAACCAAAGACTGAATCTGTTCAGTATGTTTGCTGTATAAGCGTTTAGAACTCATCTAACAGATTACATAAGTAGAGAAATATATGGCTAATGAACATAAATGGAAGAACAACGTATTTTATCCACTTTCCACGGTATCCGACAGTGGATATTAAAGCTACCCTCCTGCTTTGTCGATTGTGCGAAGTGATTGTTGATTTTGGAAATGAGTTAGTGATGTACAATATATACCATAAAATACCATTATGATGAATATCAAACACAAACAAGATCCTCACATGATACAGTGGTTTTGATTCTTAGGTAAAAGCATTACCATATAGTTCATGTCATTTTACCGTAGGGAATACAGAGCCAATCGTCAGTTTTCTTATAATAAATTGTCTCCAAGGTGTTCCCGTATTACGCTGGTCCTGTTATATGTTTAATTCGACTTTATTCACAAAAGCTTTAATGATAGTAGCATTCTTTGCATGTTAAATTATACAACTGGTTTCCTAGGGTAATGTGAAAACAAGTTTTTTTTTGTGTTAATCATAAAAGTTCATTCTTTAATTAACGGTTCTTTGGTGCACTGAAATTAAGTGAATAGCATCAATAGTTTTTTGCGTAGAAGGAACCATTCAAATAACGACACCATCTTGCAGTCACTGGTTGTATTTATTGTAATAACAATTATTATTATTATTATTATTATTATTATTATTATTATTATTATTATTATTATTATTATTATTATTATTATTATTATTATTATTATTATTATTATTATTATTATTATTATTATTATTATTATTATTATTATTATTATTATTATTATTATTATTATTATTATTATTATTATTATTATTATTATTATTATTATTATTATTATTATTATTATTATTATTATTATTATTATTATTATTATTATTATTATTATTATTATTATTATTATTATTATTATTATTATTATTATTATTATTATTATTATTATTATTATTATTATTATTATTATTATTATTATTATTATTATTATTATTATTATTATTATTATCATTATTATTATCATTATTATTATCATTATTATTATCATTATTATTATCATTATTATTATCATTATTATTATCATTATTATTATCATTATTATTATCATTATTATTATCATTATTTATTATCATTATCATTATTATCATCATTATTATCATCATTATTATCATCATTATTATCATTATCATTATTATCATCATTATTATCATCATTATTATCATCATTATTATCATCATTATTATCATCATTATTATCATCATTATTATCATCATTATTATCATCATTATTATCATCATTATCATCATCATCATCATCATCATCATCATCATCATCATTATCATCATCATGATCATCATTATCATTATTATTATTATTATTATTATTATTATTATTATTATTATTATTATTATTATTATTATTATTATTATTATTATTATTATTATTATTATTATTATTATTATTATTATTATTATTATTATTATTATTATTATTATTATTATTATTATTATTATTATTATTATTATTATTATTATTATTATTATTATTATTATTATTATTATTATTATTATTATTATTATTATTATTATTATTATTATTATTATTATTATTATTATTATTATTATTATTATTATTATTATTATTATTATTATTATTATTATTATTATTATTATTATTATTATTATTATTATTATTATTATTATTATTATTATTATTATTATTATTATTATTATTATTATTATTATTATTATTATTATTATTATTATTATTATTATTATTATTATTATTATTATTATTATTATTATTATTATTATTATTATTATTATTATTATTATTATTATTATTATTATTATTATTATTATTATTATTATTATTATTATTATTATTATTATTATTATTATGAATAAATGATGGAGCAATTGTGGGAATGATGGTGGAGGAAACCGGAAGACCCGGAGGAAACCCACCCCACCGCCATGTTGTTCACCACAAATCCCACTTTACGGTCGCCTGGAATCGAACCCCGGATCCCCTAGGTGAGAGCCAAGCGGTCTAATCACTCAGCCATGGTGCCGCCATATGATTATATTAATAATTTATTATATTACCATTAGTATTCAAAAACTTCTCTAATGAAAAATGACACGGACTAAGGCAATCGTTGTGAAAAATAGCCTATATACTGTCACTAGAGCTAATGAGCATCAATTTCCAGTTCCTAGGAATGCATAAAACATTTCTATCTTTATAGAAAATAAATATTTATTTATTGCAGAAGTTACGTGCTTGTCGGCATAAATCATTTCTAACTCTCTTACTTTCAGAAGCAATCCAATATAAGTTCCCAAATACTTCTCAGTGTTTTCACTCTTCATATTTCTTTCCTTTTCTACTCTGTTTACTTTTTTTTTCTGACGTCTAAGAAAAATAGAGGACAGTTCCCGAAGGGACATATTTTTCCTTTGCTTTAACGTACTTCTGCAAAGTTGTGCTTAATCTTCTTGGTAACACGAAGTACGGAACGTTTCGGTTCATCCCTCTAAGTTTTTAATACAGGCTTCTCTGACTCCTAAAGTATCAATCATATCGTTGTAAGGTCTTATAACTAAGTGAATAAAATCGTCCATGAGGTTTAATGTTCTGCACTCTTACAAATCAAAATAATAAATATGAAAAATCTCTGAATTATGAAATAAATAAATATTGAATTATTATTTTCATCATCCAGCTTTATTATATTTTAGTCCATACTTTTGGTGCTGTAGAAGTAAACTTCAACTCCTGATGTGGCATCGACGCTACCCTTTGGAACACCGATTAAAATCGGAGGCTGTTATTTATCCCTTACATGTCAGGCACACACAATTGTCAGGATTTTCCGAACGAATGTTATCACGGGCTCCTCCAAAAATGAAATTTAGAGCCATTGTCATCAAAAGAACTATCTTGCAAATACTATAACGGACATAACCAAAAAACTTTGGTGTACAAAATTTGGATAGGTAACATAATTTAAAGTATATTTAGCAAAATATAACATTTCTTTGTTAATAAACATGATGTGTAACACTTAGTGCTATTATCCGAGCAGTAACATATTACAGAGATAATTTGTATAAAAAATTACTTATTCAAAAGCTTGATATATTTTCTGCAAAATTATTTCTTAGCTCTAGCCGTTGGGGTGCTCGGAATATTAACCAAAGGGTTAAGTTTTGTTACATAAGCTTTTGTATATTAAGAGCGAGCTAAAAAATGAGAAAGCCTACCTTCTAGAAAACGTTGCAGTGAATTGTAGTTTATTCTGAGCGTATTTATACTAAAGAAATAAAATATGCATTTACCGTACCATACGCTGTCTCCACAGCAAACTTTTATCTCTGATGGTTTATAAGAAATAAAAGATTCAGTAGCAGCAATATCTCGAAGACAATGTTTTGGAAACTTCGGATCGTGTGTTTGAAATATTGAAGAATATAGAAGCCTTGTACACGGAAAAGGCTAATCGGAATGTGAGATCATCCTGAAAATCATCGCATAATATTATTGACAAATGCCGCAGATGCATGACTACTTACATGATGTGAGAATTAGTTTTGAATCTATGATGTTAAAAGACAAGTACAAGATCTACTTTTTATATAACTAAGGGATTTAAGAGAGCCGCAAAGCATTATTTTTCTGATTGAGAAAAACATTAATTTCAGTGGGATTTCACCTTAGGTATATAATCGGTAGAGAATTCAAGTTTCAAATTTTCTTTCCTATTTATATAATCCTGCTGACTGATATCAAAAATTTTTCTTTACGAGTTTCTGAATGTACGATGTGTTGGCCGTAACTATGATTTGAATCTTCTTTACACTGGGTTTCAAAGTAAATGTACCTCTTAACATCGTTAATCACCTTAGGTGATTTAAAGAGATACGACTGTAAACAAAGAAGGAACGTGCACTTTATGGATCATTCCAATTCATTAACAAATTATGGTCCATTTAACACTAGTTCATACTTTGCATTAAATTTATTTTAGACCCTTATAAATTAGTTTTGCCACTTTAAAATAAGAAATGAATTCCTATATATTCTGAAACCAAACCGCTCATACAAATATATATTTTAATCTTATAAAAAGTTAACCACTGGCGTGAGAGCCCTAAGAGGGCCAAAACCTACCAAACCGACTGCCGGCCTCACGCCCAATTACGCACGATAGAGGTGGCCGATCATCCAACCAATACGGGGAGGAGAGTGGTGAGCATCTCGACATCCCCCAGCCGGAATGTTGGTTTTCCTGACTAGGGCCGCTTACCTATCGTAAGCTCCTCACTTTTCTCACGATGCTGAGTGGGCACCGGTCCTATACCCGGAACCGAAAATCCGCACCCCATGGGTGGGATAGAACCGGGGCCGCTTTCCTTGACCAGGGACCAAGGCATGCTGCCTTCGCCCGCTACGACACGGCGCAATTCATTTTAATCTTATAGTTATTAATAACTTAACTGCAGTTCCAGTAACGAAATTCCGAATATTATCAGAGATTCGCCTTGAGTTACACTTAGTAATGTAACAGATAGCTTTTTCTTTGCAGAATTATAGAACTAATGTGCTATTAAAACTTTGCAATGATAGTAGTTATGATTTATTGCTCAGAATGTACTTATTTTCTTTAGTTTATCTTCAGGGCACTAAGTTAAGAACAGCTTTTTCTTAATATAGTAGGAGGATAAACACCCACTTAAGATAATAGTAACACTTGATTTTGAAACAAACATGAAGTTAACGTAAGCAAGATGTTTGCAAGATACAAAATATGTATGCGCATTTGATACTATGCCCACGTTTCCTTGAGAGCAAATTCTACGGTGTGATGCGGGCAGAATGGAGGATGACAGAGTTAACACGCTCTTTGTTTCTAGTGTGGACAACCAAGATAAACACAATTCAGCAAAATAGCGTGTAAGATAAGCGAAGATATGCACCTCATTTATGAGATATTTGGACAAACGTAACTTTAACTTGACTCGATAAGCTGTATGCATATGGGTATACTTACTACATGTTTATGAAACACATAAAGGTAGAAAACAAATACTCAATCATTCGCTTTGTGATTCCTCGATTTGTGAATCCGGTGCGCTAATTTCATCGCTGGTATCCTCTGATGTGTTTACATTATTTCATCAACTGCATCTTCCTCTTCCATTACATCATCGCCATTCCAATATGGCATTTTCAGCTCTTGAACCTTCTTGCAGTATCCTTAGCAATCCGTCTCTTCTATAGCAAGTTTCCTCGGATTTGTGACTCTCCAGCAACATTGCGTCCTCTGAGAACGTTCTTTATATCTTCTCACACCAGTTCAATTGTATTCCGATCACAGTTATAGGAAGGTAGACGAATAATAGTGTGTCCCCTTTTTAGAGCCATAACATTTACAACATAGTCTAGCTCTTAGACTTGTACAATAGTTAGCTAATAATTAGTCTCAAAATTGCTCTAAATAAAACGACGCGCGCGTGAAAGCTTGGTATATCAGCCACTATATGCCAGAGTGTATAGCACATTTTATGTTTCAATGTTTTAGGGGAAACCCACTGAATGAGGATTGGACCCGAGCGCTCAAAGATACATGCGCGTTTAGTGATGTATTCTTTCGTAGCTGCTCTCTTGTGATCTAGAGTCGAGTACATGAAATCCTGCTGTTAGTGTATAGTGGTAGTGAGTTTTAAGACGCTTCTATCTGTTCCAGTTTAATAGTTTCATCATATTGTAACAACTCACTTACGTGGATTACTGACCAATCGTTTGGATGGTAACACTTGTATATTGATTAACGGGATTAAGATAGAAAAACGTTTTCAGAAGTCTAATAGGCAGTGACATCATAGTATCATTGAAAATTTGACATATCTTCATTCAATTATGTGCTTTTGGATTTGCTAGTAGACTAGTTAACGGGAATTTTTCAACCATTCATCGTGTATGAAGTGCTTGCTTCTCCTGCAGCTGATTTTTATTGAACAGTAACGGATTGTTCATTATACAGCATTCAGTATAATTGGACATAGGCCATTTGAATATTAAGCATTTATTAGACTGTAAATCGTTATATACAAACAAGAATTATAAAATAATGAAGATAACAATACAAAATATTGTCAACAGTGATTTATAAACCTTTAATCACTGCTTGCTTTTTAACCAAATTTAACAAATAAGTGACGCACGATCATTCACTGTTACACGGCTTTTATAAATGTATCAATTCGTAGTGATAGTTAACATTTTGTATTCAGATGGCGGGATACAGAAACGGATAACTATATAGCCATGCGCAGAAACCATGACAATACAAATTATGAAACAGTGGAGTATTACTGTAGCATTATATGTAAGTTATATCAGTAAAGAAAAATTACAAAATGTTACACCGATGTTTGTAGTACTTCATCGTACATAGCAGTGCCTCGTCTGATTTTACTACAGGGAACAATTTACGGTACTTGTAGGTATTCCGAGAAAGGTTTCCTAAAGATAACAAATGACGCCTATAGCAGATATTTATAAAGGTCAGACCATAGACTGACATGCAGATTTGCATTGTCAATTCATTGTTATACAGCGAAAAGTAGCACAGTACTAAAGATACTGAAGATGATCCAGGATGTTATATTTTGTCCCATGTGATACTTTGAGAGGTAAAAAGAAACATATTAACTGTTTTAAACGAGTATTCAACATTGTCAGGTCTCCGATAGTGCGAAACACCGCCGAGGAACCGGTATAAGAAGGTGTAAGGCTGAGAAGTAGTGATTTTGAGTTCTGAGCACCTACAGATGGAAATGTGAGATTCCTCTCCCCAGAGCGACGTAAGGCATAGGTGAGGATAGAGTTTTCTAATGAACAAACGTGCAAACTTTAGTTATCAAGCGGAAATCACGTACAGAATCGCTTTGCATCCCGGAACATATCGCTCTAAGCTCAGTTCAAGTGAATTGTAGCAGAAGTGATTTCTGCATTGTACGATATAAAATGTATGATCTTTCATACATTTAGTAAGTGCTACAAGAATGAGTATTCCTATAATAATTGTTAGCAACGTTCAAGCATGGTGAAGGAAAGGAGGAATGGAGGGAGGAATGAAAAAGCTCTAATCCAATCTCAGCTGGGATCCTTTCCAAACACTACCTCAGCTAGTGAACTCTAGTGCCAAATTCTAATTAGTACTAATTGCTGAGACATTTTTTTTTTTTTTTTTTTTTTTTTTTTTTTTTTTTTTTACTCCAATGCTGCATGCAGTTTTCTTGTGCAATAAATAGAAACGTGGGATCGCAGTTGAAGGACCTAAAAAGCAACAGAACAAGGAGTACGTCGAAAGATTCAAATGAAGCAGTCAACCTTAGTTCCGATTATTTAGAACATGTTTATAAGTTCAAAGCTGGTTCTTAACAAACCTAATATGTTTTATCTTTTATCTTATGGGCTCAGCATCAAACATTCCTCAAGTCATTAACAGCAACATGAAAATCACAGGTAAAACATGACAGGTATTCGTTGTCGTTGGTAGGTTTTCCCCTCTTTTTAACTTTATGGTTTGGGTTTTAATATTACCACGTATATGGTTGAGGAATAATTGGGAAAATATCCAGTTTTAGAATCCTGTTACTAATACTTATTTCCTTTGCCTTGATTTGTTAGTACATTTGCCCTTTCTGAAGTCCTTGATTCTGCTGATCTATGAAGAAAACGTAATACGAGATTTTTAATGATTATGGTTTAAGTTATTTATCAGTTCTCTTTTTAATCATGTCGACCACGTACAGATGGCTAGATGTAGACTTTGCTGACTAATGTGACCTGAGTCACCTAAACACCGAATTGCAGTTAGGATATTTTGAGAAATATGTTTTTGCTTAGGTTTGCTTGGAAAACGTTCACGCAGCTTTTTATAACATGGTAATGCCCATTTGGTATTAAGGCGCCATATTGGAAGTAACAGTATTTAAAGACTGCATATTTGGCAGTGATGGGTTACTTTAGTTTGGTTCTTCTGGAGGTCACGCTGATCTTACAATCAGGATTGTCATGCCACCTTTCAGTGATTGACACTCCACACGCATCCTCTAGCCATACCCTGCTACGCATCTGCAAAGTGTGGGTCTTGGACATAATTATATAATTACCACCATTTCACACCAAAGTCTCCTGAAGACTTAGGAAGTGCTTTGTACTTCAACTTAATAATTAGGATATAGTAAATTGTCATACTGTAGAACTCGGTTATATATCTGCATTGGCTCTACTTACTTACCTCTAATCTTGCTCCTATCTGTAACAGTAGTTTCGAGTTATATTTAGAAAAGTTATGGAAAGTTTATGAATTTTTAAAAAAAATATCATTATGTAAATCTACGTAGTAATAATTGTATGACGTAATGTTGTGACGTGGAATCAAATCGGCCAATCACAAAATTAAGAGAGGAGTAACGATAGTTACGAAAAAAAATCAATAATCGGGATATAGAGAGATGTTTTGTAATGGTGAGTGTGATGAATAGTGGTGCAAGATCAAGAACATTTAAGTAATAGTTTGAATTTGTTTAAGTATAATAAAGTAAGAATTTATCGATATGTTGGAAGTGACTGGGAAAGGAAGTTCAAGTAAAAAGTAATCTGCATAATACAATTAAATAGTTACAAAATTTGATTTCTCCGAGATTTAACTCCGAACCATGCCTTGAAACCAAGATTCTCATGACTCTTATGTAATCAAGCACAATCATCAAGAAACAAATCAAAATACAACGAATTTGTTATTTCTGGCTTCTCGACGTGGATCTTCGAAAAGTCAACGTGCATTCCAATTTCAAACATAGAAGTCCGGCACCAAATTGCGCCCGAACGTGTGGCTGATTAAGATGGAGAGAAATTAACAACGAATTGTCTCAAATTCCTGTCCCATATCCCTCAATCTGCGTTTCCAGTTACAGAGTAGAATGTAGCCACTATCACTGTATTCAATCTGTAACATTTTGGTGTAGCCCCTGTTGGTATACAATTTGCTCATTTGTAACAGTATTTTTTGGATAACGCCCGCTTTGGTGAATTATAAGCTGCCCTTCTTCGAAATTACTTAACTATTAATACTACACTTGTATACACTTCATTAATTTACATAATACACTTACATAAATTATACTGATAATGATCTTCAGTAATGCCCTTCTTGAAGTGTAATCGCCGTTCAAATTAATCGGGATATAAAAGTATTAAGTAATTTTCATTGCCATCTTTTAACTTATGTATTTAAAAAGCCTTCAATTCACATTACCCTACCAATGGTATTAAATTCTAAAAAGAAACATTGACATAGGAAGAATTGCTTTGTATAACTCCATATGATGATATATTATAAAATTAGTGAGTGCACTAGAATATGAATTCTAAAAAAGTTCGTATCTCACGAACAGTTTACCTTCTTAAAGGATACACAATATTGTTAGCCATAATTATTCATGTCTCACATAATTTGGCACTTTGTTCCTAAATTTACAATTATATGATAAGTTTACTTCAAATGAACACAAAATTTACTTACGTTCTGACAACATAAAAACCCTAACAGGGAGGAAAGTTAAATCAACTGCCAGGACCCATTCATCTATGTATCTATTAGAATAATTAAATATTAAGTCCTAATTAAAGGATAGCATGCAATTAAGGAAGGGCGATTTACCATTGGCATCCAGCAGAATTCAATTCCCTTTTGTCGTAATAATTTAAATACAAGATATAATGAAAATAATATTTCATTGATTCTAAAACTGGCAATTTCTTGTCTTTTAATCTTAAGTATTATATTTTCTCCTTTTAATAATAGGTTCTGCACATATTCTTATCAGAACACAATTATTTTCCTGCCAGGTTACAGAACCTAAGCAACCGACCAATACAATTTTAGTAATAATATTATATAATATTAATTTATTAATTAATATATAGTAATATATTATAAGGTACGTACAGAAGAGGTAATTATTTTGCGTTAGTAATTCAGATAATCTAGAGAATAAATTTAATTAACTTTTAATTTTATGTAGTTAATGGAATATTGATATAGAATAAAAAAGTGTAAAAATATTTAAAAAAACCCTTCATCCTTTTATTTATGAAGTTACCTACAATGATACCTCAATCAGGGTTCATAATGGTAGTCGCATTTATTGCGTCCAACGTCGGGTAACGTACTAGTACTGGAAGGGAAATTCAGGGATTACTTCTTATTGGTACTGAGAGTGTAGTGAGGGATTCACCAAGAAGTTATATGTGGGTCCGGTATAAAGAATGTTTAATCTACACAAAGTTAATATAATCTATATCAACCTAGTTTAATTATGCTGTAAACACCTGGGTGGGAAGAAAGACAGAGAGAGAAATATTGGGAAAGAAAGCGTATTAGCTGTTGATTAGTGTGCGTTTTCTTTTATTTGCATGCGTATGATAAACCCCTCCCTTAAGTACACTACGTTAAGTAACTTTCTGCACACTGCTCCGTACAAGCTAATTTCGGAGAGCGAAAAGTATGCAACAGTCTCGATTCTTATAAACGTAATAGTCCTATATTTTAAATTTCTACTTCACATACCTCACATATGTGTTCTGTAAACTATATAGACATTAGACAAAAGAGAGGTGAAAATATACACACAATTAACTTATTATATTAAATTAAGCTGCATTTTGTTTAAAAATTCCTAACGGACGCTGCTATTACCTATTTTTGTATTCCAATACCAGACAGCTCTTTCGCAACGAGGTCTGTATGGATTTGAATGCTGATTAAGGTGTTATTGTTTATATTGTTTATAGTGTGGAGTAGCTTATGATATTTAACTCTGTATTTCTTGTACATTTCGCGTGCCTTACAAGTCCAAGAACACTTATGTATATGCAACTTAAATTGATAAGCTTTTCACCATGGAGCTTATGATATCATTAAGGCCGGTGCTTTAGCCGAAATGAAACACAATTGAGGCAAACCTTCAAAAAAAGGCGAGAGGCGAATGATCGCGCATTGTTTAGCGGTGCTTAAAGAAAGGAAGCCGGAATTGTCTAAAAAAAGAATTGAGAAAGAAAGAGGTGATTTTGGTTTTTCCGCAAGTAGTGTACATAGTGTTAGAATGGAAATGCAAGCATCCAGAACTCTAAGAATACCTGGAGAATCGCTTAAATGCAAACAGCGCATGGAGAAGTACGACGATTTTACGAAAAGTGCTATACGCAGTAAACTTCATGATTATTTTTTTCACAAATGCACCAACTAATACTTTTAAAAAGTTAATGTGTAACAAAACTCTATTTATTTCTTGTCTAGAACTTAGTCTTGCTATATGTATATACTGCTAGCGTTGCAAAACTTAGGTGCGTGCATCTAGCTTTTAACACTGGCGAGTTGAGGCAGTCCACATTGTTGTTTACAGCAGTACTAAACTAACTTGAGATAGTGTACAGTATAAATAACAACGAGAACAGAGTAAAGATTGGGCCAGCAATGGATAGCTGGTTCATTAACTCTAGGAAAGTTTCTGACATCTCTATTTCCGTCTTGAAGATAGTCAGAGACCTTTAAAGGTCAGAGTGTCGCAGATTCTTCCTAGCACGTTCAACTGGCTCCTCCTATGCCAAAATTCGAACGGACTCCAATTCAAAATAATAACTGCCAAAACTAGATGGACCAAGCCTTTGTCTGTACACATCAGTTAAGAATGGGACAACATGATCCCTAAGGAATCTCAAAATCTGTTCCTGCAAGTGCAACCTCCAGGCATAGATATACACAACTACAGTAACTTCTGTCCCGAATGTTTCCCTGATAAAATTTTACAATTGCAAAAATCCCAAAATATGGTCGCCATAGTATTATCACATGGAGATACTTATTTATCCCGGCTTCAAGTAAGTAATATTCCCTGGTTTACTCTGATTGTATGTAACTTTAACAGTATTTCCAGCACCGTAGAGATACCAATTCGCATGCGATTAATCGAGTGCACGAGCTTCCTACCTTGTTGTCGGCGGCTTAGCTAGAGTGGAATATCTCATTAAAGCCAAATTTCAATTTTTATATTTTTTTGGAAACTCAGGTTTTGCAGTTCTCCTGACAGAAGAAAGAAGCTGGAGCAAATATTATCATAAGTGGCAGTAAAATACTTTTATTAATAACCATATTAAGATTTTGGAACTGAATAAAATATATGCATTCAGCTTTCTCAAAGTATATTTTGAAGTCGTATTTATTTGCAGTGAATTTTGTAAATAAGACGAACAGATATTACTGTAGTAATGTGTTATCCTGCATTAAAATATGCTCTTAGTTTAGTGAAGTATTTATTTTATCATTAAAATTAACGAAATATGGCGTTAAATACATGTTATCTTCCGTGTAAACATTACTCATCGCTGGATAGAGTCAACATGAAAAATTCAATGCCATGGCCGGGATTTGAACCACGGATCTACTGGTTTCCGTCCAGTCGCTCTTAACCTTTGAGCTACCATGGCCAACGTGCCTTCCTGACATTAAATTCTCCAGTTGACTCGTATATTTCCCCGGTAGACCACTAGGGGCTCTCGCATCCGAGATACACCGTTTGTGGCGACTTACTATTGTAAGTACTTAAGTCCCAGGCTTCATCATTTAACTCTTATTATTTTAGTTAATTGATGGAAAAATTAATCATTTCTCCACACTAGCCGTATATAGGCTAAGATATTTGATGGATAGAGTCAACATGAAAAATTCAATGCCATGGCCGGGATTTGAACCACGGATCTACTGGTTTCCGTCCAGTCGCTCTTAACCTTTGAGCTACCATGGCCAACGTGCCTTCCTGACATTAAATTCTCCAGTTGACTCGTATATTTCCCCAGTAGACCACTAGGGGCTCTCGCATCCGAGATACACCGTTTGTGGCGACTTACTATTGTAAGTACTTAAGTCCCAGGCTTCATCATTTAACTCTTATTATTTTAGTTAATTGATGGAAAAATTAATCATTTCTCCACACTAGCCGTATATAGGCTAAGATATTTGATGGATAGAGTCAACATGAAAAATTCAATGCCATGGCCGGGATTTGAACCACGGATCTACTGGTTTCCGTCCAGTCGCTCTTAACCTTTGAGCTACCATGGCCAACGTGCCTTCCTGACATTAAATTCTCCAGTTGACTCGTATATTTCCCCGGTAGACCACTAGGGGCTCTCGCATCCGAGATACACCGTTTGTGGCGACTTACTATTGTAAGTACTTAAGTCCCAGGCTTCATCATTTAACTCTTATTATTTTAGTTAATTGATGGAAAAATTAATCATTTCTCCACACTAGCCGTATATAGGCTAAGATATTTGATGGATAGAGTCAACATGAAAAATTCAATGCCATGGCTAGTGTGGAGAAATGATTAATTTTTCCATCAATTAACTAAAATAATAAGAGTTAAATGATGAAGCCTGGGACTTAAGTACTTACAATAGTAAGTCGCCACAAACGGTGTATCTCGGATGCGAGAGCCCCTAGTGGTCTACCGGGGAAATATACGAGTCAACTGGAGAATTTAATGTCAGGAAGGCACGTTGGCCATGGTAGCTCAAAGGTTAAGAGCGACTGGACGGAAACCAGTAGATCCGTGGTTCAAATCCCGGCCATGGCATTGAATTTTTCATGTTGACTCTATCCATCAAATATCTTAGCCTATATACGGCTAGTGTGGAGAAATGATTAATTTTTCCATCAATTAACTAAAATAATAAGAGTTAAATGATGAAGCCTGGGACTTAAGTACTTACAATAGTAAGTCGCCACAAACGGTGTATCTCGGATGCGAGAGCCCCTAGTGGTCTACCGGGGAAATATACGAGTCAACTGGAGAATTTAATGTCAGGAAGGCACGTTGGCCATGGTAGCTCAAAGGTTAAGAGCGACTGGACGGAAACCAGTAGATCCGTGGTTCAAATCCCGGCCATGGCATTGAATTTTTCATGTTGACTCTATCCATCAAATATCTTAGCCTATATACGGCTAGTGTGGAGAAATGATTAATTTTTCCATCAATTAACTAAAATAATAAGAGTTAAATGATGAAGCCTGGGACTTAAGTACTTACAATAGTAAGTCGCCACAAACGGTGTATCTCGGATGCGAGAGCCCCTAGTGGTCTACCGGGGAAATATACGAGTCAACTGGAGAATTTAATGTCAGGAAGGCACGTTGGCCATGGTAGCTCAAAGGTTAAGAGCGACTGGACGGAAACCAGTAGATCCGTGGTTCAAATCCCGGCCATGGCATTGAATTTTTCATGTTGACTCTATCCATCAAATATCTTAGCCTATATACGGCTAGTGTGGAGAAATGATTAATTTTTCCATCAATTAACTAAAATAATAAGAGTTAAATGATGAAGCCTGGGACTTAAGTACTTACAATAGTAAGTCGCCACAAACGGTGTATCTCGGATGCGAGAGCCCCTAGTGGTCTACCGGGGAAATATACGAGTCAACTGGAGAATTTAATGTCAGGAAGGCACGTTGGCCATGGTAGCTCAAAGGTTAAGAGCGACTGGACGGAAACCAGTAGATCCGTGGTTCAAATCCCGGCCATGGCATTGAATTTTTCATGTTGACTCTATCCATCAAATATCTTAGCCTATATACGGCTAGTGTGGAGAAATGATTAATTTTTCCATCAATTAACTAAAATAATAAGAGTTAAATGATGAAGCCTGGGACTTAAGTACTTACAATAGTAAGTCGCCACAAACGGTGTATCTCGGATGCGAGAGCCCCTAGTGGTCTACCGGGGAAATATACGAGTCAACTGGAGAATTTAATGTCAGGAAGGCACGTTGGCCATGGTAGCTCAAAGGTTAAGAGCGACTGGACGGAAACCAGTAGATCCGTGGTTCAAATCCCGGCCATGGCATTGAATTTTTCATGTTGACTCTATCCATCAAATATCTTAGCCTATATACGGCTAGTGTGGAGAAATGATTAATTTTTCCATCAATTAACTAAAATAATAAGAGTTAAATGATGAAGCCTGGGACTTAAGTACTTACAATAGTAAGTCGCCACAAACGGTGTATCTCGGATGCGAGAGCCCCTAGTGGTCTACCGGGGAAATATACGAGTCAACTGGAGAATTTAATGTCAGGAAGGCACGTTGGCCATGGTAGCTCAAAGGTTAAGAGCGACTGGACGGAAACCAGTAGATCCGTGGTTCAAATCCCGGCCATGGCATTGAATTTTTCATGTTGACTCTATCCATCAAATATCTTAGCCTATATACGGCTAGTGTGGAGAAATGATTAATTTTTCCATCAATTAACTAAAATAATAAGAGTTAAATGATGAAGCCTGGGACTTAAGTACTTACAATAGTAAGTCGCCACAAACGGTGTATCTCGGATGCGAGAGCCCCTAGTGGTCTACCGGGGAAATATACGAGTCAACTGGAGAATTTAATGTCAGGAAGGCACGTTGGCCATGGTAGCTCAAAGGTTAAGAGCGACTGGACGGAAACCAGTAGATCCGTGGTTCAAATCCCGGCCATGGCATTGAATTTTTCATGTTGACTCTATCCATCAAATATCTTAGCCTATATACGGCTAGTGTGGAGAAATGATTAATTTTTCCATCAATTAACTAAAATAATAAGAGTTAAATGATGAAGCCTGGGACTTAAGTACTTACAATAGTAAGTCGCCACAAACGGTGTATCTCGGATGCGAGAGCCCCTAGTGGTCTACCGGGGAAATATACGAGTCAACTGGAGAATTTAATGTCAGGAAGGCACGTTGGCCATGGTAGCTCAAAGGTTAAGAGCGACTGGACGGAAACCAGTAGATCCGTGGTTCAAATCCCGGCCATGGCATTGAATTTTTCATGTTGACTCTATCCATCAAATATCTTAGCCTATATACGGCTAGTGTGGAGAAATGATTAATTTTTCCATCAATTAACTAAAATAATAAGAGTTAAATGATGAAGCCTGGGACTTAAGTACTTACAATAGTAAGTCGCCACAAACGGTGTATCTCGGATGCGAGAGCCCCTAGTGGTCTACCGGGGAAATATACGAGTCAACTGGAGAATTTAATGTCAGGAAGGCACGTTGGCCATGGTAGCTCAAAGGTTAAGAGCGACTGGACGGAAACCAGTAGATCCGTGGTTCAAATCCCGGCCATGGCATTGAATTTTTCATGTTGACTCTATCCATCAAATATCTTAGCCTATATACGGCTAGTGTGGAGAAATGATTAATTTTTCCATCAATTAACTAAAATAATAAGAGTTAAATGATGAAGCCTGGGACTTAAGTACTTACAATAGTAAGTCGCCACAAACGGTGTATCTCGGATGCGAGAGCCCCTAGTGGTCTACCGGGGAAATATACGAGTCAACTGGAGAATTTAATGTCAGGAAGGCACGTTGGCCATGGTAGCTCAAAGGTTAAGAGCGACTGGACGGAAACCAGTAGATCCGTGGTTCAAATCCCGGCCATGGCATTGAATTTTTCATGTTGACTCTATCCATCAAATATCTTAGCCTATATACGGCTAGTGTGGAGAAATGATTAATTTTTCCATCAATTAACTAAAATTACTCATCGCAATTATAAAATTTTAAATGTGTCTTCATAATTTCGTGTAAATAAAAATAAACATAATGCTCACCATAGAAGTAATTATTAGATTGTACGTGATATCTCAAGTCTTCCATTGGTGCAAACCGATTTTCGCTTATTTTGTATCATATTTAATGAAGATAGAAGACTTACACGATGTGAATAACCTAAAGACTCCATAATTAAGAGGTTAAACGCTGAAGAAAGAAAAATTCTATATCACATTAAGTTAATCTTGGATGTTGAAATATTTTAAACGTTAGTTTAAACTTGTATAAGTGGAGAAAAAGAAGATGGACTTAGTTTTGAGATATAGTTTTATGACTTTACTACCTAAGAATATTTTAACGTAACTATTGCTTCTTCTGCACGTGGAGAGTGCTTAAGAGATACTGGGGTCTGCGCCAGGAACAAATTACTGTGATAATGCACATCAAAGCATTAAGATGTTGCAGTCGTTTATCAGAGCAGTCATTAAACTTTAGATGGAGAAGCATCTGTAAAGGATGCATTAAGCGTCTGTAGAAACGTGGCAAATGTCTTGTGCGAAGCTGGAGCGCACTATTGTGCGATAACTGAAGAAAAATACTGTGCGCTTCGAGCGCTGCATCTCACCCGAAATATATTGCTATTGTGTCATCTCTGTAAGAGAACGTATTGTCTTAGGATTCCTGCTGCTGTAACTTAAGTGCGAACGAAGCAGAGTAAATTATAGCATACGATTTCAGAGACTTCATTGTTCTTCATGCGGATGGAAATTTAACTTTAGGGGTGTTGGTGAATGTGAGAAAAGTTTTAATAAGGAAACGGAAACAAAATAAATTTGCATGTTCTTTATACTTCTCCTTGCTTTTTGTTTCCATATCTGTAACATAAAATATTCTCCATAAGATATGTACAAAATTTGTTAGTGTCAAATACAGTAACACATCATTATACTTTCATGATTCTTTCTGTTCTATCCTTATTCAGACCCTACCAAATACTAATAAAAGTGTCGAAATACTGGATTTAACTAACTACACCGAAATAATTTCAATGATTGTAGACGTGACAAATATAAGCTAGTTGCATATCTCTGCTGCTGAGTATAAAGCAGTTAATTATGTTAAACTGAGATCAAATACTGATAAGTTGGTATTTCAAAAAGGTTGGTTAAATTATTGTATGAAAATGACTTTAAAATTGTTTCCCGAGGAGAGAAATATCGATTCTTAGTAACTCGTTAATGGCATTGCCAATACTGAATATCTCAAATGTCTATTAATTCTAGAATTAATCTCCTGCCAGTACACTGGACAGTGTTAACTGTCTTCTTGTATCATGTAGCCTACTCTAAAGATGTTTCGTAAGTGTTCTGGCAAAAATAGGTGTTCCAAAGGGGATTTGTTCCTTTCGTGCCATGTAGAACTTCTTTTATATAGTCTTTTCAATACATTCCTCAGAAGATGACCTAACTGTCCAAACAGGCCACGTCGAGGGTGAGTGCTTATGCCACTCGGCTCTCACCAAGGCGGTCTGGTTTCAATCTCAGGCGAAAGCATGAAGAAATGTGGTGGACAACACGGCGCTGGAGAGTTTTCTCCGGGACGGTTTCCCCCGTCATGTCATTCCAACGGGGCTCCATCTGCGTCACCGCCTGCGGTGCTTTATGTAGTAAAATGGGCGTTAAACACTACACATGTTATTTCACTTCCCAAATAATAGCATTATATGAAGTTATTCGACACAGACAAGGAATTTTGGACAGAGTACGACATTCGCTCCTTGTCGCTGTTAACTTTGCATTTATAAAGAAGGTCACCATTTCGAGCAGCTATAAACCTGACGTGAAAAGTTTCGTTTACTTATTTGATGTAAGTTTGTTCACCCTTTAAACCACCTCCTATTTAGACGTACAGAATGTGAAAGTTCTAAGCGATGTTAGAAAGAATTGTATTCAGTTGTATAGCCAACGTGAAACAACTAGGTAAAATGCATGGATTTATACAAGAACTAAAATATTAGATAAAATATTAAAAAACAAACCAAATTAAAAAAAATAATAAGGAAACTCGAACTCGTTTACCTTTAAATTGAAAGCTAATGTCATAACCGTTGCACCAGAGGAAGTGTTCAGATAGTTATCTCCCTTTCCGTGTGTTGTAGACTCAAGTGATGTCATCATTAGGAGTGGCGTAGTGGCATATAACATTTTATAGCCTTAATTGCTACATTTAAACCAACAAGCCACACATTACTTACTCAAATTACTTGTTTAAGATTTCTCCGCTTGCTCTGAAAATATTTTATTAACATCCTATATATTCGTTTTATTAGGGCCATAAAGGAAATGCCCGCTTCGTTAGCGTAAATAGTAGCGTTTCTGTCTGACGTTCGAAAGGTCCCGATTTCAAATCTCGGTTAGGGTGAGTTATCTGGATATGATTTTACCACGGTTTTCCCTTATCCTTAAAGACGAATGTCAGGTAACTCTAAGCTCCATGAATTCCGGAGTCATTTGGGCCTCATTTCACTTTGGAGAACGTAAATTACAAGAATAATAAATAAGTAAATGTATAATAAATGAATGAATGGATGAATACATGAATACATGAATGAATGAATGAATAAATAAAAACTACGGCAACTTAAACCAATCGAAAGAAAGAAGTAATCTTTGCGCTACAATGTATATTCACTTGTCATTTTATTCCCCCAGTTTTGGAATGCCTTGTATAATATGTACAAATGTGTTGTGAATGTTTGGAGAAAACTGTTTGTGGAAATCTGTCCTAAACTATATTATGTTCAGCGAGTTTTGCAATTTTACACAGAAGACGGTATTCTGTGTTGCCTTAAGGAGGTCCATCAAAATCTCTGCGTTCAGACAGACCTCAGAACACCCATCATGCAAATTATGTTACACTTTATGGCCTCGGTGTAATGTTTCCTTACAACTATACCAGTTGCAAGTGAAACAAATTGGCAAATTCAAAGGAATAAGCGTCAGTACCAGGAAGAAATATATGTGAAGTTTTGTAATTACGTGCATAGATAATTAATAAGAAGAATACGGGAAATTACACCAACGCTGTAAATGAGTAGAGGTGCTAAACAACAGAACTAGGATGAAACTAATATGTACTTTTATGCTTGAGTATGAGCTTTTTTGTTGCTTCCTCAGCCTAGCTACAGTCGGCGAGCACTTGAATAATTGTTCCCAGGTCATGGTCTCTGATTGATCGCTTACGTTACGGTTAATTCAAATAGTTGATAATTATTTAATTTACTTACACTTCACATTCATATAGTACATTTTAACACCGGCTTGAGGGTATTAGTGTCCCCTACTGATAAAGTGCAACCACTTTTTTCCGCTCGTTACAATATCGGCGTAACAGTTTACGATGATCCTACTATTACCCTTAGTATCGCTTACACTTCCAATTTTCTTAATATTTTACAAATACCAAAGAACTTCAATAATTAGAGCAAATTAAGACCAGAAACACACATATCCTTATCCATACAAATGAACAATTTTAATGTGGCAAATTTAGAATTACTGCCTCATAAAAAGACAAGAAATTGGGTGATACATATTTGCATGTAAACAAACAGGCAGGCGCGCAGGTGCTTCCTCGGTGCCGTGTATTGGTAATGACTAGGCTCTGAACTTGACTTACGGTTTGCAGGGGACAGGAAAAGGGTCTGTAACACTACTAATTTTGTGAGCTGCAATGCTTGGGTACGTTGCAGTGAAAAGGTGTGTGCACTTATTTTCCAGTCAATTTCAAGGAAACAGTCTAGTAAAGACTACGAGTATTTATGCAGTAAAACATTCTGAAAACTTGAATGCAGCTATGCAGTAATAACCGTTGAATATGCACTAAAACCCTAAGTACATACAATTAATAATAGAGTTCAGGTGTTTATCGTTTAATAGTTTGAAGTATTAAATTGGTCATTGTCTTCAGGTTATCAGAATTTATTTAATTTCCATGCATTATCTACCAATTTTAGTACTCTTGAACTGATATATAGGGAGAGAGAGGGATTTTTTTCTTTTCTTCTTTGACAAGTTTCCCTGATATTCTAATAATTCCTACAATTAGCAGGTAGTCAGCAATTTCTCTAAGTTATATACTATTACTCTTCTCCCGTTCAACAATATATTTGTTTTATATCATGAACGTAGTAGGTATTGGGCCCATCGACAGATTCAGACATAATAAACTTAATTTAGGATTAAACCTTATTTTACCATATACAGTAAATCCTGCTTAAAACGGATCCCTTATATGCTGGAAGCTGGAAAAACGGAAAATAAATTTTGGAACGGAACAATTTCTAATGTAAAATACGTAACAATTTTAAAACGGATTACTTTATGTAATGGGTTACGTGCGTGTTTTAAAAAGTGCAATAATTCGAGGGCGATTATATTTGAACCTAATTTCCATGAACCTTAAGGTCATAAACTGCAATTCTTAGAGGAAAATGGAAATCCTTAGAGGAAAATATTTAGCTCTCTCAACTGTCTTCCAACACACATGATAAGGATGCAACTGTTTTGCAGTTTACTCATTCCGTTTCGTTGTTACAAGTGATCAAGTACGAATGGAAGGAAACTATGACTATCGGTGATTTTTGAAAACATAGTTTGTGTGTACACAAATTCTGCAAAAAGGATTTTAAACTTAAGACTTTACCGGTGGAGGAAAAGAACAAACGTCCAGCTAAAGAATTAACGATGTTGTTTAAATTGAGGAAAACTCAGGTTCATGACATTTTGAAGAACGAAATACAAATTAAGAGTTGTTAAAAAAAACAGCAGGTCATGTGAAACGCATCACAAAGTCTACAGACTATGACCAGCTCACTCGTGCTGTGTTCGAGTAGTTTGCTATTGCGCGCAATAAAGGTATTCCCATTTCATTACCATTGCCTCAGACTCGAGCTTTATAGACAGCAAGAAAATTTAGCAAAAGCCGTTTTAGAGCTTCCAATTGATGCCTCGACAGTTTCAAACGTGGCAGCATATTGTTTAGAATGCTTTGTGTGATGAAGCAAATGATGTTGATATGCCGGCAGTTGCAGAATGGAAAGGGAGAATTGAAAACAGATAATCTAGGCGCTAAATTACAATTATTGTATGCAAGTTGAAAATATAGCACATAATACATATCAGCCTACCATCATTCTATTTGATTCCTTTACTTTTGTATTCAAACAAAACCCTCTGTAAGACGGAAAACTGTATAAACGAAAAATAAATCCCGGTACGATCGCATTCCCTTTTGGAGAGGTTTCACTGTATTAAAATAATGATTTAAACGATTTTATTAAGCTTTCTATAATTTTTTCATAATTGAATTACCGAGCGGGATGGCTCAGGCGGTTTCGTCTGTGGCCTGCATTCGGGAGACGAGGGTTCGACTCCCGTGGTCGAGGTACCTGACCATGGGATTTTTCGGGGTCTTTTCCCGGTCCCTAGGCGAATGCTGGGCATGTTAATTACATCCCTAGAACTTCCTGTCCTTCCATTTCACCTCCATTATCATTTCATGTCATTTCTCCTCTGGTGTTCTCTTTCAGGGTTGAAGTGTCGGCGGGTGTCTCGGCGGTGCATGGCAGAATGATGTGCTCTGAGAAAAACTACTTCCTCCTCCGGTTGGTTGGTTGCCGCTCTCCGCTCCTCTGCTCGGACCATTTCGGGACCGCCAGTCAGGAAGCATTGGGGCTCGGTTCGCCTATCTGGGACCTCAGGGCCTCAGCTGCTGTGCTCGTTGCTGTCCCGCTGTAGGGGACTGAGTTCGTTGTCCTGGCCTGCCGGAGGAAGTCTCTATCCAAGTGAATCTGTAGGGACTCTGCCCTCTGTACTGTCGTGGCTCCTTAGGTCGGCTGCCCTCCGTCTCCTCTCGCCACATCCTTCCTACCGGGGACATAGGAAAAATAGCCCAGCATATTAGCCTACGTACCGAATCCCCTCCGTAATTAAATCCCAGTCCCATATTTGAATTATAATTTCAGAAATGTATACACAGAACGTCGTAGTATTTTTTTGTTTTTTATACCGTTTGTTACAGTTGATCTTTTAAGATTCGTCATTGTCCTAATTACCTTTTTGAAATTCTGAGTAGTAACTACGTTAATTTTGACACTGGTATTTTACTATGTTATTTTTTAAGTTTAAGGGTAAGTATACTATTCATAGGATATGTATTTAAGCTCTGCTTAAAGATATGAATTGAAATACATGTTCTAATTAGTTTCTTCTAAACGGACTTGCATTTTAGGACATTTCGTTTTGTGTAAAATTGTTTCTTCAAAGTTACATAGCACATGACGTAATTGCCACAAAGGTATGGCTCTCTACTTAATGCAATATCAGGAAGTAGTAGTTTCAGCGAACTCAGTAAAAATGTATTTATATTTCGCCGGGGAATTTGTATCTCTTGGAAATTATTGTTTTATTGGAGAAAGCTTCAATGTATATTATACTTAAATCCAAGGAAGCGTGCAACAACGCTGATGTATAGATTATAATATGTAAAATAACATGTTATATGGAGCTAAAACCAAAATCTCCCAAGATATCTCTCTCTGCAATGAAAAAATGTCTTCTTGCAGACATAAGAGGTTCGATCGGCAAACATGTTGCATTATATGCAACGGCGTGTAGTTTTGAGGTCCAGTAATGACTAGTGAGTATGAAAATTAATATTGAATGGTCAGATTATGTAGTGAGAGCGAAAACAGTTTCTGAAGTGTCTAGGTGTAGACATATCCTTTTATTACCGATAATGATGAGGATAAAAGAATAGTGTGTTGTATTTCATTTTACCATTCATATTGAAACATTACTTTACTATGAGTAAGAACATTGCGTGATACCACAATTATTAAATTTCGTATAGCAGCCATTTTGAAAATTATAGAGATGCTTTTTCATTCATATACCAAGGTACCTTTAGGAAAGTGTCCTTGCCAACTGCAGATAACGTAGCTGACTGCATCTAACGGCATCAAAGCAGATGCTCATAATGGACACCATTTCCTTATATTAATGCTTCCACCTCTTCTGATGATGGAGGCGCGCTCGCATGAAAATGCCTATATTATTTCCACTTCTTCACTTTCCTGGAAGATGCCTTAAGTTCCTCAAAAGAGCATTTCACCCTTGTAACCTTTGCATTTAATGTCAGCTCGAAGACCATTATCAGGGAATAAATATCTGGGAATCTCGTTCTTAATGTAACACATATCGTTAATGTTGATATCTCAAAACTGTTGCTGTTACTAGATTTAACCTTCTTCCACTTAGTTTAAAATTTTGTTGCATCTTGTACCCACGACCCGTGCATCATTTTTTTTTTTGTGTTTACTCATTATAATGAATGCTTTCGCTATAGGCTCATTGCTTTCTGAAAACAAAATGGTGAAGTGTTCTTTGGAGACATCAAGAGTTCTGCTTCTTTTCGCCAAAGATTAATAATTCTGCCTTCGAACATTTTGGCTGTTTTGCACCGTGTTGTAGCTGCATATTTAATCTAACAATTGACTACCTTTGCAACTATTTCGGCACGAACTAATCAAGGTGAACACATAAGTCGTGGGTGACTATCATTTTAGCAATCACAGATTATTTTAATAATATCTATAGAAATTAAGTGAAATCCACCTTTAAATTAGATATCAATAACTTGATGGTGATGGTGATGGTGATTTTTATGGTTCCTCATTTGTTGTAAGATCTCTGCTGTGATGTGTTAGGATTTTCTCTACGCATGTGGTTTACTAGTTACAAAAAGTTCATTCAGAATTAAGAGAATTTCAGAAAGAATTACCAAAAATTCAGGACGTAAATTTTATTTCGTATGAAGAATTTCAATCTTATACTATTTAAATCAAAATCGATATTTGAAATGTATTTAATACCAATCGTAATTGAGTATATGGGAATATTTCCAATAAGCCTTTGTTTTGTAGTCATGGAACAAGATGATATTAATTGTATGAAATTGCTGTTTAACTCTGCTTTTATTGTTGAAATATTGGTTTGAAATCCTTGTCGTTAATTTGATTTTTTTCAAATTATTTTATTTTTCTCAGCTGAGAGTAGCTGTTTGCATTTCTCTCGTGGTCATGGTAAATGTATGAGATTTAAGAAAGAGGACATAGTCGGTCAGTCCCTAAAAATCTGTAATGAAACTTCAACTATATTTGAAGAGGTAGATCCAACAGTGTGTAGAATATTGCGATGCATCCATGAGAATACTTGTATCACAAACACCCTGTTTGCTTTTAACACAAGTTTTCTCCTGATTTGTTCTTTCTTTTCCTTCCTCTTTCTCTTCAAAAGTTATTCCTCTACTCATATACTAGATTACTTTCACTGAGACGCTGGTGTGTTTATATACCGAGGCATTCTTTTTGGTTTGTGAACTTCTTGGCTCTAGAGGAAGCCTACTGTGTAGGGCAAGAATAGACATAATGGACTAGCTGCGACATAGAGGAACCTTGCTTTATATAACCTGTATTAATATGAGCTTTTAATTCGTTTTAATTTATTGGTGTCTATATGTTATGAAGAGAGAAGAGAATTAGCAATCACATATATGTTACAGTTTCGCAAGATATAAAATATTTTTCTGACTTCATAATTTCTCCCTTAGCAGTTCAAATGAATGTTTTTTTTCTCAATTGTTTATTAATTCTAAGACTTTGTACAAAGGTATTCCATGCTATCTAAAACAGAGATATCGTTCCAAGCTAATACATAGATACCGTCTCATAAGTGATATCGTCTGTAAGAACAACAATTATTTTAGGGTGTTCTGATAAGAAGTTGCTAATTTTCAAAGCATAGACCATTAGATTATATGGTCCTGGTTCATCGTTTAGCGAGGTTTATTATTCCACAATGGTACCAGTTTCTGGGTTTTGATGCGAGGAATTCGGTGACACCCACTTGCACTGCTTCAATGTTACCAAAATTTCTTCCACGTAGAAAATGATCCATGGATAAAAAAAGATGATAATTTGATGGTACGACATCAGGACTGTATTCTGCGTGGTAACAGTTTGATTCTTCCCTATTCATGAATTTTCCCCATCGTTGTTCATGCAGTATGGGGTGTTATATTGTCCTGTTACAATAGAACTGTATTTCGATTAACTAAAACTGGGTACGTCCGTCTGTAAATTTCATGAACTCGTTTCAGTTGTTGAACATAAATGTCCGCATCAATCGGCCGCCCATTTGGAACAATCTCCCTGTGAATCACTCCTTATAAATTCCACCAGACACACAACATTAACTAAGTGACACTTTTAGAAATTATTTCAGCAGGTTGGCGTACTGTTTCGAGGCATTTTCGGTAATATACCCATTTTTCATTACAAGTGAGAATTCTCCTTAAAAATCTATCATCCATGGAATGACGGATAAGCTGACGGCAGATACACATTCCATGTTCATCCTGTAGAAGTGTCAGTTCATGATGTACAGATCTGCAGCTTCTGTATCATTTTACAATTGTCTTAATATGGCTATGTTGATGCGCCAAGTTATTCTGAAAGAATACGCGTACTCTTTTTGAGGATTTTCTCGCAAAACTTGGCGTGTCCTTAATATTCCATACTTGAGGTCTTTCAGAACGTAGCAAATCTTTAGTTTTTTCGTCTCCATTATTGAAATATTCCCACTATTATGCCACACGTTCACTAACGACACCTTCTCCTTCCACTTCACTTTGTCTTGGAGGTTCGGCAGTGGCTTTAAAATCTTATTTGCAGTAGTGCTTTAGAAGTACTCTAAGTTCAAACCTTGTTATCTCCATTTTGTGATTGTTTATTAACAACTAAGGAGTGCTGTATGCTCGCAATATACGCAATACTAGCTATAGCATTCTGTAAATAGATTTCCAAACCAAAGAAATTTAATAAATTGTCCAAAACACCAGAATAAAAGTAAACGACTTTACTTCGTGGGCAATTAACATAACCTCATTGTACGAAGTCTGTTCAATAAAGAATGATCACAATTTTTTTTTTTTTGACAACGTACCTTTACTCATCCTCATAATTTTGATGGTCCTCCTCAAAATAGTCTCCCCTGAATGCGATGCACTTTTCCCAGCGTTTCTGCCAGTCTTCAAAGACATGCTGGAAACCACTTTTTGAGAGATTCTTCCAAGTCGCCCCTGCAGCCTCTACCACTGCTTCTGATGATGGATAGTGCCTCCCAGAAAGGCGTTTCTTCAAGTTAGCGAATAGAAAAAGTCACATGAGGCTAAATCCGGACTATACGAAGGGTGAGGGATGTCCTTCACGTTGATTTTTGCAAGATATTCAGCAACAACATTGGCAATATGCGGCCATCTTGGAACCCATCGCGCACAAACATGTTTCATGCGTAATGCTTCTGTCACCAGCGTGTGAGTGGCACCCAATGAAATGTTCAGTATTTCAGAAAGTGATCTTAAGGTAATTCCTCGATCCTCTCTCACAATGGCAGCAGCAGTGTTGATATTTTCTTCCGTAAGAGCAGTAACTTGAGCACATGGTCCACCTTTCTTTGAACTTGATTGTCTCCCCTCTTTAAGCATTTGAAACCACTTTCGAGCTGTGCTGTAGGGAATAACAGACACTCCATAGGCCTCCTGTAACATTATATAGGCCTCAAGTGATAATTTGTTGAGATGAAAGCAGAATTTCAAAGCCGCGTATTGTTCCTCGCGTGTTACCTGCGTTGAAGCGGTAGGCGATACTGAACATGTCTGAATTGCCTGGTTCTCACAGGCAGGATCCAGGAGTATCAACAATGAAACTACTAAGGCATGTTTGATTGACATTAAGCTAACAGAACATAATAAGATTGAATTTTTGTGTGAAAAATTATGACCGTAAAAAGTTATGACCATTCTTTATTGAACAGCCCTCGTATATAGATATAAGAGGGGAGTTAGTTTTTCCATCCATACATTACTTATTTCTTATGGGTAGGGAGCGGATTTAGATTAAAGCCGTGTACATGTTGGCTAACAACAAATATTAAGACCAGACCATGAGTTACATTCTCAGTATGTGTATAATTCGCTTGATCGCTATTTTGCCTAATATGTTTTACTGGACTCATCAAAGTGGCAAATAAGGCTACAGTACCGTTAAGAATTATTCAAAGTTTCAACCGAAATTGAGTAAATAATGGAATAAAATTGAAATATCGCATGGCTGTCGGATAATGGCATCATCTGAAAATTTGTCAGGTGTTAGACGACAGGAATACTTCGAATTTAGATTAATATCTAAATATCTAGAGGCCTACATAGATTGATATAAATGGGAACGACATATATGAGAACATTATCAAGCCAAAGTTTCATTGGTAACAGTAGCCAAACGGCAGTGATGTGGAACTAGCAACTATAGCTATTGCAGTGATATACCACAGCCTGTATAAACTATGAGAGAAACACAGAGATATCGCTATTGCCTGCGGACCGTTTTATTCTGTTATTATTATATCCGATCGACCGTGAAAAAGCCATTAATTGGGTGCGCACTGAACTTAGAAAATTAGTCATAAAAGACATGTTATTGACTTGATTAGAGTAATGCAAACAAGTTATAACCAGGAGGTACGCGAAGTCTTACTAAACAGAAGCTAACCGATTATTACTCAATTTTCATCGACGAACGACTAACTAAATACACAACGTGACCCATTGTGCAGTACCTCCATAAAACTACCTTGTAATGAATGATAAGCAAAACCGAAAATATCAAAGCATTTAATTGCTCAAACCCTTAACGTTAGAAAAATTATTTACACTCCTATTTCCTCTCTCAGTCTAACGAAAAGAATGCGAGAAGACAAATCCTTCTGGTAACCAACCTAAGTGCATAGAGACCATGCAAGCCTAGGTATAACGAAGCACCAGGCATTCCAAAACTGCTGATGCGGAGAAGACTATGACAAAAGCACTTGGGCGACAGGCTTTAACGCTTAAAGCTTCCTTACCTCCTTCATATGTATTTCAGCACTATTAAGATAGGATGTAGACATTGGGAGTTTGTGTGTTTTTCCTTAAACAACGTTTATTTTGAATAAATACGAAGTAAATGTGAAACTGAAATAGCCTATGGTTTGCCTCAAAATTGCCTTTTGAAACCAAATTAATTTACAAATTTTTAAGGTAGTACTTACTACTTATATACATAGGTACATGTCGAAAACCAAGTAATATAGGGTGTTTTATAAATTTATTAATAGGGCTAGGAAGTTGAGGTCAATTCCTTTTTTGCCTTTTTAGTTATTTTTTTTATTAAGAGGATCTTTTCTAGGAGTTCTATTTGTTATTTTCGCCTCTCTAGCTACTTTATTTATTAAAGATCTACTTCTGCTTCGTTAAGCAGTTTTTGCTTTTTTCAACTTGAACTTCTTTTGACTATCTTCTTCCTGTTAGACAGAATATAGCTTAAATTTAAATTTCTAAGATACACTCATAAGACTGGCTACAGCAGGTAGCAAGTGAGAGAACCTAGTAAACCCTCTGTAAATATCTTGCTATTTTCGACCAGTAGGTGTTAGTGTCGCTGCAGTTTAGCAATTCGTGAAAGAAATACTGAGCGCAAACATGCCAAAAATTAAGCCTACTAAAACCTTTTTACCAGTCTTTAGGTCTTTTCCGGGATATTTTATGTGTTTTTAAAGGTCCTTTTTAGACAATTTATAGGTTTTCTACTTCCTAGCCTTAGTTATTAGTCATTTAGCAGCATAAAAACTTAGTTTGGACGCACATTTATTCTATTCTTGACAACATAAAGAAGCAACTTACCTTCTCATTCAGCAAAACAACATAGTCATCTTCCCCTAAAATTCTGGAAACACAGCTTCTGGACAACCTATAGTGTTTTTAGTAAGAATGTGTTTGCTAGGAGCTGGAGCATATTACCTCTAAAGTATTATAAATTTTGGTATAAACTACTTCAGATTATAATATATTGTGAACTTTGGACAAGAAACTGAATTTAAATGGTTCACATGTTAGGAGTATTTCAAGAATTTTGAATGGTAAACATATGCACTGAATATGTTTGAATATGTTGAGCAATTTGCTGTTCCGGATCATATTCAACAAACACCAAATGCTAAAAACGTACGTTTCTTTACGTTACTGTCTTACAGCTGTTGACATTTTATTTAAATAACGAAAAATTTATATGGGAAGAGACACTAAGCTAGGCAACATTTTCATGGCCCATAACCCAAATCTTAGGCCTTACACTGGCTGTATATACAGAATTAAAATTCTAAAGCCATTCAGTACTTTGGTTTCTGAACTTTCTTAAATGTCTCCTCCTACCCCTGCTCTTCCTCCTCCTTTTTCCTCTGCGCCTTCTATAACTAGATTAGGTAGAACTAGATAGATTTAGATTTGATGGGATCCCTGATATATGGTTTTCCGTTTCATTTGTTGAATAAGATACGTTATTACTTATTGTGTGTCTTTCTATGTTCTATTAAAAGTCTCATCAATTTAATACATGCAGCTTCCAATCAGCTCCTTTGCCATTTAACCTTTTGGGTAATGCTTTAATGCACGCTAAGACTATAGTTCCGTAGTAGCTTATAGCTTATGACTTCGCTTTATACACTTAAAATCAAGTACAGGGTTTGTTAGACACGTAGATTACGCAACGTCTAATAATTATGCACATAACTAATTCAAAATGAACATGAATTATTCTAAAATTATGTTTAAAGAATAAAACTATGTTAGAAAGCATTATCAGATTTTGAAACAAAAGCAGGACAACAGCTAGTATGTACTGGAAAAAAGGGAGGGGGCAAAATCTCGTTATCCAAATGCAAATTGCTCACTATGGCTGCTTCTTTAACTGAGTGGTGAGCATTCTGGCTTGATGTTTTGGGTTATATTTCCAGCTAAGGCAGGAAGTTGTTTTAAATCTTTTCATCCAGAACATTTTTCTCTCCTTGGTGGAGTTCACTACTATGAACAAAGGAGCGATTTATAGTTTAGTGTAAAATTCTGTGAGAAAACTGAGGATGAATATCACTGCAACGCAGCTAGAAATAGCAGAATTGGTAAGCTATTTCTAAAGTAAATGCCCAAGAAGTCATAAAGTTGAAGCATTCTATAAAAATAAAACAAAAGTTTAAGATCCCTCCATGAGCCTCTTATTGGTAAATTGTCCTTCCCTAGAATGAATATGAGATCTTAGATGTACTAACTTTGTCGTCTGATACGGCGTTATGGTAAAAACGAGATCTTGCTGAAAACATATAAATTACTGTAAAATGAAATGCGTTCTTAAAACTTGAGAAGGTTATGTAATTTAATAATAGATTTAATTTAAGCAAAACTTAAATATATGCTTGCACATTGCGATCTATTATGGTGATCCCTCAATGTTACAAACTAAACTTTGTGAACATTATAAATTTAATTAGGCATTGCACTTAAGAGTTATGACAATAAACAATATTTTTCAGTTTTATATAGTATTTTCAAAGTGCATTTGTAAAGAAAAGCGAATAACATGGGTGTGTAAGAGTGACAGAGAGGAAAAAGAAAAGAGAGGTCTGAGATGGATAGGCAAATAACATCATAAAATGTTCCAGCTCCCGGTTCTATTACAAACAGTTTTGAAACGGTTACCTTCATAATCTAGACAATGTGCAGGCCAAGGATTCTCGCCTAGTTTGCGGATTATTATTCGTAGGATTTGTCTCAATTAACATACATAACTGCAGCAGTTTTAGGTAGAGTAATATTTATTCTCAGACCCTGAAATACAAGATTAGTTTATGTGAATTATGCTTTAGCTTGTTCTTGTCTAGCAATATTTATCACTTCATTAGGCGCACAATTATTTCAAGTCGCATAGTAATACGTAGAGGCAAACTGTGCTTGAGATTAGTTTCTTGGTTAACCCCATTCTGCCAAATGACAAAGTCTCTCCTCACTCAGGAGAGATAGCACTTCTCAAGACTTTGGGTAGGAACATCTTCATGATTCTACACACGGTCCCGATTTTTATCCCAGTGACTTTAATATATTTCCTGCGCTGAAAAGAGCTGGATCGTTGCCATTTTCCGTTAAAGGAAGAATATGGGACACCTTCAAGTGCTTTACCATCTTTACATGCTGTTCTGGAAACTCGGTGCGGATGCAAGGATGTTACTGTCACATTCTCCTTAAGTGTAGATTTATAAAATAGCTTATACCGCGAAGTTTAGTGATAAAGTAACACAACATATTGTACTTAATACCATAGCTAGCCTCGGTATGATGGGCAGCAAATCTTTCGAATTTCTTCAGTTTCTTCGGTTACTATACGCTGTCTTGTCTCACTCCCTCGGTATTAAATTGTTATTAATGCTTTAATTTACTGAGTAGGGGAATAAAGAAATGGTATTTACTGAAACACAACATATGTTGTGTTTATTAGGTTAGATATTGAGAAAGCTTTAAGAATGAGTTTCAGCCTACGTTACAAATACATTCACTCTCTTAAATACATTCTATGGTTTTCAGAAGAAGTGATGTATTCCAATAAAAAGTTTTTTTTTTAAGATTTTCACGGAAGTTTTGGGAGAGTCTGAATGCAGTATCGAGAAAAGAGAACTGCATAACTAAAATCTTAAAATTCAATGTTCAGTCATTAATAAAATGTTAAGTGTGTGTTTGACTAATATATTACAAAAATAAGTCCATAATTCTCCAAAGCTGATGTTTAGTTTAGTTAGTTTTTGGGTTTATCAAGAACATCCCAAAAGTATAACGAATTTTTTTACGTGCAAGGGATTTTATCAGTTTTTTTACATTTTCAAAGCTGCTTGTTACGACGTTAATTAAAATATTGAATGTTGGGAATACTCACACAGCAAATGAAGTGCTTTCGTAAGTTTTCTATTAATTACTCATGAATTTCCTGTGAATAATTATATATAACTGTAAATTGAAGCAGGTCCAAATGCCTACATTATAAAAAATGTAGAGTTTATGTAAATGTGCACTTTATTAAACATTATTGAATTCTAGTCTCGCTACATTTTCTAGCAATTTTGTTTCAAATATTGCAGCTTTCAAAGATTTAAATATCACTTAAGTACTTGTATGTACATGCACTATACACATTTTTATCGCACAAGTTATTAATAAGTAATGGAGACTTATATGTTATGTAAATTGCTTCCATCTTGCTAATGCAGCTGTACATGCTTCTCATTTTTAAATTATTTCTAGCAAAAGAATTTTCTTGAGTAACATGAAATGAATAGAATAAATGTAGAATACTACTTAATATAGGTAATGTGTGGAACTGTAACTGGTCAAATTTCATCCCTATTTTAAATTTCGGATCATGTATACTCTTAAATATTGAAATTATATATACCTTGTGCCTGTGTTTCATATTTAGTACGAAGGAATTCATATGAATATGCAAGCCATTGTAACCAGCGAGTTATCCTAGTTGGTATTAATCTTTATCACATCTTACAGTGAAGCAGGATTTATTCAGAATTGGTGTATTTGGTAATTTTGATGTTATCTGACTTGATTTTGAGTTAATAAAACGAGATATTCATAGCAAGAAAGGCTAGAACATCAGTGGACGGAATAGACACCTCCTTGATTCTCATAACCATTACAGAAAAGAAAATTCATATAGTGAAATGTCAGGAAAATTTGTCCCAAAGTGAATTCGACAACTTTTCAAATTTCATCACTGCAAAGTAGAGCAACTAAATGATAGTTTTTCATCTAAGGAACCACATTGTAGAACTTTATCAGTATATTAGTTCATTAATTTTACTTATTTTCCGTGGAAAAATCGACTTTCAAATTGTGACTTCTGTTTAAATAATGTCTGTTCTTATTTTAGTCATTTTTTTTTCTTTCGGACATTCTTGGGTTATAGAAAATTGTGGGATATAAAACCTAATCTTATTGCCCAATTTATCTGTATTAGAATTAATGGAAGAACAACAAAACAACCATGAAGTTTAATGATTGGCATTTTATTGCAATTGATACTCTATATTTAATTTTTATTAGTCTCCTGTCCTAACATGATAGGTATGTAATATTATGCTGATATTGAAAATGTTTGGCTATGATCTTGTGGAGTTCACCTACATAGTTCGCCTTAATTGGTTGAAAATACATGCAGAATTCAACATCAGAGCAAGGGGACATTTAGGTTTTATTAATATTTCGGTTTGGTTTTCTGGTGGGGTTACTGCTAATTAGCAGGAGTACTCTTGTACCAAGATAAACAGGCAGACCAATCCTCTGCAAAGCTATAACACTTAGATCATTCAATAATTAGTGGAAACCTTTTAATTAACAACAAATAAAGCAATTTTGGAGCAGTAACAAAACTGCCGTACTTAGAAGTAATCTCCTCCAAAATGAACTCGCCTCCACATATCAGGGAGCTGACGGATGACATCCACATCGTAATATTTGTTTTTTTTTCTTATTTAACAATTTTTTCATTATTTCCGTTCATTTTCTGATCTGTTTTCCTTAGTTTCATAACGTATTCACTACACACATAAACACCCATGCCCAACGCGGGACTCGAACCCGCGGCCCTCTACGCGGCAGAACGCTAGAGACATACGCTTTAGCGAGCCGGCATCTAATATTCGAACGGACTGCTCTAATGCTGCTATAATTGTCTGCCTGGTTCTAAAGCGAGCTCTACTCATTCGGCCACCTAGTCATGGTACGTTATGTTGAAGTCTGTTACCACAAGCTTCTAATAATTTTGTATGGCATTGTGGAGCATTGATGCCTCTTGTAACGTGAATTTTAATGATGCATCTTTGTTGGTATTTACAAAATATATTTAGAGCACTAAAGACAACATCCCACAATTAAACTTACTAAAAATATCTAATTAAATAAAATTGTCCTCAAACTGACAGCTAACAAATATTAGATGCTCTTATTTTTTAATGTTTTCAACTTGCATGATTTACCGCTGATAGCGCCAAATGCAGGCAGTGTTGCAGCCAATTTTTGAAAGATACACACACACACACACACACATATATATATATTGAGCTGAATAATGAATAATGAATTTCGTAGAACCTACATTTCTGACGCCACAAATATTTTCCTTGTGATCTTTAGTCCAGTCGTCCTTTCACGTGCTTAACTAAATGAATATTTCCCAATTATCTTCCTTATTATTCAAATCCCAGTAGCTAATATTTGTGAGTTAATTGACGTATTTTTACGAAAGTTAGGCACTACTATGGCGAATGCAATATTTTGATATATTATTGCAAACGTCCTTTAGAGAACTTAACATTTGTAGTTGTTCAATTTTCAAGGAACGAAATTTCATAAGTTTACCTAAGTCACTGTCTTCTTGTGGAGCAGCACTTCTTTGGTAACAAATGGGATTTGGAAAGTAAGTGTTATTTACATGTGGTAATGCGTGTGCTACAATTTTCTCCGCTCTCCAGATGTATTTCATAATAGGATATGCAGTAAACTTGGCAATATACTGCAGTTGTCAGTTTCTTTAAATCGGGGGGGGGGGGGAGGTTTTATATAATTTTGACTCTGAGGGAAATTCCTTTACGATTCGTGAAGATAGTGAAGTAGTCTCCTAATATATATTTAAATGTAGTTTTTACAGACTGTACGGATTTTCGTTTGCGCCTTAGTGAGCGCCTACTGTCGATTTATTTAGGACACACTGCCCCTATGGGAATGTTAGTGCTCAATATCTAATACCAGTTGTGCAGTGGTCCCCAAAATGCTGCATTTATAAAAGTTTCTCTGAGCAGTATATGCATTTGTTCCTACGTTAACCTTGTTGTGTAACTTAGCACAGCTTAAAATAAATTTGTGGCAAAAATTGACCATACAGAAAAAACGTAGATGAAGGAGGCTGACAATGGTTCTGGAAAACCTTTCCTTTTTTTCTATTTTTGTCGGAAGAGCTTTGCTTTATTTAGTTTTTCTTTTCGAGTAAACTTTACACCAAATGTACCATTGTTACAATTCACTCACGGAAAAAAGTAATCCAATCGCACAATTCGAAAATGGATAAGATTGTTCGCCGGATGAAGATTTGAAGTCAATAAATATGAGACATCAGAGTGCAATCAGCGAAAACTGAATTTATGAATCTTTTTGTTTAAAAATTCAGTTTCTTTCCTAACTTAATTTAAAATATTTCTAAAAAAAATCAAACAGAGTATTAGTTTGCTATTTTGAAAGGTCAGCCTCAAGAATATGTCTGTGCTAGTACCCACGAATAGGTTAATAAATACAAATATTTTAAATCTTTATAATATCTGCCTGCAAATTATTGTAATGATGGTCCGTAAAATGCAGTTAGGAATCTCAACATTGTTTAGAACCCTGTAACGCCAGAATGGCTCCAGCCATCGAAGTAGGTTTCGTTTCCCTCCATGGCCTAAGGAGAGAGTTGTGAGGAAGGTGATGTCGGACGAGCATAGTCGGCCGTGAGCTGCCGGGCAGTGAAGGCCGTGCCTACCACGCGATACGGTGACGCTGTTTTGCCTGTTGTGCGGTGTGAGGTTCAGCGGTCGAATTACGGCTTTTGTTCTCAACGACTCTCAGTTATTTTATTTCTTGTTATTCGTTCCTTGGTGCCTCAGCGTGCCTGAAGCCTGAGGCCGGATTTTGTTTTTCTGTTCATACGGTAATAGTGCTACTGTTAGCATGGAAATCTACGGCAGAATAAATACACTGCGAGTGAAATTTGAGATCACTGCGACGAGGCCAACGGCATTAGAAGTTCATGAATTTGTTGCAGATACCTTGAAGCTTACTGCTGACCAGGTGGATACGCTGCAGTTAATTGCGCGGGATCGAGCAATTTATATAAAGCTCATTTCGGTGGTTCTACTGGAAATGCTGTTAGAGAAGTTTGCTGGTACCGCGGTGTTTACGTATGCGAACGGAGAGCGTACAACAGTTACAGTCGAAAGGGCCACAGGCAATACCACCACGGTGCGTGTGTTTGATCTACCGCCGGAGATACCGAACGAGGTAATACGACAAAATTGGAACAGTATGGCAAAGTGTATGAAGTTCGGAGAGAGCAATGGGGCAATGCGTATAAAATACCTGTGAATACTGGTGTTCGTGCTGTGAAAATGGCTCTGAAAACTACGATTCCTAACACCATTATGGTTGTGGGCTATCGTGTTACAGTGAGCTATACTGGTCAAGTGAAAACCTGCTATGTATGTGGGGAACCCACTCACGTCAAAGAGAACTGTGCCAATAGAAAGACGGTCTTACCTGTACCATCACTTCTGCGCAGGGAGCCCCAGGAAACACAGAAAGAAATTGCAGTACAAGAGAGTGTAATCCAGTCGCAGGAGCTGCCACAAGCAACACAGATGTCCCCTGTGTCCGCCGTCATAGTAGACAGTCAACCACAAATGGATCCGAAACCAACGGGGTCCGAGGACTGCCGTGAGGAGGTGACGTCGCCCGATTGTACGGAGGCGGGAGTTCTTGTGACGGAGAAGCGTAAAATTGGTGCTGCGACCGCCCCCCAGCCTACCCATATATCTTCGGGGACCAATTCACGAAATAAAGCCAAGAAGTCGAAAACCGCCCAGTCTGCTGGAGAATGGAGTGCTTCAGTCACGCAGGACGCCCCGTCGATGTCGAGCGCTGATGAGTCGACTCTAGAAGACGGTGATAAATCTGCAATGGAGGTAGTGTCAGGGAAGGTTCCGGGAGATGCATTGCAATCAGTGTCTGTGACAGTAGACGCAACTGGTAGTCCCGGACAACCTCGAGTAGTGCTCGCTTCCAGAGACCCTCGTCTCAAACCACCGGACGCGCTAGATAAAGTTTCAATTTCTCAATAGTTGTCCGAACCATTATCATACCCCTGCACTGGTTTCTCCCTGCCTTGTATTTCTGGAGTCTCATGACTACGCTACCTCGTATTCAAATATTGGCTACTGTCAATGTTAACGGCATTAGAAATCTACGAAATCAAAAATTGTTACACCAGTTCCTCACGACGCATGACGTGGACGTGTGTTTCTTGCAGGAGGTTAATACGCATAATTTGTCAGCCCTGTATAATTATAATCATGTGGTTAACTTGGGCCCAGAAGGCAGAGGCACTGCCCTACTATATCGCCGTGGTATCCAGTGTTCTGACTTTCAATTACATCCATCGGGGAGCGTCGTATCGGCTGTGCTGGATAACATTGCTCTGATTAACGTTTATGCTCCTTCCGGTTCCTATCGACGACAGGAACGTGAGCAGTTCTTTCAACAGGCGTTGACAGCCCATCTACTTTCCGGTAAGGAGTGTATTATTGCAGGGGATTTCAACTGTACGCTTCAGGCTAAGGATCAGAAAGGCGCTGCCAATCTCAGCCCAATGCTTCTGCAGTTGGTGACGCAATTACATCTACGTGATGCCTGGGAGCTGCAGCATGGTAATACGGTGCAATTTACCTTTTTCCGAGGCGCCTCTGCATCCCGACTGGATCGTTTTTATTTATCTGACACCTTGGTACCCCATTTCCAGCGCATTGAGGTTCATCCCGTTGCCTTTAGTGACCACCACGCCGTGACGTGTGCTCTAAAACTCACGGCTCCTAGTCTAGATACTGGAAGGAGTTACTGGAAAATCAATTCAACCCTATTTCAGGATGAGGACTGTCGATTGCATTTTGCTACAAGATGGGCAGCTTTAAAACCCTCGTATCACCGTGCCTACCGTAAATCAGAATGGTGGGCCGTTACGGCAAAACCGGCCATCAAAGCATTCTTCAAAACAATTAGTTTTGAGAAGGTCCGTGAAAGAAGAGAGGTGATGCAATTTTACAATGAGGTGCTTTGGAATCTACATGAGCAGCAGAATCGAGGTGCCGAGGTCGCTCCGGCTATCAGGAGAATAAAGGAAATAATTAAAAGCAAACAAGATCAATTTAAAAATGATGAAGCCTGGGACTTAAGTACTTACAATAGTAAGTCGCCACAAACGGTGTATCTCGGATGCGAGAGCCCCTAGTGGTCTACCGGGGAAATATACGAGTCAACTGGAGAATTTAATGTCAGGAAGGCACGTTGGCCATGGTAGCTCAAAGGTTAAGAGCGACTGGACGGAAACCAGTAGATCCGTGGTTCAAATCCCGGCCATGGCATTGAATTTTTCATGTTGACTCTATCCATCAAATATCTTAGCCTATATACGGCTAGTGTGGAGAAATGATTAATTTCCATCAATTAACTGAAATATTAAGAGTTAAATGATGGAGCCTGGGACTTAAGTACTTACAATAGTAAGTCGCCACAAACGGTGTATCTCGGATGCGAGAGCCCCTAGTGGTCTACCGGGGAAATATACGAGTCAACTGGAGAATTTAATGTCAGGA